>LR749504.1:4585973-4730277 GCA_902729485.2 Mus minutoides | reverse complement strand
GTTCTCATTGGAGGTCTTATTTTATTTTTTTTTCCCTCGTTCCGGTCAACCCTGCTCACTCCGGCCGGCCCTGCTCGCTCTGGTTGGGAGGTCTGATTCTTATGCATTCATTTCCTACAAGAAAAATTGTAACAAAGACATTGAAGAGTTGAGATTAAGGTACATACATTACATATTGTTTAGGTTCTTCCATTATATAGTGACTTATGATAAGCATCAGTGTAGTTTGTCTCTGGATCCTAAAATTTAAACATAATCCAATGTTATACTGTATGCTTTTATTCACTGATATAAAACACTAACAATGTAAGGGAGGCTGACTATTTTATAGTGCTTTGGTGAAAGACATCTCCAACTGTGTTAGTTTCGATTTCTTGGATAGTGAGTAATCCATGTAATTTTGCTTTCCTTTCTCCTTCTAGAAACATTTACTCTAGACAGCTAAGGCTAAGAGGTTAACAAAAAAGATGAGATCACTGACTTGAAGGCATTTGTAGTCTTAGGAGGAGTGAGGTATCAGTCAAAGAATTTAATAAATATCAATTTATTTATGAGAAAACAACTTGTGATGACTTTTTGGTATTTAGTATACACAGTATAGCTTTCCGGATGAGCTTTCAAGCTTTTGCTTTTTAAGCAAGGACAAGCTTGCCAGCCATCATTTCCTTTCTTTGTTTGGTCTTGACTATAAGAAAACTCATAGATAAATTTTATGATGTAATATGATTGTTTTCTTATATGCTGACGGCCAATTACTTTTATCTTGAACTAGTTTTTACTTTAATAGAAAGAAAAGGCCACAGAGAGAGGATTCTTACTACAGTCTCCCTACTACAATGTCTTTTTGTTTGTTTAAAGATTTATTTTATTTATATGAGACTGCCACTGCCTTCAGACACACCAGAAGAGGGCATCAGATCACAATACATGTGGTTGTGAGCCACTATGTGGTTGCTGAGAATTGAACTCAGGACCTCAGGAAGAGCAGTCTGTGCTCTTAACTGCTCATATCTCCAGCCCCACAATGTCTTTTTTTTTTAATTAGATATTTTCTTTATTTACATTTTATTTTTTTAATTAAAAAATTATTTACATTTTAAATGTTATCCCTTTTCCTAGTTTCCCCTCCAAAAATTCCCTAACCCTTCTCCTCTCCCTCTGCTCCCCAACCCACCCAATCCCATTCCTGGCCCTGGCATTCCCCTATACTGGGGCATAGAACCTTCACAGGACCTAGGGCCTCTCCTCTCAGTGATGACCAACTAGGCCATTCTCTGCTACATATGCAGCTAGAGCCACGAGTCCACCATGTGTTTTCTTTGTTTGGTGGTTTAGTCCTAGGAAGCTCTGGGGTACTGGTTAGTTCACATTGACCACAATGTCTTCTTAAAGTTGCATTTATAGTTGCATTTTAACACTTGAATTGTTCTACACATTCACTTTTGTATAAAACAACACAAAATTTTTATACAAGTTCCTACTTTGAGTTATCTTTTAAAGCCTGTCATAGTCTTTACAAATGACAGGCTTTAAAGATAACTCAAAGTAGGAACTTTCTATTACCTTCAGCTCCACAACAGAAACAAGAACTGATTAACATTTCATAGAAATACTACAAATCATGCTATGTTTAAAAAAATAAAAAAAAATATCATCTTTCAAATTCTGAAGTATTTTAATGGTGCTTCTAATAGTGCCTAACACTTGGAAGAATTCAACTGTTTGGCTCCTACAAAGTGGGTTTTTGACAGCAAATGTGTAGGAACCTGTATCTATCCTGAAACTTGAATCTGAGCCATTTAGACATGATGATGTTGCCCAAATGTGAAGTGGTTTCCATTGGCAGCACCATAATATCTTCTCACTGAAGCATGAAGCTGAGTTTGTGGGATGTTAGCTACCAAAGAAGTAGAAATTATCTATGTCTTGATCAGATGGGGAAAAAAAATTAAAAAGACTTGCTGGCATTCATTCATTAGAAAATGAAAAAAAAAAAGATGCTAAATAACAAAGTTAACAGCTCTAAGGAGAAGCTGTAATTAGTATTCTGAAGGCTGTATCGTCATCACTACCCTGTTCATACGTGCCAATAAGTGAGTATTGAGTTCTTGAGCTCTCTCCATGTACAAAACACAATGACAGGGGTTTGCAAGTTATTATGGTCCTGAAAGACCCATATTCTAAGCATGGAGTTCTAGCTCTTTTCTCAAGCATCTCCCCCCACCTCCGCCTCACCTAACTTCTTGTTTCCTTAATGCTAAAATCTTCTTACTCTTCTTTCCAAGCCACCACAAATTTCTTTTTACCTGCTTGTAATTCTACATATATTTCATTGGGAGATGCTCAATAAATATGTATGAACTGAAGGAATAGAACACAAGGGTCTTATGTTTAATTGGTAGACAGGAATGAGGTCATGTCCTGCTATCAGACATCTTTATTTTAAACCCTGTACTTAGCTGTGCCCCTGTACATTTATTAGTAGAACCTATTAGGCTGGAAGGAATAAGATATAAAAGAGACCAAATTTGGATTAAAATTCTTCTTTAGGCAGAAGAGGGAAAACAAGTTATTTTTTTTATACAGAGAAAGTTATGAAGAGCCAATGTCTAGAGAGCTATGTAGGATATATCAGCAGACAGGGAGACCAGATAAGAAAAGGTGAAACCAGTGAGAGTAGGATGATGGCCCTGAGAATAAAGAAGACATCACAAACCAAACGGAGAGCAAGAAGGTGCAGAACACGACAGGCTGGAGAGAGAGGCTAGTCAGGTTTGTGTGACACAGCCTTATAATATCACTAACACCAATAGTCATAGTTTAATAAAAATCAAAATAATGATTATAAGCAATGAGTTAATACATGATACGACACTGCTAATAAACCCGCATTAGGTCAGAGGGTACAGAAGGATGAGTAGGGCAAATGCTGCTCCTGTTGCCACAGGCTTAAGAGATTATGAGAAAACAGAGAAGCTATAATAATACAGGGGAAGGGCTTGATCACAAGACAGAGAGAGACATAGATGTTTATGATGGAGCCCTAGAGTATAATGGAACATATGTTGGGAGCACACACAGAGTAGAGTTTGGGATTTCTTTGAGGAAATAACATTTAAATAATGGTCTTGTTAGTAGTTGGGAGCTCTGAACCAGGCATAGCATGTTGAGAGAGTGTCAATCACAATGCGTTCTCACCATCTGCTCCTTCTTGGGAGGCTACATTGCTGCCAGACATATTTCAGGACAATAAGGGGTCATCCTCACTCATGACTGATTAAATCTGGGAAGGGACTGAGCTGATACAGCAAATCCACTGGCCTGTCACTTATGATCTTATGAAAATACATTATTTTCAAGAGTTTGAGTAGAAGAAACTAAGAAATTCTTGTGGCACTGAAGCTGAATTATCATGAGTGAAGTTAGAGGCCATGCATTTGCCAAAAGTTGCTACCAGAAAGAGAATTAAGGCAGAACAGGTGCCAGCCAGAGGGAGTGAAAGAGAAACAGAGACCTTTTTCAAGAAAGATGCCATGTATTCAGAGAACAAAAAGAGCTTTTTTACTTTTTTTTTTGTAGAACAATACTAATTTTCTATGACTTTCCAATCACAAGCTAATGACTACATTCTTGATAACAGGCACATTTCACATTAGAACAGTATTAGAAAGTCTAAATGCCTTCAATTATAAATTCCATGCAGGATCCAGTTTTCAGCATTTTTGTAAGAATTTCTTTAGGAGATAAATTTCATGTTACTATAAGAACTAAGAGTTGAGCTAGCTAGCTGTGCAAGTTTTGATTCTTTTTTAGGGAAAAAGGCTCAATTAAAACAGGTCATCCCATATTGGATAAAAGTAAACTAAAAAGGAGTGACTGTATTGAGTTCAGCTACCAGGGTAAATAAATTACTACAAAGAGAAACAAATCTGTTCACTCCTTTTAAATGTCTTTAATTGTCATAATTATAGCATGCTTATCTCAACACAGATGCATGGGACACGTTCTTAGGAAAATTGCCACAACTGTTGATACTTACACTCAAATGTTATATTTGTACATTATATACCAGACACATACAGACGAAATATATTCAAATACACCTACACACCTAACTAAATGTCTTTAGTAAGATACCAATTATACCAAATAACAGAGTAAGCCAATAAACAGAACCGACACCGAGAGCAGTAACTGGAGCAATATAACCCTTCACACGACTCTGCACGTGTAAGCAGCCCTGAGATAGTGACCCCCGCCGCCCCAATTGTCACCACTGGGCTTCCTCCCTCCAGTTCTTTAGTGCTGATCACTAAATAGACAGTGGCACATCTATTCCTTGATAACTTTACTCCCCTCTTCCTCTCCTCAGTGTGTGTGTGTGTGTGTGTGTGTGTGTTTACGTGCACGCATGTGCACACATGAACGTGTGAGTATCTCTGTTTATGTTTCTGACAGTGGAGGTCAGAGGTCAGCCTCAGGTGTTGTCCCACAGCAGCTGTCTACCATTGATTTTGAGACAGGGTCTCCTATTGGGACCGGAGGTTTGCTGATGAGCCTAGGCTAGCTGGCCACATAACAGGATTCTACTTGCCTTCACCTCCCTAGTGCTGGGATTACAAACAAATGTCACCATGTCCTCCCCAAGCCGAGATTACATGCCTACACCACCATGCTTAGCTTTTTATAAGGATATAGGGGATCAAATTTAGGTCACCATGCATGTGTGCCAGACTCTCAAGTGACAAAGCTATCTTTACAGCATGGTAACTCTCATCTCTTATGTTTACCACACTGTTTTATGCTGTTCTTACAACAATACTTAAGAAGGTAAGTTAAAGGAACATATGTATTTTTCATATGTGTGATAGACTGCTCAGGGATACTTTTCAAATGTGCTCATAAAACAGAGTGGCTCTGCTTGCCCTTCAGGAGTGGGAAGGGAGAGAAACAGAGGGTGGAGAACACCATTTCACATGCCAAAGGTCATTTTCATAGTAATTACAAGTATTTGCTAAATGAAGGGTATATTTTTCCAGCAGTATATCAAAAATTACAATGAGAATTTAATCTCTTGGCTCAAGTGAAGATATTTGTTTCTAGACATTTTTACTTTAATAGTTAAAAGAGTGCTGTTTTGTTTTTCTGGGGTGTAAGTGAAGGTATTATTTTATCATACTAACTGCATTTGTTTAAAACTCATTTGCCAGGCTGTGATTGTGCACCTTTTAATCATTTGGGAGGTAGAGGAAAGAAGAGCTTGAATGAGGCCAGCCTGGTCTACAGAGTGAGTTCCAGGGCAGCCTGGGAAGGTGACTAGGAAACACAAAACTAAAACAGTGACAACAAGCTCATGGAAGGGGCTGAAGAGACAGCCAGGAGCACATGCTGCTCTTTCAGGGGACTCATGGTGGCTCAGAGCCATGTGCAATGCCAGTTCAGAGGGATCTGACCCCCTCCACTGGCTTTCTTGAGTAACAGGAATGGATACGGTATACACACAAAGATGCAAGCAAAACAATTATATATAGAAAATAAAATTAATAGATCTAAAACTAAAAAAAAAAACATTTAATCTCGCTATTATATAAGTAAAGCTTATCAAAACAGAGTGGAATCAAAGATGTTCTAATAAAAACTAACAAAAACTATAAAAATATTCCCTTGGTTTTTGACAAAGGGAAATATATTCCCTTTGTTATCATAGTTAACAAATGATAACAAATATTCTAGCAAGATTTCTATAAACAAAGTTGTACAAGAAGGCATATTAGCCGCCACTTAAGTAAAGATACTATAGAGCCTTATGGAAGGAGTCAGAAAGAATCACTTAAAGTGTTATCAATATGTTTTGGAATGACATGCACATACATAGGAAATCAATTAGATTTAGCCACAATAACTAGAACTACTGTAATATATTAGAATATGGAGGCCATTATTCACTCTTTTCCGTGGTGAAGGAAAGAATGAGTCCGCATGGAGTGATTATCAAGAAAACAAGTTGAGTGAGAACAGACTTCACGGCACATACCTAATCTCCACATAGATCCCAGGAGTTTCTCATACTCCAAATAGCATTTGTATCTATCTTGGTTAATAAAAATGTCACGAAGATAGGACCAAATTTGAAAACACATGTGAACAACAATCAAATCTGAAGAAATAAAGTATACAAAAGAAAGAAAAAAAATACAAAGACAGGAGAAGACAGACTGGAGATAGATCATGGACAGATGGCACAGGTATCCAGAAGCTCATGATAGCATAGCTTTAACTTTGAGAATACAGGGAGCAGGCACACAGTGCTTGATTAACACAGAAGCATTTTTTATGTTAGAGTTTATTGTACACAGAAAACTGCAAATAAATAATGATAAACCTTCATAGCATGTCTGATAATCTGTGGTGACAAAATCCTAGCACTGTCACAGTGGCCACTGGAGAAACCTGCACACACTAAGCCGTGACCTATGCAGCCTTTTATCTCTTTGTGTACTCTCCATAGGCTATGCAATAAAGGCCAAATGATAATTTACACATGAATCAACTTTCCAACAGCACAGGCACCAGAGATACTCCTTTTCTCTGAGCTTGAGAGAAAGGCAGCCAGCCCCAAGCTTGTCTCACTAGAAATCATACATGTGAAACAGTGATTTCCTGAGAAATGGCAGGTCAGCGTAGGGAAGCTGTGGCGAATGCCTGATAAAAATGGCAGCCACAAAGGACTAGATGAATATTTAGTGTGAAAATAGGCCTGACAGCAACAATGAGTCTTTATCCTACTCAAAACAGGGAGTGACATACAAATTGAAATGGAGATACAACTCTGATAGAAGATTACACAAGATACCTAGGTGGGATCCTTAAAGTCTTCCAGGCTTGTTTCTGATACATGCAGGCTTATGGATGCTCTTTCATCCAGAATGTATTCAGAATACAGTTACTTCACAAAAATGGTATATGGCAGACATTGCCTACTTTGATGATAAGAATTGGTCCTGATGATTTGAAAATAAATAATCTTGTTCCTAAGAAACCAGGTAAACCTTTCACACTTGGAAAAATATATCAGTTACATTTTCTCAAAATCAAAGCTCCTTGGTTCAACATTTAAATATTTATCAAAAATAGGAAAACATATATTACCATAATTGTTTTGCAGAAACTTGTCCTGGCTCATTTCACAAAGAAAAAGAGATTCATTACCAAATTAATATTAATACACCGTTACACTGTGGCCTCCTAGTCAGTGACAGGTACCCAAATCGGTAAAATTAACATTTGTCCTTTAATTATTGCTTCACAGTCACATGTGGGCCACAGCTCTACCTCAGGACATGCCTGTCTGCTAACTCACTAAGCTCTCTGACGGACTGCCTTCACATTTCTTCAGAACCCACTGTTACAAGAATTCTGCCTTAGGTCCAACTGTTGGTGTAGCATTGGATACATAAGGTGGTTGGTAAGTACTAAGTCTGTACATGGACTCCAGCACTCAACAACAGACCACAGTCTTAAAAATAAATTTTATTCATGAGTTGTAAATATAAGAAATGTATAATTTGTGGTTCATAAAAGGAAATTGCAAATTTTTATTCACTTGGAGTCCAGAATGGAATTTGTAAATTCCAGATCACAATTCAGACTGAAGAAATGGCAGGACTACGCAGTTATAGGATTTAAGTCTTAGCAGTTCTTGTAACAAGTTGCATAATCAGCATTCTGGCAGTAAACAGGTTTTGATGTGCTTAATTATTTCTGATTCTTTTTCATATGAGGGGCTTTCTTTTTAATCCTTTCGACTGCTTCTCTCATCTCTTTCTCGCTTTTAAAATATATCTTTTTTTTTCCATTTTTTTATTATTTTCTTCATTTACATTTCAAATGCTATCCCGAAAGTCCCCATACCTTCCCCCTCCATGCTCCCCAACTTCTTTAAGCTGAAACCTTTTCCATCTCAGGTCTCTTCTCTATCTCCTTATTTATTTAGCCACTGTTCTTGTTTAGTAGTTTTCTGTGGGGAATTGCAGGCTGGTCTCCAGTCGAGCTGAGGTCTGAACCCCGATGGTCATAATTCACCTTTATGACATGGTAGGCATTCCCTCATGCTCCTGGAACTCTGGCCCCTGCCTAAGTTACCACCTCTCACAGCCTCCACAAGGGAAGCATGGTCAGTAGTCAGTAGACAATGGCCCAAGCTTCTGACCTTCAGGCTAAACTCCTCCCCAGTTACCTAGCAACAGTGAAGACCATAAAAAGGGGTGCTCACCCCCCACCTTGCTCTCTTACTCTTACCCTCTTACTTCTTCCCCTTCTCACTTTCACCTTCTCTCTCCCCTCTCTTTGTCTTCTCTCCTCTCTCCTTTCTCTTTGTTTTCTCCTCTCCTCTCTTCCTCTTATTCTCTCTAGCTCTCTCTCTCTTCTACCTTCTCTCTTTCCCCCTGCATTTCTATAATAAATCTCTTAAACCATAGAGAGTCTCTGCTCCATCAAGATCCGCTACGCACTCTGGTCAGTGTTGGGAACCTCTTCCCTCATCCCTCTCTCCTATAACCCCGGGGCGACAGGGTGTCTCCTCAGGGTCCCTGATCGGGGGGGGGGGGGCTACCCCTTCTCCACCCCCAGCAGTGTGGGTCAAAAGCTTGCATGCCCACCTGGGGCCAAGTGGAAAGCGTCCTGGCAGCCCCCCAACCCCCAACGCCTGCGTCCACCTGCCCAGAGCACGAACTCTGACCGGACGTTTGGCCCCTTTTCCCTTCCCCCTCTTCCCCAGGGCCTCCCCAGGGCTCCCCCTTATTTTGTTCCCAACAGTTTTCAAGGTTAAAATTAGTGTTTTCTGCCCAGTATCATGGTGTTGTACACTTTTAATCCCAGCACTTGGAAGGCAGAGGCAGGAAGATCTTTGTGAGTTTGAGATCAGCCTGGTCTACAGAACAAGTCCAGAACAGCGATAATACACAGAGAAACCCTGTCTTGAAAAAACCAAAAGGACAAACCCCCCAAACCAAGACAAACAAACAATAAAAAAAGTGTTTTCCTTCAGCTATAAGATCTTAGTCACAGGAACCCCACCAACCATTCTGCTTACCCACAACCATAGCCTTCCCCCAGATCTTGCTAACCACAGACTATCTTTGCTAGATGGCTGCAGCACCACAGTTCTTAAAAATGCATTTTAAAAGGTCAAGCCACAATTTAGCTCAGAATATTTACTACAGTCTAGCAAATGTGTAAGTAAACTGGTGTCCTAGTTGTGTACCTTTTTGGTGACTCTTATCACTGTTGGAGAAGACAGCCTGAGTGTCCCTGAATAGCATCAGAGCAGTAAGAACCTATGATTTCATCAGGTTTATCAACTGTGACAACGAGTATCACTCTCTAAATGTCTTCTTGTGCTTATGATTCTTTTTCCATTGTTAAGGAAACACCAATTTAAAAGGCAATATAAAAACACTGTGATGTGGTCAGTCAAACTGTTCAGAGAGTAAGAGCTCTGACCTCATAAGCATGGTGACTTGAGGTTGGTGCTCTGAACCTATGGTGGTAGTGGAGAACCTATTCCTAAAGGGTTGTCTGCGGACCTCCATGTGTGCCCCTCCAACTACTACCAAATCAAAAAACAATGTGTTGATTTAATACCAGTTTACTAGTAAGGGTTACTTGTAAAGATGCAAGGATGCAAGGATCAGCAAAATGGGTTGGGTTTATATTTTAATCATACACACACACACACACACACACACACACACACACACACACACACACAAATAATTAAAATATAGCCCATATGTGTAAGAAAATCAAGATAAGCAGAATAGTGCCTGGGTGACAGAGGCTTTTGAAAAGCAACACAGAGACACAGAAATCACGGGCTTTCCAGAATACCAGACAGTCAAGATAGAGAAGAAAATGTGAATGTGTCCATTGTGGCTAATAATTTTTAGATTCTATTTCCTAGCTTTTCTCTTCAGTGATGGTGAGGGAAACAGGAAGAGCACACACCTAGAGCACCACCTAATGCCATTTTTCTCTGATCTTCTCTTATAGCACACTTTGAGGGGAGCAGCTTCTAGGAAGGGCTCCTTTCTCTGGGATTAGAGTCAGTTCTCTCGGACCACGAGAGAAAAGAGACAATGGAGAACATCACCAGAGTTCACAGGAAATGCAGACATTGCATGAACATTGAATGGGGGAAAAGTGAACTCGCCTATTATTGATGTGCATAAACATAAGTCTATAATTACTTAGAAGTCTGAGATCTTAGATGGTTTTCATAATCAGTCTGGAACACCCAAATTAAGTTGAAGGGCCTAAACTTTACATGCCATTCCAATATTCATTTTTGACGTAAAATGCCAAACATACCCATTCCTAATGGTTTTTCTTGTTATAGCTATGTTTCTCACCCCATAGAAAATGAAAATGAAAACAGGATGTTAAAACAGACAACTCTGACTTTGTTCCTTTGACTTGTGAACAAAAGAATAAAATACAAACACACACACACTCACACACATAAACACTCTCTCACATATAACTTTCTCTTACACACATACAGACTCTCAGATACACATACACACTCTTTCTCACATACACATTCTCTCTCAAACACATACACTCTCTCACACACACAACCTTCTCCCACACACATACTCTGTCTCTCTCTGTCTCTCTCTCTCTCTCTCTCTCTCACACACACACACACACACACACTCTCACACACAACTCTGTCAGATTCTCTCTCTCTCTCTCTCTCTCTCTCTCTCTCTCTCTCTCTCTCTCTCACACACACACACACACACACACTTCACCCGTGGTAGAAGGGACAAAATAAGCAAGGGTATTATTTTCAGGCAATTGTAACATAAGAGCAAATTGGCATCCCGCTGCCACGGCAGTAGGTGGATAAAATTAATATGTAGGAACGGGTGTTCATACCTAATGGATAAAGTATAATGGGTACTTTCTAAAGAAAAATCACATTTGAAGTGGGTGAACTAGAGAAAACCATAAAGGGTTAGATACTTAATCATTTAAAAAAGCATCTTAAAGTTCCTCAATTTGTAAGATGGTATTAAATTATGAATTCCTTTTGTTTTTTAAGCATATTAGGTTGATGTATGAGTGTTTTACCTGAGGAATGCATGTGTAGCACATGTCCTTGGAATTGGAGTTAATGGTTGTAAGGCATGGTGTGGGTGCTGGGAACTGAACCTGTGATCTATGTAAGAGCATCAGGCATCTTACCTTGCTGAGCATCTCTCCAGATCAAGTTACAAGTTCTTAATGTGTTACTAAGATCAAGAGACTATCAGGAGACTTTCCAGTTATGGTCATTGCCATATGGGTGCTACTGCCAAACTTCCTACATTGGAGTGGCTAATACATGGCTGATCTGCATTCTTCAGTGGTGCTTGCATTGGTAAGGCGTGTCGAGATTTGATTGTGCATACAGCTCCTGTTAGTCAGTGATCACTCATGGTGTCAGAGATGTACATTCTAGTCAAGTAACTTCTAGGTCATATGAGAAGTTTCATAGTGGGAGTGGGTGGACAGGGGAGCAGGGAGGGGGGAGGGGACTTTCGGAATAGCATTTGAAATGTAAATTAAGGAAATATCTAATAAAAAATTGGAAAAAAATAAGACTGTAAAAAAATAAAAATAAAATGTACAAAAAAAAGACTCTCTAAATCTTCCACAGGTCACTCAGAAATTATCGAGTGTTTTAAGCTATTAGCAATGTAATTAATGAAAATTCTTGATTGACGGAAATATTTCATAAGTAATCCCATAAGCCTTTGTACAAGCCTCTTTGCATAATAAATCTCACTGACTGTTATTTTTTCTTCCTTCACCACATTTTAAAAAAATTTGTAGACTATTTTCATTTTTAGTATATTTTTTGAGAATTTTATATATACAATGCTTTATTTATTTACATCATTCCCACTATCCCTCTTCCTCCCAGCTCCTCCTGTGTGCCCCGCACTCTTTTAAATTTATAACTTTACACACACACACACACACACACACACACACACACACACACACACACACGCACACACACGCACACACACGCACACACACGCACACACACGCACACACACACACACTGTTGCTAGTAAGTACATGTGCTTAGGACCGATTTTCATAAAAGTTTAAGGAGCATCTCTAAGTGCCAAAAGTTTTGTTGTAATTTCCCCCCACAGCAGGTTTCCCCTCAGACATCTTTATCTCAGTAAATGACATCATCGTGAAGCTGAATCCAAGCCCCTGGGATCCACTTCTTGTTCCTCCCATCCGATGGCTTCCCTTATCTAAGAGACTGTGTTTTGGTCACTTCCTTCCATCTTCACTTCTTTTTTTTTTTTTTTTTTCTTAAATTGGGTATTTTATTTATTTACATTTCAAATGTTATCCCCTTTCCTGGCTTCCCCTCCTCCTTCCCCTTATCCCACCCACCCACCCCCACCTCACCATACTGACATTGCACTACACTGGGCATCAAGCCTTCACAGGACCACTGATGTCCAACAAGGCCATCCTCTGCTACGTATGCACTGGAGCCATGGGTCCCTCCATGTGTACTCTGTTTGGTGGTTTAGTCCCTGGGAGCTCCTGGGTGGGCACGTCTGGTTGGTTGATATTGTTGTTCTTCCTATGGGGTTGCAGACCCCTTCAGCTCTATCTTCACTCTTACTTCTGCTATCTCATGCCTGGATTTCTTGCCTTTGGACGGTACCCAGCTGCTTACATGTGCACTGTTACTACTCCACTCTCTAGTACACGACAGTTTCCTTCTGTAAAACTGCCTTAGGATAAGGCTGCGGTATGCAGGTCTCTGCGTGGACTGCATCCTCTCCTTGCATGTGGTGCTGTAACCTCCTTCTGTTTAAATATGGAAAAATTATATCTATGAAGAGACAGGCTTTCTGAAGTCCATCTTCTATTTAGGTAAAGTGTACTGGAGATTGGTACACTGTATAAATGCTGAGGAGTTCAAAATTAATTTCATTTATATGTATACTATTTAAAATAATTCTCCAACTTGTTTTTCTTTTTGAATTTTTTTTTAGATTTATTTTATTATATTATATGAAAGTACACTGTAGCTGTCCTCAGACACTCCAGAAGAGGGAGCCAGATCTCGTTACGGATGGTTGTGAGCCACCATGTGGTTGCTGGGATTTGAACTTATCACCTTCGGAAGAGCAGTTGGGTGCTCTTACCCGCTGAGCCATCTCACCAGCCCTCTTTTTGAATTTTTGTAAAAGTATTGTGTAAGAAGGAAGCAATTTCCTTACACTAGAGTGTTGGCTCCTCCTAGGAATAAGTCACTGCCTCAGGACTATCATTGCAACACACAAAATGCTATCACTGATTATACACTAGAAAATGAGAAACTGTTTTCTCCCTCACTATGGGAAGCAATATAAATCTTTGAAACAAGGTATTTTACATAATTGTATCTGACAGGACACTACTAATTTCACATTCTTCCAGATCCTTAAAGAAACCAAGATAGTTTAAAAGAGAAGTTGGATAGTCACCCTGGTGCACTATTACTAAATAAGGATTGATATTGGTTGTTTAATTGAGTAAAGGGTATAGAATATAAGGAAACAAAATAGAAACTCCAGCATCATATGTTTATGTTTCATATCTCATCTATTCATTCATTCATTCATTCATTCACTTTACATCCCAATTGCAGCCCCTCCCCCTTATCCTCTTGGCTCCCCACTCATGACCCTCCTCCTCTCTCCCTTCTCCTCTGAGAAGGTGGAGGCTCCTCCTGGGTATCCCCCGACCCTGGCACATCAAATCTCTGCAGGCTTATAGGTGCATCCTCTCCCACTGAGGGCAGACAAGGAGGCCCAATGGGATCCATAGGCAGGCAACATAGTCAGGCACTGCCCCTGTTACACTTGTTGGGAGACCCACATGAAGATCAAGCTGCACATCTGTTCTATATGTGTGGGTGTGGGGAGATGCTAGATGGATCTGACTATGCAGTTATGGCTGCCCTGCACTTACTATGTAGACCAGGCTGACCTAGAATTTTACAGATATCCACTTTCTTGTGTCTCCTGAGTACTGAGATTGAGTGAATCACACAATGTGATTTGATGTGTGAAGGAAAGAATGAAGATAAAATCCAAATGTAAAAAGTCATTTTGGATGATAAGTGTTCTTGGTGCAGTTTGTTCTAAATGGCAGATAAGAACAGAAGGTTAATGACCTTAAGAGAGACTTTGTTCTGTAACTGAAACCATCCTTAGCATCTGATTAGTAAAAGCAGGAAAGCAGGATTTGATATCTCAGCCAGATGCTGAGAGCACTGCCAGATTTATCATTTAAAATGCTGGAGAAATTGACTTATAGGAAACATTTTGGACATTTATTACTTGTTTCTTTGATTTAAAAAAGTGACACCTCAAACTGAGAAAAAAAAAAAACCACGCTCTTATACTATGCAAAATGTTCAAAACCTAGGAAGGAAACCATGGTAATGTATATAGACTTATTCTTTTCTTTGTTTTCCAAATCTTTAGAATGTTAGCCAGTCACTGAGAGACATGCACAAAGACTTTGCCTAGAGAATAGGAGTTTCCTCCCCTATGCCCCCAAATATCTTGGAAAAGATTAAAAGCAGAAGCTACTATGAAGAGAGAGCACACTTCCTTACATGACTGGGAAGGACTAGAGGGTGCTGAGGAGGTCGACACCGAGCAGGAACAGGCTGCTCAACTTGTGTTGACTTCACCTCAGAATTTCTTTTCCTCACCGGTGGTAAGGAGAGCATTCTCCTTTATTACTACCAGTGTTCAGTTTTTTATATATACAAACAAACCAAGCCATCTTGTTCATTAATACTAACATACTCAAAACACAGGTTGTCTCTAGCCAAAGAAGTAAAATACAATTCTATTGTGGTATAGTATTATAAAAGCTTTCACATTTAATAGAATATCTCCTATTTTCTTACAAGTTTTTAATGTTTTCCAAGTTTATAATTGGGAAAAAATATATCTCCAATATAATATGTATTTTAAGTGTGAGGCAATTTCTAGTGAAGTAACTTAAAGTGAAATGTTTTAGTAGTGCTCCTCACTGACGCTGATGGTTTTGTTTTGGGATACAGAATAGAAAACTATTTTCTCAATATATCTTGTGTTCTGCATAAAATATTTAAAACGTCTCATTTCCAAGAGATCTGGTGGGAGTTCATGACAGATGTGTTATTTCTTTTTCTTTTTTTAAACAGTATTATTGTGTCTCATTAGCACTGATATTTACCCATGGCAGAGTGAACTTCTTGAGAGAAAAGAAAAGCAGACCAGCTTCCCTGAAGAAAAGAAGCAACTGGGATAAGCTAGAGACAAGGACTTTCATATCCACCAATGGCCTATTGTGGGTCCCTTTATGCATGCCCATGTGACCAATACAATTTCCTTCACAAGAACCCACAAAGCCTCAGCTTAGAGCTTTCTCCAGGTGTTAGTTTAGCTTTGTCATTATTTCCTATTTATAGACTCTGTCTAGGGAAAGAAGACAAATGACTGTAAGTGGGGTGAATGTGATGAAGTGAGTCCTCTGAAGATAAGAGGGTACATGGTCCGGGTTATTATCACAAATGACTTCTCTTTGCCCAAAACCATATTTTTATTTAGTGGAACTAAAAATACTGCAAAGCAAGAATAATTTCTGTCACATATTTCCAAGAAGATGTGTATTCCTTTTATTGTAAAACCAAAAACTTTTCATGTCTTTGAGTTGTTTTTTTTTAATAACACACGGATGGTGCCAAAATGCTCTCAGAATACACCAAGAACAATATTAGAGAAATTATTTATCTTACGGAGTCTAATTAGAAACAAGTGACACCATTGTAATCAGAGTAGTCACAGGCCTAGAATGTCAGTAAATACCAAGGCCATCTGACTCGAATGAAGTTTAAATTTATAAAGTTTCAATTAAAACATCCACACTCTTTCTTTCACCTGATTGCAGCCCCATATGGCAAGGTCAACCCTTGAAGCTGACCAACAGTTCAGTTGCCTCCAGTGTAGCTGTTATCTTCCTCAACAAGGGGAGACATTTGGTACAGCCTAAAGCTGGGGCATGAACCCTGGCTAAGCTTAAGACATTTATCTGACAGCATCAGCTGACACTCCACAAACACATTTGCTCTCCATGACCTCCAAGCATTTGTGATTAATCAAAAATGTATCTTGGATCTTGAGAACAAGCTACAACCAGGCACACACAAAAAAGAATATAGTCTCGAGCTTGCTTATCGACTCGAGAGTTATATTGAATTTAGAAATAGCAAATAGAATAGAATGATCAATATGTTCTCACTTGTCCATGGAAGAGCAAACTTTATCCCTCAAGCAAAAGACATTGATCATGTAAATGCTTCTGAACTCCTTTAAAACTAAGGAAAGCAGAATGTACACGGTGTGTTGGGAGTGGGGAAGAAGGTGTACCAAAGAATAGTTTTTGCTCAGAAATGCATAGCTTTGGAAACCTGCAGTATTATGTTTGTAATGTGTTGTGCTTAAGAAAAAAATCTGCCTGCTCAACTTAAAACCACTTTTAGCTTAGTGCTGCAAAATGTTCTTAATAAAACCTTATAAAGGAAACTTTAAAACTTAATGAAGGAACATTCTTTGTGCATAGAAAACTCCCTGCCTTAATTTAAATGAGCACTGTTAAAACACATCCCTTATGCACTGTTTACAATTTATAATTCATAATTTATGCCTCTTGGTTCAAACTTACTATTTTCTACAGTCATCTGCTAAGTAATATGATTAGCATGTGAATATTACAATATTCTGCTTCCCAACACAGTATAATTTAGCATGGTTTTATTTTCATTTGTACTTTTCACTTTCTAATAACAATATTGAGTCCCAAGGAAAGTATTCAGAGGCAGAAGTCATATGCCTCAGCCTTGGTAAGATGCAAATCATTTTTTTTAAACTTCAACAATTGAACTTATTAAATCCTATTCTTACTTGATTACCCACTGGCTAGGTTATAGTTGTTCATGATTCTATGGCAGGATTGTTCCACTAAAGGAAAACTACACATCCTGGTCCCTGTTGGCATGGCAAACAAACTTTCATAGCATGTGATCACTCTATAAAATGGTGGTACTAATTAGAAGATATAAACTCACGCTGAGACATGATATGAATTGGCTTATGTGTCTATGAAGCTCACAGCAGTACTAGATATATATGGATGCCGCTTTAAACTACACTAAGCAGAAAACTCAACTTCTAAAAATGCACTTTAAGAAAGCAAAAGTGATTGAGTTGAAAAACAAAATCCCGGCCCCTTATTTTTGGTTTTGCTTCTAAAATGTTTCCTGTGTGCTTAAAGGTTGCCCACCGCTTCTCCTCCATATGTTTACCTAACTCCGACTCCTCAAACAGGAATTGCAAGTACCAGATAGCACAGCTGTATGTTTTGACATCCATGGTGAAAATGAGCAGAAAATCTAACTGTTCCATATCAAGAAGTATTTTTACTAGTGCTAATGTGCCTTAAATACCTTGTTCCACAGATGAGTGGCCTGGCACCTGCTGCATGAGAAATAGCCAATTACTGTTCAGTGTCTCTAATTTTCTGATTCAATTAGCATGCTTCAGAGCTTTCCAGTTTAATTGCAAACTACTTCACAGTTAGCTCTCTGATTAATCATTGCCCATCTGCAAGCCATAGGAAAACTTAGTGGAACAAATTTGTGTACTTTGGAATGCTGGGAGCTTAGCAAATCAAACTTGTTTTGGTGTATAAAGCTTTAATTTTGTTTGCCCTTTTCAGCTGCACTTGTAAGAAGCGCTGTACTGATTAAACAGGAAGTCTGGACAATAATATGCTACATTATGCATATAATTACTGTAAATACAACCACGATTGTAGAAACATCATTTAAGGTTAGGCACTAACATGAATGGAGAAAGGGGGGGGGTCACAAAAACACATTTGGAATCAATTTCTTTCCATTATGACCAAACACAAACTCAATGGGGGAAAAGCTATGTGACTCACAGTGACGTCATTACAGCACCTGTTCCCTGCAGGCATTTAAAATCCAGCTTTTCATGTATTCATAAAAATCTTTATTTAATTAGTATACTACTAAGTTTTATAAGCTTTGTTTATAAACATGTATTAGGATTTTAAATCAAACTGGCACCACATTGTTTATGCTTCATTTTCCAAGCTTTCTTCTTGTGCCCATTGAATGTATGAATGATAAAAACCAAAACTCTTTTAACAGTGCTTTGTCTGGGTTGCAGAAAATCTTAATCTAGGGTTATGATGCCTTCATTTTTGAACAAGGAGCTACGGATTGCATATTTTGCCCACTTAAGTGAGCAGGCAGATCACAGGAAAGATTCCTCAGAACCAAAGAGGTGATGTAAAGGTAAGACCTTTTCAGATTCTAGTTCCCAGATCACATTTGAGGAAGCTGAGGAGGAAGGTGACCCTATAGGAAGATTAGCAGTCTCAACTAACTTGGAATGCCGGGATCTCTCAGACACTGGGCCACCAATGAGACAGCATATACAAGCTAATATGAGGCCCCCCAACACATATATAGCAGAGGACTGCTGGGTCTGGACTCAGTCAGAGAAAATGTACCTAACCCTCAAGAGACTTAGGGCCCCAGGGAGTAGGGAGGTCTGATGGGGTGGGTGTGCATGTGGGTGTGGGTACATCCTCTTGGAGACAGGGGTAGGAGGGTGGGGAGAAAAGATGTGTGATGTGGAACAGTTGGAGGGTGGACCAGGAGGGGGATAAAGTTTGGACTGTAAAAAAAAGATTAAAACAAAACAAAACAAAACTTCTCATCAAAGTCCCTATAGATGAGGACTAATTTTCAAGGCCACTCTTGGCTCCCAGAACAGGTGATTTAGCAATCTCACCCTTGTTATCAGTGTCTCACTGAGCACCCACATATTATAGTGGCTAGACTACCATATTTGTTGGATGAAAGAAATATACAGGAAGAGTTCTCAGTTTTCCATGTCATATCACAGTGTTGCTGGACACGGTGCTTTCCTTTTGTAATGTCAGCAGGCACAGTAATCCCATATCTCGTGAATACCTAGCACGGATGTCAAGGACTGTGCTTTACTAATTATGATGATCTGAAATAGCCATTAATTAATATTAATTAGCCATTAATAGCAACAATGAAATTTATCTATCATTATGAAGATATTAGGGAAATTCCTAAGAGCTAAAAGCTAAAACCTGATAGCTGAGAAAATAATGTTGAAGTTGAAAAACTCACCGATGCACAAACGTTTACGTTAAAACTGTTTGCAGATAGAGGTATTCAGTATTTAGAGTTTTTGACTCACATATCAATAGACATATGTGAACCCCCTTATAGCTCCTATTTTGTCTTCTATTAAGGGCTGATTTTAAGCCTCTCTGAGCACTGTAGGCAGCTGATGTAAGAAATGCTGAGAAGGCATAATCTGATTATAGTCACTCAGAGATGTGAATGGGCATACTGCCACATTCTGCTGCCACGAGCATGGATGCTACACTGAATCCCCAACTAAGATAAAACTCCAACACAATCAAACTTTATAGTAAGGTCATAAGATAACTCAGAGAGAAATCTGGGCAAAACTAGTCAGACCAAAAAAATATCATTTCTGTATCTCTCTGGAAATAAACAGCTAACTATATTCGGTTTTATTTTTAATTTAGGAAAGGGTGAACGGTTGACCCTGCTCAAGCTCCCACCTCATGTTTAGAGATAAGCAATGAAACCTTACATATCAAAGGAAAACAAAGAGCTGTGCAAAATGGAATTTAGCCAGAGACCAAACTGGGTCCTGGTACCCATGATGGGTCTCTGAGTTCTAGGCCTTCATCTCTCATCTGCACTATCCTTGCAGGAAAGTCTATGCCTCTGGGTATCAGGCAGTATTAATGAAGCCACAGTGGGATAAGTGAAAACTATTGTGGTGCTCAGTCTAAATGCTTAAAGCAACCAGATGTGTTTGGACAGAGCAGCTCATCTAGGACCAAGAGAACCAGTCTTAGAAATTACAAGTGGAGAGGGAGAGAGGGACTTGGGAGGGAAAGTGGGCAGGGAAGGGAAACCTAATCTGGTATTGGGTGAGGGAGAAGGACTGAAGAATGGAAACAGGCAACCTCAGGAAATAGGAAGTTGGGGGCATCTCCCAGAATGCACCAGAGATCTGGGAGGTGAGAGACTCCTCAGGACTCAAAGGAAGGGACCTTAGATGAAGTGCCTGAGAGTAAGGAGAGGGAACTTATAGAGCTTACCTCCAGGAGGAAGACAGGGAATCAAGTGAGGGAGAGGGGGGCTATCTCAAAGCCTCATCTCTGACCCAGAATTGTTCCTGTGTGAATGAATTACAGGGATGGAAATGGAGAGGAGCCTGAGGAAAAGGAGGTCCAGAGACAAGGCCTAAAGTGGAATCGAGCTCAAGGGAAGGCCCCAAGGCCTGACACTGAGGAGTGCTCACAAATAGGGATCTATCATGTCTGCCCTCCAAAAGACTCAACAAGCAGCTGAGAGTCAAAGGCAGATATTTGTACCCAACCAATGGACAGAAGCAGCAAAGATCTGTGGTTGAAAGAAGCTGAGGAGAAGGGTGATCCTGTTGGAGGGCAAGCAGTCTTAATTAATCTGGACCCCTGAGATCTCTCAAACACTGGACCACCAAACAGACAGCATACACCAGCTGATATGAGGCCCCCATATCACATACAGGTCTGTATGTGACTTACAGGTCTGTGTTCAGAAATGATTCCACAAAAGACTGGAGGCCCCAGGGAGTTTAGAGGTCAGGTGGGGTGGGGGTTGGGGGCATCCATGTGGAGACCAGGTGGGGTGGGGAGGAGGTGTGGGATGTGGAGCAGTCTCAGGGTAAATGGGGGGGGAGGAATGGAATATGGAGTAAAAAAATAAATTAAAAATAAAATAAAATTTTTAAAAATTAAAAATTTAAAAAAGATATAATAAAGATGAGGTGTTAAAAAGAAAAAAATCATCCTCGTGTATAAAAAGAACAGCATATTTTCTGGAAAACTAGTTGATAGAGGATGGCTTTAATATGGCACCAAACCCCAGATGATTTTTTTCTTGTACAGAAAAATGTTAACATTTTTATAAGGATCAAATACCCAAGATAACAAAACTATAGTATTCAGCCTTCCCTTATCAAAGAAACAGATAAAAATTAGGGTACAGATTTTGGAAAGATCAGCATGATAGGAACTACTGTTGGGCAATTTTTGTTGTTGTTGTTGTTGTTGTTGTTGTTGTAGGCAATAGAAGCCACACCAGGCAGAAGCATTTCAAAGATAACCATAAGAAACACACAAACAATGAACTGCAAATAGCTCTAGGTGCAGTGTGGAGAAGGCTTTTCTTTTCTTTTTTGAACACTAACAAACTGGTGGAAGCCCTTTTATAAGTATCACCAAGATAGGCTACAAGGATACGTTCTCAGGTGGTCCAGTCTGGACTGAAGCCCTATGCTAAATTTCCATCTGTTCTGATATGGTTAGGAATTGTTTCCGGTAATTTTTTTTAATAATATACATTTTAGCACACAAATTCAAGGTACATTTTCAACTTTAAAGAGGGTGAAATATCAGTGACTATAAAGTTCATAAGAATTTTAAAAATTGAAAATAAAGACATAAAATAGATGCTTTCTTTAGACAGGGAATCTTACAAGAGATAAGAAATTCAACATCTACTGTACAAGTCTATATCTTATTGATAATTTAAAATTATAATTAGTGTTCTTGGGACTGAAAGCTAAATAGAAAACTAAATATGCACATATGTATGAGATGTGAGTTGCTGCTGCAGGAAAGAAATACCCTATTTTTAAAGCAAAAAAAAATCCCAGTGAAGTCTATCCTTTCATTTATATGTCTCATGTAAATTACACATACTTTAAGTCTTCAACACATCCAGAATGGCCAGGTCTTATGGTGTATCTCCTTTACTATTTTCCATTTTACTTGGCCACAGAAGTAAAAGCTTTCCATAAATATTTAGGGACTAAACTTATGTACCTTGAACTGAATCAATAAATTGCTATCAGAAGAGAATTAATTTTTATTTATATAATATGGTTAAGAAGTATATGATTTTCTACTCTCAAGGCATTTTCTTATGCAGTAACACCACAAAAATAGCTAAAGTTTAAAATAGTGGATTTCCCATATGGTTCGTCCACAGCAAGATAAAGTTGTAAATGAGGGACCATGTGAGGAAAACATAAAAAAGCCTTAAGGGCACATGCAAAAAATGTGCTATTGAATGATTTACATACATAGTTTTATTCTCCAAAATTCAGAGAGAAACTTGATATGTCATAATTTAAACTATATTTCACATCAAGTATTCCTGATTACATATTTAACTCTAACATACATAACTCAATTTAGAGCATAATGTGGGAGAGGAGTTAGTAAGAATCTAACCTTTTGCATTTCTTGACTTTTTTGGGCTTGTGGTAATGCTGTATTTATAGAGATTCTACACTTTCAAATTTAAGCCTTGAAATGTCAGAAAAATCCCAAAGCTGAGATCTCACAGAAGGTGATTTTTAACAGTCCTTAACAGTAAAGCCTTTTATGATCTTCTGACAACTGGAGTCTTCATATCTGACAATTTTAAATTTTCAGCCCAAATATTACATAAGCACACAGGCTGCTGTGTTTTCAAAGATTTCATCATGCCTGATAAGCCAGATATGGGGGGGGGGGGAAAGAGGAAGTTATGAAGTTACATAAGTACAAATCATAAGAAATACTTAAAACTCTTGTATTTAACGTGGCCCCTCATTAGAATATTTCCAATGTACAAGAAATAACATCTAGTCAATTTTTGATCAAGTACAAAATAGGGATCTTGAATATTTGAAGCTGGAACTTGGATGAAGAATTAGCTCATCAAAGTCTGAGAGCTGTTTCAACAACATAAAGCTAGTTACAGTTAGGTTTAGGGTACACTGAGTATTTTGTCTTTAAAGTCTTCAGCATTTCCATAGCTGCAGTTCCACACACTTCGATGTACTTTATTGCCTTTCAGTACATGCTGTGGCTGCTTTGCTGTAACCACAGGGTGGTCCTTCTAGTTTTCTCAGTATGTCCAATTTAATAAACGTTCTTTTCTAATCTAGCACCAATCAGATGTAGATGTAGTATATGGTTTAATTTTTGGTAGTATTTATGGTCTAGTGAGGAAGAGAAAATTAGCAAAGAAATGTTGGAGGCACCATGTAATTTGACTAGAAAGCTGTCAAAAATAAAGGTAACATGGGGCTGGAGTGATAGCTCAGTGTTTAAGAACACAGGTTGTTTTTCCTAGAGGACCAGAATTCAAACTCCACCATGCACATGGTAAATCACAATCATCTGTTAACTCCAGTCTCAAGGCACTCTTCTGGCCTTCAAAGGAATTGCACACATACTGTGCACCAACACCCATGCAGGCACAGTATTCACCACCAGAATAAAACTGAAGATGACTCAGTCTCCAGTTATCTGGATTAAAGGCAAGTGAGCTAAGTGATGTCTTCGTCATTCTGGAGAGGAAAAAGGACTTCCCATTTCCCTTTATTCCTATCACAACTAGGTAACTGGTAAGATCACACTTCAACTGATGCTCTCAGAACACTCAATAGTTTTGCAAATCAGTATGCAGTGAACAAAGACTTTAATATGTAGTTTTGTGAAATTATAGTATATGCTTTTATGTTGTTAAATGCGCATTGTAACCACAAAGGGAAATTTAATATATATTTCATTTTTTCCTTTATCAAGAAAAACATCCTCCAATGAAGAGATTTTGTCCTTTTTCCAACTGTCAGGTTACTATTTTAAGAAAATCCTTCTGAATAACATGAACTAACTAGTTCCCCCTGCGCTCATGTCTCTAGCTGCATATATGGAAGAAGATGGCCTAGTTGGCCATCATTGGGAGGAGAGGCCCCTTGGTCATACAGACTCTATATGCCCCAGAACAGGGTAATGCCAGGGCCATTACGTGGGAGGGGGTGGGTAGGGGAGCAGGGCGGGGACGCNTGAAGCTGGGCGTGGTGGCGCACGCCTTTAATCCCAGCACTTGGAGGGCAGAGGCAGGTGGATTTCTGAGTTCAAGGCCAGCCTGGTCTACAAAGTGAGTTCCAGGACAGCCAGGGCTATACAGAGAAACCCTGTCTCGAAAAACCAAAAAAAAAAAAAAAAAAAAAAAAAAAAAAAAAAAAAAAAAAAAAAAAAAAAAAAAAAAAAGAAAAGAAGAAAAAAAGATCCTTCTGGAGCTGAAGGCAACCCCATAGGAAGAACAACAATATCAACCAACCAGACACCCCAGAGCACCCAAGGACTAAACCACCAACCAAAGAGTACACACATGGAGGGACCCATGGCTCCAGCTGCATATGTAGCAGAGGATGGCCTTGTTCATCGGACACCCTTGGACATCAATGGGCTTTGGTCCTGTGAAGGCTTGATGCTCCAATGTAGAGGATGCTAGAGGAGTGGGGTGGGAGTGGGTGGGGGGTGGGGCACACTCTCATAGAAGCAGATGGAGGGGGGATGGTGTAGGTGGCTTCTGGCGGGGGCAGGAAAGGGGATAACATTTGAAATGTAAATAATGAAAATATACAATGAAAAAAATCCTTCTGGAAAGTGCTACCTAGTCTCTGGTCTCTAATCACCCAGCCTATACACGTACTGCAGAGATAATTCATGTATATAGTGTCTTCTTCCTATTATCCCACCAAACTCCCTATCCTATGGCCTGTAAACTAAAATTTAAGCTTACTAGATACTCTAAATGCTGCTTACAAATTTCTCTAACATTTTCCCCTCATAATTTCCTTAAATCAACACTAGGCAAACGTCAGACTTCCCCAGTACTCTCCCTATCACAGACTGCTCCCAGTACTCTCCCTATCACAGAGTGCTCCCAGTACTTCCCCTATCACAGAGTGCTCCCAGTACTCCCCCTATCACACAGTGTTCCCAGTACTCCCCCTATCACAGAGTGCTCCCAGTACTCCCCCTATCACAGAGTGCTCCCAGTACTCTCCCTATCACAGAGTGCTCCCAGTACTTCCCCTATCACAGAGTGCTCCCAGTACTCCCCCTATCACAGAGTGCTCCCAGTACTCCCCCTATCACAGAGTGCTCCCAGTAGTTCCCCTATCACAGAGTGCTCCCACTTGCCCATCTTCCTTCTCTGATAAAGCTCAGAGCAGGAATGGCGTCTTTGAACGGACACAATATGTGACATCCAATGGACTGTAGCATATGTTGTAAAGGTCTTATGGAAGGACTTTTTTTTTTTTTTCCCTTGTTCCGGTCAACCCTGCTCGCTCTGCTCGACCCCGCTCGCTCCGGCCAGCCCCACTTGCTCCCGGCCGCCCCCGTCCGGCCCCCGCTTGTTCCAGCCAGCCCCGCTCGCTCCGATCGGCTCCGCTTGCTCCGGTTTGGCCCCGCTCATTCTGGCCGTCCCCGTTCGGCTCGCTCATTCTGGCCGTCCCCGTTCGGCTCCGCTCGCTCCGGACAGCCTGGCTTACTCTGGTTGGTCTCTCCGGTCCAAGGATTCATTTCTTATTATTCTTCATAAGTACGCTGTAGCTGACTTCAGACGCACCAGAGGAGGGCGTCAGATCTTGTCACGGGTGGTTGTAAGCCACCATGTGGTTGCTGGGATTTGAACTCATCACCTTTGGAAGAGCAGTCGGGTGCTCTAACCCACTGAGCCATCTCACCAGCCCGGAAGGACTTTTAAGAATTGGTATTTTTCTATTAAGTTGTGTATTGACCTCTTTGACAGTACAGCAGCTGTGGCATTACACAAACTCACTGAGACCAGGCACAGGCCTGACATCTCAGAAGCTAACCAGTTCTCATCTCTGCAATGGTGTCATTCAAATGGGGGGTAACAGGATGACTTATAACACTGGAAAAAGCGGAAAAAAAAAGAAAAAGATCTAAACTAGGATCAAAATGTTCATTACAAATGAGCTACAAAAGTGTGTTACAAAAGTATTAATCATTTTTTTCTAAATGTCAAATGGTGACTGTTCAGGAATGGGTTTTTAACTTAATTTTTAATAATTTAAGATTAATGTAACTGGAACACTGGTAAAATATTGAGATTCTATTAGACAGAGGTTTCAGCACATTATATATAAATGTTTTTAGTTCAAACTAGGATTTCTATGCTAACAAAGATATTTTTAACAGGGAGATGGATTCTGTGACCAAGGTTTTAAATGGTCATGTTTTAATTAATATTTTAATTTGACAAAACAACAAAGAACTTAATAATTTGCTTCTTACTTCTGGGATATAGTATAGCAGTTAAAATATGCCTTATTATCTACTTGATATTATCCACTAAGAGAAATTTGTGTTTTGTGACAATATTTTTCATTGAAATATTAACCTTGAAACATGGATAGAATCTTAATTTCAAATAATTCAAGGGTTTAATGGATTTCTACTTTGTTCTAATTTTCTTAAAATGCCCCCTCTAGCAACTGAAATCAGCCAAACACCTCTTAAAGGAATTTTGATTAGGTTGAAAGTTTTAAAAAACTGTGATACAGATTTGGAACCACAGATTAAAAGGAATTCCACTTCAGGCATACAAGTAACACTGCCCCTTTTGAAGGTACAACATTTTTTACACATGTTTTCTGGTCAACAAGTTAACAGTTCTTGTGATTCCTACTGCTTTATGTATAATTCTTGTTTAAAAATGTTTATATTTGCTTTCTTCAAAGTATCCCAAGTAAAGGCCATGGAAATCATGAGCCATGACAGCAATGACTGCCAATCTCCATCCCTGCAACTCAGGATTCAGGACTGTGCCTGATACACAGTAGACAACAAGCGCTTATAAAGTAAGTGAATTACTACAGCGTATGTTCCCTGGAGAAAATGAGTATCTGTGACAGTGTTCTCGTTGGCAAGCTGGTGTCAGAGTCAGATGTGCAGTACTGATATTCTGGCTGCACTATGTACTAATTTGTCCTCACCTTAACAGCGCACTGTGTCCTCATCTTAACAGCACACAGCAGGGAGCTGTCCTTTAGACAGTTACTGTGAGGGAGTCCACACTCATAACTTTTCAGTCTGGGAGTATTCAGTGGGAGCACACTAGCTGTGATTTCAACATTACCATCTTCCTTTGTATCTTTCTTGGTCATTATTATCTCCTATTTCTGATCCATAACATATTCTCAATAAAAGTATGTTAAATAAAGGGATGGGTTGAACAACTGTCCCTGGAATATACAAATATGTTTGACTGCCATCAGTGTATATTTAGGCAGGATTCAGATAAATAGTAATTGCTAAAAAACATAATTCAAAGTTCTTTTTACAACTGTTTTAACTCTCATTGGTTTTAGTTATTCAGCCATATATTTCCTTGGGTAATACTTTTTATTTTTTTAATTTGTGTGTTGATTTTGGGTAGTGTCTTAGCAGAGAGGTTTGGATCATTTATGCTTAAAATTATCACATAAAAGAAAATTGAAATCAAACCAGCATAATTTTTTAAAGTTGGAAAATAATTAAAACTTCATGTTATTTTAATAATCAATTTGCAACATTTATGTTTCTTGCCATGTTTTTACAGATTAAAATTCTAAAATGTGAGCATGATTATACTTTCTTACTGGAAACCATAGTCAAAATGGCTTAAGTAGAAACTATGGAGATATATTTTTGTTAACTGCCTCATTGTAAATAGAAAACAAAAGTAAGTCTAGGTATATAGCTTTGAAGTACCCATGCTGGGGGAAGTGGATGCCAGGACAAGCGGATCCCTAGAGTTCACTGACCAGCCAGCCTAGCCAAATCAATAGACTCCAGGTTCAAGGAGAGATGCTGTCTCAAGGATAACACAGAGTGATTATAGAAGATGCCCAATATTAACCTTTGGCTTCCACTTGCATATATATGTGCACATGAAACCACATATACATGTGCACACGTAAATACACAAGTTGAAAAGGAATATTAAACACTAATTAAAAACTCATAAAAGCCATCTTCTAGAAATATTATAGTAGTAACTATAATGAATTGAGTACAGTAATGTGTCTGACATGAACTTAGTGTCTTGTACACATTACTAGCTACTTTTATATATAAAAAGCTATAAACATGTATATTTTGCCAGCTGTATGTTTAAGATAGTGGTCTGATTTAGTGAGTTCTAACAAACTGTCTTTCTACTTTTTAGTAATCAGGAATAAGCCCTTTAGGGATGAATGACAGCCAAAATGTTTGTGAAAGAAGGCCCAGATGTTCAAAGACATTTCTGTTGAAATGCAGCCACAGGCCAGGGCTGGGAGTGGATAAAGCTTTGGCAGTCAAATGAGGAATCTTGGCTACTAGTTGGGACTCTATAATCTTTAATCTTCATTTAATTAATTAATTTTTCTTCCATTCTACAGATTTGATGTTTTGTTTTGGACACTGCTGTATTCTACAGAATGAACACACACACACACACACACACACACACACACACACACACACACACATACACACAGAGAGATCCTACGAGTTTGACAAACTCTTTTCCTTAAGCATCTGACATACATCTCTCTTTTCTTAGAGAAAGTTTTATCATGCTTCCACAACATTTAAACTTTCTTTTCTGTTCTCCTCTTCTGTTTTCACTTCTTACTTAACTATTTGGAGTCCATGGTCTAACATTTCCTCGTGTTTTCTAGTTGGGCATGTCATATAGACTATTTAAGATACTTGTACTCTTTGGATAAAGAGCCTGCTACCACTGTTAAAAGTACACCATCATCAGATCTGCTTCAATGCTGCTCAGCCATTGTTACTACGGAATCCTTAGTAACTCTAGGAACTATGATATCAAAGTACAACCATAAAAGGGAAAAGGTCCATCAAACAGATCATCAGCCACTGTTTATAAAGAACTCTTATAAATCAATAGCAAAATAACAAAGATTTAATGGGAAGACAAGGCTATGCTAATTTACAAAATGAATATAATTGGACAAGGAACTGGAAAGATGGCTCAATGGTTGAGCACACTGACTGAACTTCCAGGAGACCCAGGTTCAATTCCCAGCAACCACATGACCCCTTACAACTGTCTGTAAATGTATTTGATTTACAGACACATGTAGGCAAAATACCAAAACATATAAAATAAATACATTTAAAAATATAAAATAGGAAAATAATTATAAAAAATATTTAACCTTTCTTCTTGACAAGTAATATGGATGTAAATAAAGATTTCTTTGTAGGTCAGTAAAGACTAAAACAACAGCATATACTGTATAAATATACACACATCTACAAAGCAGTATGGCTACTTACTTCAGCACTATGTATGTGCCAACATTGTAACCTAGTAGTTTCCCATTTTGGAATTTATTTTACAAACTACAGCAGAACAGTCAGGGATAGTTACTTCATTGCATTTATAATTAGCTAATCTTTATCACAGCTAGCTAATGCCCACTGAAAAGTGTTAATCAAGTTATATCCCACCCTCATGTTTTTGGCAGTGCTAGGAATGGAATAGTAAGTCCTCAAGGATGCCATGAATAGCTATCTCTAGACTACAGCTTGGTGTCATATCAATTTAACTCAACTACAACAGTGAGATTCCCTTATGGACTGTGACCTCCCCAGCCATGGGGTTTTGAGTGGGTTTACAGTAACAGACATGTATGCTTCCTTGTAGTGAGGGTCTCAAACCTAGGCACATGTGTGCAGGTGGAGGTTAAGGGTTGACAGGAGGCATCCTAACTAGTCCCTCTCTATTTACTGAAGCGAGGTCTCTCACTGAATCTGCAGATGGTAGGTTTGGCTACTTGTCTCAGTTACTTTCCTGTTGATGAGATAAATCACCATGACCAAGACAACTTATAAAAGAGAAAGAGTTTAATTTGGGCTTATACTTTCAGAGTCTATGTTGGCAAAGTGAAGCCGTGCTGGCAGGAGAGCTTACATCCTGCTCCACATTTAGGAGGCAGAGAGAGAGAAAGAGAGAAGGAGAGGAAGAGGGAGAGAGAGAGGCAGACAAGAGACATAGAGTCAGAGACAAAGAGATACAGAGACACAGAGAGAGACAGAGAGGCAGAGAGAGAGGCATTGTGGATCGTATCAGTCTTTTGAATCTTCAAAGCCCACCTTCAGTGACACATCTTCAATTAAGCTGCATCTCCCAATCCTTTACAAACAGTTCCATTAACTGGGGGTCATATTCAAATATATGACCGTGTGAGAGCCACTGTCATTCAAACTACCATGTTCTACTCCCTGCACTCCATAGATTTGTGACCATAACATAATGTAAAATGTATATAGTCCAACTTCAAAAGTTTCCATATGTTTCACAGTCTCAATACTACTTAAAAGACCAAAGTCTTTTCTGAGATTCAGCCATTCTCTTAATGGTAGTTACCTATGAAATAAAAGAAGCAAATAACAAATGTCCAATACCCAATGTCACCATATATAAATTACCATTCCAAAAGGGAGGAATGGGTATAGTGAGGAAGCCTGGATCAAAACCCAGTAGGGAAAGTTTCTTATCCTGTAGCTCTATGCTTGATGTTAGAGGCTCTGTCCTTCACGCTTTGCTGCCTAAAACACACTTCACTATCAGCTGCCCATCTATAGCTCTCTTTGGCAGATATCCAGGCTTCACTCTCACAGCTTCACACAATGACCTTTCAAAGCCTCCATGTCTGGACTCCCTTGCTGCACATTGGCCTCAGCAACTCTCCTTAATACTGGAGGAAGATTCCATTAACCCTTTCCTTGCATGATGTTTCTAAATCCAGAACCACGTTGATCACACTATCAAGTTCTGTTGCCCACTTGGGATGGAGCCTGGTTCCTTGAACTAACCCACAGATGGTTTCCTTTGGTGTTGCTTTTAGCAGCAGAAAATTCCTCAGGCTTTTCCTTTTTTTATAAGTTAGATATTGAATTGCATGGGGTCTTGCCCTGAAGTAGCCCTCCTTTTTTTTCATTTTGACTCAGGCCCTCTCATCTCTTCCAGCACAAGCCTGGGCTCCGACATTTACTTTTTTTATTTTGCTTCAAACTGCACCTTATATTTTTTTGTCCTCCCAGCTCTTTTTCATTATATTCCTGCATAAATGTGATTGCCAATGACCACATGAAAGAGTCTATATCAGACTGTCATAAAATCTCCTACATTGGGAAAATTAGGCCATTACTTTTCAATTCAGACTTAGACAGAGTCTTAGGATAAAGGAGAAAATAGCCACATTCTTTGTCAAAATATCACAAGAATGGTCTTCAGCCTGGAAGAAAATATTGTTCCCCTATGACACCTCTTGAGATGGGCCTCCAAAGTCCAGAAGGTCTCAGTACCTATTCCTTCTGTCTTCCAGGCTCCTACTCAGATGGCTCGGTAAGCTCTGCTTACAGTGTTTAACTGCTGTTCTAGTCCCAAGTCCCAAAGTCTTTCACATCCCTCCCCAAGTCTATATCATTAAATCTGTCATAGTGAGAGCACACTCCCTGGTATCAACTGCCAGTCTAACTATCCTAATGACCCTGGGGATCCCTTCTCTTTGTTTCACCAGAGCTGGGATTATAGGAGGGTTACTATGCCTGCTGGCTTTATGTGGGACCCAGAACCCTAGCTCTTACACTCACAAAGCAAGCATCTCATCCATTGTGCCATCTCCTCAGGTGCTCATGAGTTAAAACATTAATTTCATTTTAATTTAAATTGTGCATGTGTGTACAATGCACACATATGTGTGTGAGTTTATGCATATGCTCTGTTCTATAGGTGTACATAGAGGCAAAAGGAGGGCATCAGATTCTCTGGAACTGAAGTTACAAGTGGTCATGGGCACTGGTGACCCAACCTGGGTTGTCTGAAAGAGTAGCAAGCATCCTGTGGTGGTTTGAATATGCTTGGCCCAAGGAGTAACACTATTAGGTGTGACCTTGTTGGAGTAGGTGTGCCCTTGTTAGAGGAAGTGTGTCAATGTGGGTGTGGCTTTGAGATCTTCCTCCTAGCTGCCTGGAAGACAGTCTTCTCCTGTTTGCCTTTAGAACAACCGTAGAACACTCAGCTTCTCTAGCAACATGCCTGCCTGAACACTGTCATGCTTCCTGCCATGATGATAATGCTCAGAAGCTTTGAACATGTAAGTTAGCTCAAATTAAATGTTGTCTTGGTCATGGTGTCTCTTCACAGCAATAAAACACTAAATAAGACACATCCTTAACTGTTAAGCCATTGCTTCTAATCTCCTTATGACTTAAAACTATTCTTATTAGTTTTACAATTTTACATATGTATTTTGTTCACATTGTCTACTCTTAACTCCCTTCTTCTTACTACCTGGGTCCACACCATCCTCACATTCCTCTTTTTGGTTCATGTCTGTTCATTTTTGTTTAGTGCTCAATAGCATACACACACACACACACACACACACACACACACACATCAGTGATTCTCCTATCTATAACCAATAGTTCAGAAGTAAAGGGTAAGACCCAATGAATCCTTTTCCTTACTGATGCTGATGGAGTTGGTGTCAAGTGGGCCCAGTTCTGGTAATCACAGTTGATCAGTTGATGTGAGTTAATGATTATAGTAGTTGTATAGAATCTGTGAAACAGAATTTCATAGTCCTTCACCTTATCTCCGGGCTTATACATGCTTCCTGCTCTGTCTTTGGCAACATTTACTGATCTTTAAAGGGGGTAGTTTACATGACTTATTTAGCTGGAGTCATATCTCTTGCTTATTTTCTGTATCTTGGGCAGGTATCTCATAACTTTTTGAACACAGAATAAGGTGGAAAGGCTGTTGATGACTTTGGACTCTATGTCATGACTTAGGTAGTTTCTTTATGGCATTTTCAAAATACTTATACGTGCCTAGTCCCTTGTGGGAATCCAGAATATACTGAGGAAATCCCACATAGAGAGGTAATTCGCAGCACTACAGCAGAATTTCTCAGCTTAATTTCAAGTTGATAGTGAGTAGCAATTGTCAGCCATATGAATGAGATCCAGAATATTGGATATCTGTCTGGGGGCCAGTGCTTTATAGATGACTAGTCATGAGAGATCTTAAGCAAGAATCTACCAGCTGAGCTCAGACACAACTCAGCAACACACTAAGAGGTGATAAAATTGCTTTTACAAATCATTCCGATCACTGTGGTTTCCTACATAGCACTAGGATGACTATAACACTGTAGAAGGATATAAACCTGAGCCTTTGAGTGACACAAATATGTCATGAATGCTGCATATAAGTGGCTTGGATAACTGAAATTTCTCTTTGAAGTCTATGCAACAGTCTTAGTTTTCTTCTGTCTTAACTCCTACCTTCTTACATTTTCCAAATCATCACAAAATGATGAGCATTTGAGAGAGAGAGAGAGCGAGAGAGAGAGAGAGAGAGAGAGCAAGCGAGAGAGAGCGAGCGAGAGAGCGAGCGCACATGGGCACATTCTAAGAACTTAGTCTTCTTTCTATTTTCTGGTATCCTTTGGGAGGGGCAAAAAAAAATCTTTGCATTTTGTGTAAACAAGAAATAGACTTGGTCATTCTTCTCACCTAAGGAAGGGAAGGCTGGTATTGAACATGGAGTCAAAAAGTAGGTACAAAAAAATCAGAGTGGTATTTTGTGGTAATGTCCAGAATGTAATTGTCACCACTCGTTAATCACTAGGCACAAATGGGATACTCACTCTAGTATCCAAGAGGACAAAGTGTGGAGATGCACTCTGATTATCCCTCCACCTATTCCCCATCAAAATATGTCATATCACTTAACAATTTTTCTGTCTGTCACTTCTTTCCTATAGTGGCTCCCAAATGACTTTGTTCTCCAAGACCAGTCCCTTCCTTTGAGAGGATAATCTTAATATTTTAATGATCTTAGAAGATGGTAGCATTAACTGAATCTTCAGAGAATTTAATAACACATTTGAATGCAGAGTTTAACTTCAAGTCTAAATTTCTATGCTTTCTTCTCTTTTCCAATGTCCAGGAACATAAGGACTACATTTGCAATATCTGGAGTTATAGACATGCTCGTAGCATAACATCCATCCTGAACTCCCTTTAAAATCATTCCATTCTGTGTTCCAGTAGTTCAGAGACTCCACTGAAATACTGACTGGGGACAGAGTTGAGGCTCCAGTAAAGTACATACTTTAAAAAATCCTTTGTGATCCTAAATCATTTCCTATATGTGGTCTCAGTATTTAGCTTTTCCTTCTATAACCCATTCTCTGAACACCTCAAACAACCAGAAAGCCAGAAACTTACTTTTTTTTTTTTTTTTTCCCTTTTTGAAAGACACTGGCTCTTCACAAGCAATATACCCAACTTTGGCTCCAATTTTACCATGATGCGGTTTATTCTTCTCATGTCTCCATTTCAAATCACATCCATTACTGTGCCAACAATTGAACTTGTTTAAGTTGCTGGTCCTGCCAGGCAGTCATGGCACAACTCTTTAATCCCAGCACTTGGGAGGCAGAGGCAGAGGCAGGCATATTTCTGAGTTTGAGGCCAGCCTGGTCTACAGAGTGAGTTCCAGGACAGCCAGGGCTACACAGAGAAACCCTGTCTCGAAAAACAAAAAGGAAAAAAACAAACAAAAACAAACAAACAAAAAACAAACAAACAAAAATCCTTTGTGCTAGAGTTATCTGAATGGACAGAACCTTAATTGAGACAATGCCTCTGTAAGATCCAGCCATAAGGCATTTTAAAAATTATCATTTCTAAGCTGGGCGTGGTGGCACATGCCTTTAATCCCAGCACTTGGGAGGCAGAGGCAGGCGAATTTCTGAGTTCAAGGCCAGCCTGATCTACAAAGTGAGTTCCAGGATAGCCAGGACCATACAGAGAAACCCTGTCTCGAAAAACCAAAAAAAAAAAAAATTATTTCTTAATTATGGATAGGGGAGTGCCCAGCCCATTGTGGGTAGTTGTACCCCTGGGCTGGTAGTCCTGGGTTCTATAACAAAGCAGGTTGAACAAGCCATGGGGAGCAAGACAGTAAGCACCCCTCTATGACCTCTACATCAGTTCCTGTCTCCAGGTTCCTGCCCTGTTTGAGTTCCTGTCCTGACTTCCTTCAATGATGAACAGTGATGTGGAAGTGTAAGACAAATAAATTCTTTCTTCCCCCGCTCAAAAAAAAAAAAATCCTTTGTGGACACTGAACATCAGCTGAAATCTGTTTCATTCTCTAGATAATACTTAGCCATCAAGAACATAGTTCTTCATTTGTGAAGAATATCACATGATGGGGAAAGACAGAATTGCACAGAGTTGCTTTTATCACAGTCTCGTTTGTATTAATGGTTAGTGAATACTGATGTAAGAAGTTCACCTAGTCTAAACAACATGTTTAGTTTTAATTTTGAGTCAAAAAGACTTTCCATATTCAATGACATGCTGATAAAAGTTCCTAGAATTGAACTATTCAGGTGGTCGACACCAAGCTGCAGCTATGGGACTCTAATAGATGTCTCAGAGTGTATGCAAGGATGGAGAAGAGCTCAGCTCTGGATCCATCCTGACGGAGTTCATTACTTTGCCACTTCCCACCTCTGTCTTTGGACAGCTTGCCTAACCTTACTGACCTCGCTTTCCTTCACCAAGTTGCTGTGAGAATCAACTACATGTCTAGCATATTTATTTAGTTCTACATATAATCTGCTCTGATACCTTCGCTCTTAGGCACAGAAATTTTCTTTCTACAGTCCTGCCTCCTGTAATCTAGAACTCCTCTTGTTCTCACTTCTGTGTTATCCTGTGCCTCTCCCACCATGGTATGCTATACAATGCTATGTATTTTGCCTCCGTTCATCTGTATGTTTCATGAAGGTAAAACTTTATCTTATTGTCATTACTGCCGCCATAACTAGCTCTCTTTGTATTCAATGACTGTTTATTAGATACAAGATTTGCAGGTACATGCCTTTAATCCCAACCACTCAGGAGGCTAAGGTAGAAGGATTTCAGTTCAAAGCCACCCTGAACTACAAAAGAATACTCTGTCTCAAAAAAGGGGGAAATATTAAATAAACCATAATTTTTAAACAAGGAATTCTGAATAGAAATAATTGAGAAAGTAGAAGAAAGTCAGATTCAAGTATATATTTGCAGTACAATAGGGAGAGTGATTTTTTTTTCCAACTGAATTTAGGGTAATGCTAATTACAATGACTAAAGATAGGAAAGGTTAGAATATAATGAAAGAAATTTGACAAAAATGTTTATTAAAGGGTAATACTAAATTGCAATGGACATCCAGTTCCACTTTGTAGGCATTGCTATATCATGCAGCAGAAGGAATCACAATCAATTTTCTCTTCATAAAGAGAGCTAGGTTATGAAAGGAAGTATTGACCGAGGGTTATGGAGATGGCAAATAAAAACAACAGTTGTGGCTACTAATACTTAGGGTTATCTTATAGCTTAATCTTCTGGTCCTCTTAAAGCAAACAAACATTCCCATATTATGTAAATAACATAAAAATTTTAAAAATCCAGTGAATAAAAATGTGTAAGAGAATATATAACTCCAATATTGAAGTATTATTATCATAGGCAAAATCTATATGGTTCTTTTATAAAAACCAAATATACTAGATTGCCTCTAAGATATAAAGGGTTCATAAATGTATAATGGTAACCAGATAAAAATACAGAGATTTCCAAGATGAAAACATGGTTCTCCTAATAACCAAAGGCTGACCCCCAGGAACAGTGCAATGAACACTGACTCCATATTGTGGGGATGCATCTGCATCTGATCTCATGCTTGCATACCTCACTCCCATATGCTGAGGACAGAGTAACAACTGTAATACTGCTGAGTCAAAATAGCAGGATCTGTCACTTAACACACTACAGTGCATGCATTTTCATTACTGCTCACAGAGTAATTGTATGCTTCTTTTATTTTGAAGTAGTTTATCTCTTTAAAAAGGCTACTCAAAATATGTTCAGCATGAATTTCAAAGTCAAAATCAGTCACTGCATTCCAGTAGAAAACAATTTGCATACATGTACTTATGTAGATTCCTTTTGATAAAATGTGGGGCTCTTACATCCAGAGTACAGCACTTTGCCAACACAATCTGCATTGTTATAATAGGTTATTGACTGATTTTCAGTTTAAGGGACTAAGGTAGTATTCAGTAATGGCTCGGTGCTACCAGTTTATTGCAAGTGCACAAGGTTCACTCACCCCAAGTAATTTAGTCAATAACCAATTTTTATATTTCTATCTTCTTCAAAATTTCAAACCAATAATCCCTGTTTTTTTAATTATATCAGTATCGGACTAACACTTCCCATGGAAATCAATATGGGTACGATCTATTAGCCAAAAATTTGCAGCACTGCAATGCAAACATATTAAAAATATCGATCTTGCAAAGCTACTGATGTTTTGATTGACTTTAATGTTTGTAAGCAGCAATAACAGAATTTCAATGACTGAAACCAACTTTTGATTAAAATTATAGATTTTTTTAGGTGGAGAGTTTGCTATTTTACTAGCTTAACACATATTACATAGCTTACTTGCCTGTAATAAGTGAGGGCAGTTAGATAAACTTACCTAGTTCCTTGTTTATAAATATTTCAGTCTAGTATATCTTACACATGTGTAATCTACTTTGAAGCACTCTGACAGTTCAGTTTTTCTTCTTGTTACATAGTATAGCAGGTTGAATGTTCAGAGCTAGAATTGTAGGAATGGGGAGCTTTAACCCTTTTACTCCTGTGCAACCTTCAGCAGGGTGCTTTATTCTTCAGTTAAATTCCTCAAATGTAAAATGGAATTAACCTTGGGGATCAATGGACATTTTTATTACATTCTGAGATCAATGGACAACAAAGACCATAATTTACACTTACTGAAGAAGATTATCTGGCCTAAGATAGGCCCTGTACTTTAAGGCCAAGTGTGGTGGTACATGTCAGTAATCCTAGTACTTGGGCGGTAGAGGCAGATTGATCTCTGTGAGTGGTCACTGTGATTGATCTCTGTGAGAGGTCAGCGTGGTCTACATAGTGAGTTCCAGGACAGTAAGAGCTACATAAGGGAGACCTTTTCTTAAGAAACAAAACAAAATAAAACAACAAGAAACAAAAACCAAAGGTTTGTTCCTCCCCTACATGCTTAGCAATTAACTAGTCATGCTTCCATTTTATGTAGGAAGAGTTTGGGCTCTCAGAGTTATGGTTCCTTCTTGAGCCTTTTGCTAATTGCCATTTCTAAAGCTTTTTTTTTTAAACCCTTACTCAATATACCTGAACCCAATGATCAACAACATTTACATATTTATAATTGTTCTTCTAAAATTAAAGCTCTATACTATAGGTGTTTTGCTTATGTTTCATGTTATAAAATGCATAATATCTATAATAATGTCTGAATTATAAGGCTATGCACACACACACACACACACACACATTTAATTGATGATTGTAGGATGGACCCAGTAACAGAGAAGTTTGGCTCTGTTAAGTTGGAGAGATAAATTCTTCAAACTTTCAAGGGTTCCTTCTAATATTCTCTTATTACTTCCCTGAATTCTCAAAACTAAGTGTCAAAGAGAATTTGGGTGCATATGTGCTGTGTATTTTTTTTGTCAAAGTTCATAATTATTTTCAAGTATAAAAGTTTAATTATTCAAAATATTAATACTTTGTTTAGACTCTATTTGCTCTATTTTCTAAAACATAATTGTTACAAATTTATTATTTTATTTTACTTAACAATATTTTATTGAAATAAAGAACAGTATTTAAATAAAATTCAGCTAATTCTTTATGTATCCTACTCACTGGCATGCAGTTCTTTCACTAAGGAACATCTCGCAAACGTTCAGGAAATTCTAGACTCTTTATAAATACTGTTTTCTTTTCAAGCCCCTACACCCATATATTGTAAGCATTTCGGCAGCACGGAGGCAAGGTACTCAGTCTTCTTCTACAAGTTATGATTACAAGCAACCTTGTAGAACCACCAGTGTTATGTTCTGGTTGGTGTCAGGAGGTCTGAGGTTTACAACTACCAGCTGACTGACTTATTATTTCAGCTTTCTTACATATAAACTCTATTGTCCTTGATTTACTGAATTGCTAATATATTATGTCTCATTGCAAAGATGAGCCCCAAGGAACAAATAACAAATGTGCTGCAAATGTGTGAATGGCACATTAAAGGTTGCTAACTGGGTTAGCTCCTTTCTTATTTTAATGTGTTACTGAGTAAAAAAAAAATCACTAAGAAAATGAAAGTATTACTTCTTTATCTCCCACAAGTGGTGGAAAGAAGATAGCAATGTTGGTATACCTTTTGCATACTTCTGTGAATAGGTGAACAAAATTTGAGTCTGCCTATATTTACACAGCAGTGTAGAAAATAAAATCTTTTTAGAAGTTTAAATGTAAGATCACAAGTGCTTTTTGGAAAATTGATAAGAGAAGCAAAATGAAAGGTAAACTATTTCACAGAATGACTTCTGTGATCACATGCCAAAAAATGCATAGTTTGCTTGGAAGGAGACTCCATATAAGCACAGGTGGCCTAAGAGTGTCAGAGAATGCTGTTTCATTTGATGCATTAATCTTTTGCTATATCTTCTCTTGAACGGAGATAGAAAGTTGGGGGGACCCTCTAGAATGCACAAGAGACCTGGGAGGTGAGAGAATCCCAGGATTCAAAGGAGATAAAAATGGATCAATTTGCATTCTTCTACATGATAACCTCCAGTTGTGTCAGAACCATTTGTTGAAAATGCTTTTTTTCCCCCACTGGATGTTTAGCTCCTTTGTCAAAGATCAAGTGACCATAGGTGTGTGGGTTCATTTCTGGTTCTTCATTTCTATTCCATTGATCTTAGCTATTTTGACTGGTGTGAGGTAGAATCTCAGGTTGTTTTGATTTGCATCTATTGGGTTTGTTGAAAAAAGATTACTTTGTTGCGTTTTCTAGGGTGTAGTTTCCCTTCTTGTGTTGCAATTTTCTATTATCCTTTGTAGGGCTGGATTTGTGGAAAGATGTGGTTTAAATTTGGTTATGTTATGGAATATCTTGGTTTCTCCATCTATTGTAATGGAGAGTTTTACTGGGTATAATAGTCTGGGTTGGCTTTGTTTAAGGAGATAAGAATGGATCAATTTGAATTCTTCGATATGATAGCCTCCAATTGAGCCAGCACCATTTGTTGAAAATGCTGTCTTTTTTTCCACTGGATGGTTTTAGCTCCTTTGTTAAAGATCAGGTGACCATAGTTGTGTGGGTTCATTTTTGGGTCTTCAGTTCCATTCCATTGATCTATCTCTCTGTCCCTGTACCAGTACCATGCAGTTTTTTTTTTTTTTTTTTTTTTTTTTATCACAATTGCTATGTAGTAAAGCTTGAGGTCAGGCATAGTGATTCCATTGGAAGTACTTTTATTGTTGAGAATAGTTTTTGCTATCCTAGGTTTTTTGTTATTGCAGATAAATTTGCAAGTTGCCCTTTCTAACTCTGTGAAGCATTGAGTTGGAATTTTGATGGGGATTGCATTGAAATGGTAGATTACAAGATGGCCATTTTTACTATATTAATCCTGCCAATCCATGAGCATGGGAGAGATCTATCTTCTGAGATCTTTTTCTAATTCTTTCTTCAGAGACTTGAAGTTCTTATTATACAGATCTTTCACTTGCTTAACAAGGTATTTTATAGATTTTGTAACTATAATGAAGGGTGTTGTTTTCCTAATTTCTTTCTCAGCCTGTATATCCTTGGTGTAGAGAAAGGCCACTGATTTGTTTGAGTTAATTTCTTCAGTGCTACTGCACTGAAGCTGATTATCAGGTTTAGGAGTTCTCTGGTGGAATTTTTGGGGTCATTTATATATGCTATCATATCATCTGCAAATAGTGATATTTTGACTTCTTCCTTTCTAATTTGTATCCCTTTGATCTCTTTTTATTGTCTAATTGCTCTGGCTAGGACTTCAAGTACTGTATTGAATAGGTAGGGAGACAGCAGGGAGCCTTGTCTAGTTCCTAATTTTAGTGGGGTTGCTTCAAGTTCCTCTCCATTTTCTTTTATGTTGGCTATTGGTTTGCTATATATTGCTTTTATTATGTTTAGGTATGGGCATTGAATTCCTGATCTTTTCATGACTTTTATCCTGAAAGGGTGTTGGGGTGTCACATGCTTGGTAGTATTTCTTCAAGGGAAGGGTAAGTCAGGGCAGGTGAAGGCAAGGGCAGGGCAGGGCAGGGCAGGGCAGGGCAGGGCAGGGCAGGGCAGGGCAGGGCAGGGCAGGGCAGGGCAAAAAAACAAAAAACACAACTCTTTAAGGGATTTTTGTGTTTGCTCTTTAAGGCTTCTAGCTGTTTACCTGTGTTCTTCTGTATTTCTTTAAGGGAGTTATTTATTTCCTTCTTAAAGTCCTCTATCATCATCATGAGAAGTGTCTTAGATCCATATATTGCTTTTCTGGTGTGATGGTGTATCCAGGACTTACTATGGTTGTAAAGTTTGGTTCTGATGATGCCAAGTAACCTTGGTTTGTGTTGCTTCTGTTCTTATGCTTGCCTCTTGCCATCTGATTATCTCAAGTGCTTCCTGCCCTCAATATATCTGATTGGAGTCTGTCTTTCCTATAATCCTGGTTGATTCAGGACTCCTCAGAATCCAGCTTTCTCTGTGATCCTGTGATTCCAGGATACTGTGAACTTGAGATTCTGGGTGTGTCAGAGTTCTTGGCAGTCAAGCTTCCTCTGAGACCCTGCGATCCTGGTGTGTCCAAGCTCCTGGGATCTTGGGATCCTCAAATCCTAAGATCCTCGACATGTTACAGAGCCTGGAAGTGGTGTCTCCTCTGAGGATCGTGGGGCTGTCTAGTGTGTTCAAAACCAAGGTATACCAGCACTGATCAGAAGGAACCCGAGCCACTGGCTAGGCAGGTCTCCTGTGTCCTTACTCCTGCTGTCACAGGTCAGTCATGATTGGTTTGGAACAGATCTTGTGTTCCACTCTGTAGCTGCTTGCGGCCACACTAACTGGGTTCCTGAGTGGGAGGCCGGAGCTATATGGAAGAAAATATGGAGAGAAATAATGGAGGCCAAGACGTTTCTGTTCAAGGCCTCCAGTTTATTAAGAGTCTGTGCTTATAAAGAGGGGAGGCCCCATCCCCTGCAGATCTATTCTTGATGCCCATTGCCAGCCTGTAGGCAATCTGCTGGACAGAACTAGTTTGGCAAGTAGGTGTAAATTACTGGATTGCTTGCAGTCTCTGGAATATCTCAAGGCCTCTCAGCAGGTAGCAGTGTCTTGGAGAAGAGCAGCAGTAATTGACAAAACAATAGAGCCATCTAGGTTGGAAAGCTACACCCCAGGTGGTCTTATTCTCAGTGGCAGCAAAGTCTGAATCAGCCTGCTTTAAGGTTGGGAGAGGCTATACCTCTCACCAGTGATCCTAAGATCCTGGGCGTGCTAGGGTGCCTTTGGTGTGGAGAGTCCTCTGGGGACTGTGGGGTGGTCTACTGAGTTCACGCCCAAGGTGGCCCAGAGCTGGTGCCCTGCACCCTATTTTTTAGTTGGGTTTTTTGAAGGTTAACTTCTTAAGTTCTTTAAGTATTTTGGATATTATCCTTCTATTGGATGAGGTGTTAGTGAAGTGTTTTTTTTTCCCCAATGTGTAGGTTGCCGATTTGTCCTATTAACTGTCTCTTTTGCCTTGCAGAAGCTTTTCAGTTTTGTGAGATCCCATTTATCATTCTTTTTTTTAAAATGTTTTTATTAGATATTTTCATTTATATTCTTGATCTTACAGCCTGAGCCATTGTTGTTCTGTTTGGAAAATTTCTCCTGTGCTGATTGATGTGTTAGAGGCTCTTTTCCACTTTCTCTTCTATTTGATTCAATGTATTTGGTAAAGGAGGTCAAGGTAAGTTGGAAAAGAAAATTCAAGGTATCACTATTTGTGGATGATATGAGAGTATATTTAAGCAACTCCAAAAAATCTACCAGAGCACTTCTACATCTGATAAACAACTTCAGCAAACTGGTGGGATATAAAATGAATTCAAACAAGTCAGTAGCCTTCCTTTATCCAAATGATAGACAGGTTGAGAAAGGAAATAGGTAAACAACACCCTTGACAATAGTCACAAATAATATAAAATATCATAGGATAACTTTTGTCTGTACCAAACAAGTGAAAAAACTGTATGACAAGAATTTCAAGTCTCTCAAGAAAGAAATCAGAAGTCTTCAGAAAATGAAAAGATCTGCCGTTCTCATGGATTGGTAGGATTAACATAGTAAAAATGTCCACCCTACTAAGAGCAATCTATAGATTCAAAACAATCTCCATCAAAATTCCAACAGAATTCCTCACAGCCATGGAAAGAACAATTCTCAATTTCATATGGAAAAAAACAAAATCCAGGATATTGGAAACAATTCTCAATAATAAAAGAACTTTTGGTAGAATCACTGTCCCCTACCTCAAACTGTACTGCAGAGCAATAGTGATAAAAAAAACTGCATGGTATTGGTACAGAGACAGAGAGGTCGATCAATGGAATAGAATTGAAAACCCAGAAATAAACCCACACACCTATGGATACTTGATCTTTGACAAAAAAAAAAAAAAAAAAAAAAAAAAGAAAAGAAAAGAAAAAGTCAACAATATACAATGTTAAAAGATAATGTCTTCAATAAATGGGGCTGGTCTAACTGGCAGCCTATAAGTAGGAAGAGGAAAATAGATTCATATTTATCACCTTGCACAAAGCTCAAGTCCATGACAATATTGTGATTTTGTGGGTGTAGTTATTCTCCATGAGCTGGATTTTTTTTTCCTAGTATGCTCTGTATGGCTGGATTACTAGAAAGATATTGTTTAATTTTGGTTTTGTTACAGAATATCTTGATTGCTCCAACTATGGTGATTGAATTTTTTGGTTGGTATAATAGTCTGTGCTGGCATCTGTGGTCTCTGAGGGTCTCAAGACATCTGTCCAGAATCTTCTAGCTTTTAGAGTATCTTTGAGAAATCAAATGTATGATAGGTCTGCCTTTATATGTTACTTGGCCTTTTTTCCTTGCAACTTTTAACCCTGTGAGATCAAGTCCCTGCTATAGCAACAATGGCATAAATGTCTATAATACTGAGTTCCTGGTATATTGTGAATGGCAGACACCTCATTACCCCATCACTGCTAAGTCTGATTCTAGCATGATGTCAGCTAATTGCAAATGGTCACCTATTGCAAATGTCTGTTTTGGTAATTGCAGGGAAAAATTGATCATGAAGTGAGTAAGTAATGAACCAAGCTCAGGAAACGAGGCAGGGGGATTTTTTACATTTAGGTGTATGGTATGATAGGGTTAATATTCTTTTGTTGTTTTGCACATTTAATGTTTTGATTATTGTGTGATGGGAGGATTTTCTTTTCTGGTCCAATCCATTTGGTGTTCTCTAAGCTTCTTGTGCATTTATAACCATTTCTTTAGGTTAGATAATTTTCTTCTATGATCTTGTTGAAGATGTATTTTTTTGTACCTTTGAACTGGGAATCTTCATCCTCATCTATTCCTATTATTTTTAGGTTTGGTCTTTTCATCATTGGATTTTTAAATTAGGAACTTTTGACATTTGGCATTTTCTTTGACTGATGCATCAATTTCTTCCATGGTATCTTCTATGCTTGAGAGTCTCCCTTCTATCTCTTGTATTCTGTTGATGGTGCTTGCCTCTGTAGTTCCTGTTCTATGTCCTAGGTTTTCCATTCCCAGGGTTCCCTCTATTTGTGTTTTCTTTATTGTTTCTATTTTCACTTTCAGGTTAGATTGTTTTATTTATTTTCTTTGCCTGTTCGATTGTATCTCCTTGTATGTCTTTAAGGGATTTATTTGTTTGAAGTCTTCTACATGTCTGTAGCCCTCTGTGCACATTCCCTGCCAGGGGGGAGCTTGCCTCCAAAGAGTGATCTGACCTGGGACTCAGGGGAGATCGCCATTTTCTCTCTGGTGACCCTCTAAGGCAGACCAGTCAGGAGCTCACAGGTCACAGAAGCAGCAGAGCAGTTGGTACAGGATCCTACCAGCTTTCATCTGCACCCAAGACATGTGGCTGTTTTACAGCCCTTTGTGCACTGGTCTTGCCAAGAGAGAGCTTGCCTCCAGGGAATATGACACAGGCTTACAGACTCACAGGAGAAACAAGCTCCAGCCAGAGATGGCAAGAACATCTAATACCAGATATTACCAGATGGTGAAAGGCAAAAGCAAGAATCATACCAAAAGAAACCAAGACTACTTGGCTTTAACATAATCCAGTACTCCTACCATAGCAAGATTTAGATTTAAAATCATCACATTATTCAGGTAGAGGACTTTAAGAAGAACATAAATAACTCCTTTAAAGAAACACAAAAGAACACAGTGAAATAGGTAGAAGTCCTTAAAGAGGAAACACAAAAATTGTATTCCAGGACAAAACTAAATTTACACAATATTTTTCCACAAATCTCATAACCCCTATGGAAATAGAAGCAGTCATAAAAAGTCTCCCAACCAAAAAAAGCCTAGGGACAGATGGTTTTATTGCAGAAGTCTATAAGAGTTTTAAAGAAGAGTTAATACCAATCCACCTTAATCTATACCACAAAATAGCAACAGAAGGAACAATACCTAATTCATTCTATTATGCCACAGTTATCCCATACCTAAAGCACATACTCAACAAAGAAAGAAAACTCCAGACAAATTTCAGTTATATATATCAATGCAACAATTATTAAATAAAATTCTTGCAGACCGAATCCAAGAACACATAAAAAATATTATTCCCCATGATGACCATATTGGTGAGGATATAGAGAAAGAGGAACACACCTCCATTGCTGGTGGAACTGCAAGCTGGTACAACCACTCTGGAAATCAATATGTTGGTTTCTCAGAAAACTGGAAATAGTTCTACCGGAGGACCCAGTTATACTGCTCCTGGGTATATACCCAAAAGATGCTCTGCTACAGCACAAGGATGTGTTCTCCACCATGCTCATAGCTGCTTTATGTAATCACTAGAAACTGAAAGCAACCCGGATATCCCTCAACCAAAGAATGGATATAGAAAATGTAGTTCATTTAGGCAATGGAATAGTATTCAACTATGGAAAAACAAAGACATCATGAATTTTGGAGGCAAATGGATGGAACTAGAAAATATCCTCCTTGCAGTCAGCATCAGCACCGGGTCACCTAGGGCGCGGAGTTGGTAGACACTCCCATGGTCCCTAGAGGACTCTCCACATGATCTTAGGATCACTGGTGAGCAGAACACAACATTGGTTCCAATCCAATTGCATGGGACCTGGGACAGCAGTAGGGAAGCAGAAAACCGGCCAGACCAGGGGCACAAGTCCCTTCTGTTCGGTGCCAGCATTGGGTCACCTAGGGTGCAGAGTCTGTGGACACCCCTATGGTCCCTAGAGGACTCTGCACGTGATCTTAGGATCACTGGTGAGTAGAACACAACATCGGTTCCAATCCAATTGTGACGGGCCTGTGACAGCAGGAACAAGGACACAGGAGCTCTACAGGAGCAGAGGCTCAGGTTCCTTTTTAAAAATTTTTATTGCATTTTTTATTAGATATTTTCTTCATTTACATTTCAAATGCTATCCCAAAAGTCTCCTATACCCTCCCCAATGCCCTGCTCCCCTACCCACTCACTCCCACTTCTTGGCCCTGGCATTTCCCTGTACTGAAGCATATAAAGTTTGCTAGACCAAGGGGCCTGCCTCTTTTCCCAATAATGGCCGACTAGGCCATCTTCTGCTACATATGCAGCTAGAGACACAAGCTCTGGGGGTACTGATTTGTTCATATTGTTGTTCCACCTATAGGGTTGCAGACCTCTTCGGCTCTTGGGTACTTTCTCTAGCTCCTACATTGGGGATACTGTGTTCCATCCTATAGATGACTGTGACCATCTACTTCTGTATTTGCCAGGCACTGGCATAGCTTCACACGAGACAGCTATATCAGGGTCCTTTCAGCAAAATCTTGCTGGCATATGCAGTAGTGACTGCATTTGGTGGCTGATTATGGGATGGACCCCTGAGTTGGGCAGTCTCTGGATGGTCCATCCTTTCGTCTTAGCTCCATACTTTGTCTCTGCAACTCCTTCCATAGTTATTTTATTCCCTATTCTAGGGAAAAATGAAGTATCCACGCATTGGTCTTCTTTCTTGATTTTCTTGTGTTTTGGAAGTTGTATCTTGGGTACTCTAGGTTTCTGGGCTAATATCCACTTATCAATGAGTGCATATCAAGTGACTTCTTTTGTGATTGGGTTACCTCACTCAGGATGATATCCTCCAGATAAATCCATTTGCCCCAGAATTTCATAAATTCATTGTTTTTAATAGCTGAGTAGTACTCCATTGTGTAAATGTACCACATTTTTTGTATCCATTCCTCTGTTGAGGGACATCTGGGTTCTTTCCAGCTTCTGGCTATTATATTGATTGGTACTGGTTTATCTTTGTTTCGAACAGACCAGACAGTTCCTTGGTCCTCAAAGGAGACACCACTTCCAGGCACTGTAACATGCCCAGGATCTTAGGATAACAGGATCCCAGGATAATAGGAGCTTGGTCACACCAGGATCTCAGTGTCTCAGAGGAAGCTTGACTTCCAAGAACTCTGACACACCCAGAATCTCAGGTTCACAGGAGCCCACAATCAAAGAATTACAGAGAAAGCTGGACTCTGAGGAATCCTGAATCAACTGGGATTATAGAAAGGAGAGTCTCCAATCAGATATTATATTGAGGGTAGCAAGCACTTGAGATAATCAGATGGCAGGAGGAAAGCGTAAGAACAGAAGCAACACAAACCAAAGTTACTTGGCATCATCAGCTATGCTACTACATTCATAGTATAATCTTTCTATACTGATACCACAAAATAGTTTCAAGGAAGAGTTAAATATGTGGTAGGGGATATCTGTATGATTGAAGATCAGTAAAATATTAAAAAACAGAGAGGAATTTCAGTATACTTTTATAACTTTTTAGTATATAAACATACAAAAGTTTCTTGTTGCAAAAGTTTTGTTAAACAAGGCTTTCTGAAAAGGCAAATCTGCCTGTATGGGCAAAATAAGCTCCTTGGGACTAGATGTCACATGATAGAAGGTCCTCTTTCCCACCCAGCATGTCTGGAGCCACACTTGGCTCTAATCCCTCATCTGGACAGCTTGCTGGAACCCACCCTACATGCCTACATTTATTACCCTCACTAACTGTCCAGTTTGACAGAAGGGAGGTTCTTCCTTCACCCCAGTTGACTAGTGTTCATGGTACAGAAGGTTACATTGCACACTACCAGAAATGAAAGGTAAGCACCAACCCAGCTACAAACCCTGTGATCTACAATGGTGATGTGCTTGCAAGATATGCTGGCTGGTACATGTATATAACAGCTTCCCTGGAGACTGAAATATTCTATCCTGTAGAGAGTTCCTTAAACAAGAAAGTAAACTCAAAATAGTTTCAGGATGTCCTTGAAACTGACCAAATTCACTGTGCCCCACCATGTCAGAAATAACAATAAAATGCTGAAAGTCCACTTCAGATGAAAGGAAGCTGAGACCCAAAGAAGACTCTCAGAAGAGAAAATCTGAAAGGAAACTGTGAGACCAGATCAGCTGCCTGGAAGAAGCAAAAACCAGCCAAGATGCCTAGAATATGTTTAGACCAATTGAGGCACCTATCAAGGATATTCTCCAATCTGTAGAGCTACTTGTAGGCTGGGCAGTGTGCTCCGGATTACCAGCTTTGCTAGTGATGCAACTGTCTTTGAGTCAATTCTGTTCCTGTAATTAACTCTTCACCCATATTCTAGTAAGTAATCCCAATAAAACTCATTGGTTCATCAAATTGGACTTGGATGATATTCATCCTTTGGTCTGTCATGGCTCCCTATATGGAGTGAATATATGTGTGTGTCTTTAGTGTCCCCAGATAAAGTTTTGTCACACAACAGTGACACAGTGACACAAAATTTATGGGGGTAACCCACTCCTATCTGTTTGGAATTAAGTCCCAATCTATTAGATGAAACCATGTCCTGGAGGTCAAAAACCTGAGACTAGGGATCTATGGCAAAACTAAATAATACTGTTCTGCTAAAGAAACACAGCAATAAAATGACTCATGATATTCTGCTATACTTATAAATCCGTGCCTTGCTCAGCCATCATCAGAGAAGCTTCCTCCTCCAGTAGATGAGGGCAAATACAGAGACTTAGTAGACAATATGCAGAGTGAGAGACCTTGGAAAATGCAGTCCTAAATGGGGTGTCTCCATTAAATCCTTCTCTTCAGGGTTCAGGGAAGACTGTGGAAGAGGAGGTAGAACACCTCCTTTGTAAAAGCTTGTGGGGATGCAGGATGCAAAGGAAGCACAGCCTTCAGACATTGTAGGGATGGTGCACACGTGAATTTAGTCTGTGGCAGTATGCACATGACATGCAGAAAGTTAAGCTAGATAGGGTCCCAGTGCTGAAAGAATTGGGCAAAAGCCTTGAACCCTAACACTGAAGTATCTTCGGTTGATAACCACTTGCAAAGGAAAAATGATTTTTCTCCAATGGAATCTCTCTTTTTCTTTTTCTTTCCTTTCTTTCTTTCTTTCTTTCTTTCTTTCTTTCTTTCTTTCTTTCTTTCTTTCTTTCTTTCTTTCTTTTTACAGGGTTTCTCTCTATATCCCTGGATGTCCTGGAACTCACTTTGTAGACCAGGCTGGCCTTGAACTCAGAAATCCGCCTGCCCCTGCCTCTCGAGTGCTGGGATTAAAGGTGTATGCCACCACTGCCCGGCTCCAATGGAATCGCATTGGATATACAAACCACACTTAAGGGAAGGCCCTGTGCCCTGTAATAGATGGCTAACACAAAGCAAACTCAATGCTATTTTTGTAGAGTATTTTGTCTCATGGTGTTTTGGGCATTTTTTTTTTTAATTTTATAGGTCTCTTGCTTATACTTTATGGTTTCTTGTTTTGTATTTTTGTGCAATTTTGTATTGTCTGTGAATGTGTCTCTGCATCTCTGTTTTTCTTGTAATTTTAGTTTTTGTCCAAATCTAATTGTATTATTATTATTATTATTATTATTATTATTATTATTATTATTATAGATATCAGTTTTCTAATGATAGACAGAAGAAAAAAGGTAAGGCTTTGGGTAGATGGGGAGGTAGTGAAGATCTGGATGTACTGGAGGAGGGAAAAAGTGATCAGAATATACCGTACCAAAAAAAAAAATCTATTTTCAATGTAAAAAAAATGAGGCTCTTGATGGTTCCTAAGCTGAGACTACTGTGATAAGGAGTGAGCTTGTCTGCCCACTGCCCATAAAGGCACCCAACAAGGATCATACTCAGTGAGCTTTTACACAAGAACTTTGAGACTGAAGGCTCTTGGACTCATACCTACAGAGCAGTGGCAGGCCTCTTTGGGAAGTCTTGCTGCCCAGTAAGTAACAGAATAAGTTGTAGATAGTACCTGCTCTGCTGAAAGGCATTTATGTTGGGATTCAAATTGAGTTCCTGTGCAAGGGCAGCAAACTCAGTTCCCATGCTCAAACTCAGTTCCTCTGCAGAAGCAGAAACTGCTTCTTAACCACTAAACCATCTTTGCAGTCCCTTAAAGACTTTTATAAAACTGAGAGAAGGCCATTTCCTTCATAAAGCAGAAAACATACACCATCTTTTCTCCCAATTGCTATTCCTTTGGGACTAGGGCTGAAGGAGAATAGGAGCAGTTAGGGGAGCCTGGAAAAGCCTGATACTTTCCTGGGCCTGGAACAGTTTTGCTCATTAGTACCCTAGGGATGGTTTGCATTTCTCTGGTACTAGCTTGGAGAGATGTAAAGATGAAGCTGTGGCCCAACCAGCTTGTCTGATTGTCATTCTGTTGTCAAGTGTGGAGATAAGAATGAAGGTCTATCGAGAGGTACAGTGTGCACAGCCCATGACACACCTGACACTAGGCGCCTCTTGTTTTGTCCTGATAGAGGCATCTGACAGTTATCCCATGGCTCTTCTCTGGCTATTCTTGTGAACGGACATCTCCTATTCAGAGAGTCTGCTTTAGGTTATCCTTGGCTTTCTGAGGAGACAATGCAGTGGCAGCTACCTTCCTTACCCAGTTTTACTCTGAGATGGCATGGCCTCTTCAACATACCAGGAACAGGTCAGAAAATGTCATCACCCACAGGCAGCCATATGCTTTCTTGCTTGGCTTCTCAGTAGACTCTACTGAACAGAGAGCAAAGCTTCTATTGTTAAATATTACTGTTCTTTATGCCAGAATGGATTCAGATAAATGAAAAGACCATGCAAATGTCAGGACTGGAATGCATACAATCTAAGTTAAATACATGCTCCTAGTGGATTTGGCTTAATTCCAGCTAAAAATATTTTAGCTCCACGAAGGCAATAATCATAGGCTAAATTCTTAAAGCATAAACCAAATAGGCTAAAACATTTTTGTATTTTATAAATATTTAATTTCTCAAGAACTTTAAAAATTTCATAGGTATTTTAATTATATAAGCATTTTAAAGAAATAGGCTGGCAATTATTGAGAAGCATATTGGAACATGTCCTAATGGAGATTTGTTGATCTTTTCAGGAACACACTAGCAAATCTAAAACATAGCTATTGAGAACTTGGATGATACCTCCATAATTTACAGCTATTTTAAGACACATCTGATCAGGGTCTGACATTTCCTGGAATCATGATTCTAAATTGTAGGGTAAAGCATTTGTCCTGTTCAACTGAAGACAAAACTTAGCATAATTCTGTGTGTGTGTGTGTGTGTGTGTGTGTGTGTGTGTGTGTGTGTATGTATGTGCAAGTGTGTGTGTAAGTGTATGTGAGAACTTCTTGTTCAGGTGTATTAAAAAATATCAAATCCTAATGAATAACCATACCTATCTTTCTATTTATAATTAAGAAAATATAGGTCAGAGCTAATACCAGACCTGGAATGAAAATCTAATTAAACCTATAGATACTCTCCTTATGTATGTACATGCAAATAACTACTCACCTGCATCTCTGTATATATGTTTTGGGTGTGAGCTTTAGGAGTTTGGGGGTTCTTAAGTTAACTATCCTTAAACTTTTTAATGAAAGTTGGGCAGTGGTGGCATATGCCTTAATCCCACCCACTTGGGAAGCAGAGACAGGTGAATCTCTATGAATTTGAAGCCAGCCTGGTTGGTCTACAGAGTGAGTGCCAGGACAGCAAGGGCTCAAAGGAAAACCCTGTCTAAAAGCAAAGAGAAAAAAAAAAAAAAGAAAGAAAAAAAAGAAAATGTAAAGAAAAGAAAAGGAAAAAGAAAGAGAAAAAGAAATGTGTCCAGTCGGAGGTTGCCAGGGGCCCTAGAGTACTCTCCACATCCCCAGACCTCGGGATCACCTCAGGAACACTGGTGAGTGGAATGCAACATCAGCTCCAAAGAATGTGGTGGGTCTTGTGCCAGCAGGAACAAGGACAAAGAAACCCTGCCCGACCAGAGGCTGAGATCCATTCTGGTCGGGACCAGCCCTGCCATCTTCTGCCTGAACCCACCAGAGGCCTCCAGGGGCCATAGAGTACTCTCCATGCCGAAGGATCCCAGTACGCCCAGGAATTTGTGATTACCTGAGAGCACATGGGCGACAGAAGCAACAGAGCTTCTTGGACAGGGTCCCTTAGGGCCTTCATACTCAACCAGGAGGCAGAGCTGAGACCCAGACCCCTGGGTACCTTCCTTGCCAGAGGAGAGTCGACCTCCAGGGAGGGTTCTGAATCCAGGACTCAGGAGGTGGATCAGAGCTCCAGACTTCTGGACACCTGCCTTGCAAGAGAAGAGCTTGCCTGCAGAGAGTGCTCTGGCCACTGGAACTCAGGTGAGAGTTGGACTCCCAGGAGTGCTGACAGAGGCTAACAAAATCAAAGGAGGAGCAAACTCCAGCAGGAGACCAGAGATTTCCAGATGGCGAAAGGCAAACGTAAGAATCTTACTAACAGAAACCAAGAACACTGGGCATCATCAGAACCCAGTACACCTGGGTACCACAGGGAGTCCTGGATACCCCAACATACCCGAAAAGCAAGACTAGGATTTAAAATTGTATCTCATGATGGTGGTAGAAGATTTTAAGATGGGCATTAATAAGTCACTTAAAGAAATACAGGAGAACACTGCTAAACAGGCAGAAACCCTTAAAGAGGAAGCACAAAAATCCCTCAAGGAATTACAGGAGAACACTGATAAACAGGTAGAAGCCCTTAAAGAGGAAACACAAAAATCCCTCAAGGAATTACAGGAGAACACTCCTAAAGAACTATAGGCAAACACTGCTAAACAGGTAGAAATCCTTAAAGAAGAAACACAAAAATCCCTTAAAGAATTACAGGAAAACACAACAAAACAGGTGATGTAATTGAACAAAACCATCCAAGATCTAAAAATAGAAGTAGAAACAATTAAGAAAACCCAAAGGGAGACAACTCAGGAGATAGAAACCCTAGGAAAGAAATCAGGAACCATAAATGTGAGCATCAGCAACAGAATAAAAGATATGGAAGAGAGAATCTCAGGTGCAAAAGATTCCATAGGGAACATAGACATAAGAATCAAAGAAAATGCAAAATGCAAAAAGATCCTAACTCAAAACATCCAGGAAATCCAGGACACAATGAGAAGACCAAAACTACAGATAATAGGAGTAGATGAGAATGAAGATTTTAACCTTAAAGGGCCAACAAATATCTTCAACAAAATTATAGAAGAAAACTTCCCATACCTAAAGAAAGAGATGCCCATAAACACACAGGAAGCCTTCAGAACACCAAATAGACTGGACCAAAAGAAAAATTCCTCCTGACACATAATAATCAGAACAACAAATGTACTAAATAAAGATAGAATATTAAAAGCAGTAAGGGAAAAATGTCAAGTAACATATAAAGCTGGCCTATTAGAATTACACCAGACTTCTCACCAGAGACTATGAAAGCCAGAAGACCCTACACAGATGTTATACAGACACTAAGAGAACACAAATGCCAGCCCAGGCTACTATACTAAACAACACTCTCAATTACCATAAATGGAAAAACCAAAGTATTCCACGACAAAACAAAATTCAGACAATATCTTTCCACAAATCCATTACTTCAAAGGATAATAATGGGAAAACACCAACACAAAGATGGAAACTACACCTTAGAAAAAGCAAGAAAGTAATCCTTCAACAAACCTAAAATAAGACAGCTGCAAGAACAGAATCCCAACTTTAACAACAAAAATAACAGGAAGAAACAATTACTTTTCTTTAATTTCTCTTAACATCAATGGACTCAATTCCACAGTAAAAAGATATAGACTAATAGACTGGCTACACAAACAGGACCCAACATTTTGCTGCTTACAGGAAACACACCTCAGGGAAAAAGACAGACACTACCAAGCAAATGGTCCGAAGATAAAGGCTGGAGTAGCCATTCTAATATCGAATAAAATTGACTTCAAATCCAAACTTATCAAAAATAACTAGGAGGGGCACTACATATCCATCAAAGATAAAATCTAGCAAGATGAACTCTCAATTCTGAATATCTATGCTCCAAATGCAAGGACAGCCACATTCATTAAAGAAACTTTAGTAAAGCTCAAAGCACACATTGTACCTCACACAATAATAGTGGGAGACTTCAATACCCCACTCTCATCAATGGACAGATCCTGGAAACAGAAACTAAACAGAGACACATGGACACTAACAGAAGTTATGAAACAAATGGACTTAACATATATCTACAGAACATTTTATCCTAAAACAAAAGGATATGCCTTCTTGTCAGTACCTCATGGTACCTCCTCCAAAATGGACCATATAATCCTTCACAAAACAGGCCTCAGCAGATACAAAAATATTGAAGTTATCCTATGCATCCTATCAGATCACCACTGACTAACAACAGCATAAACAATAGTAAGCCAACATTTATGTGGAAACTGAACAACACTCTACTCAATGATAAATCGAACAAGGGAGAAATAAATAAAGACTTTTTAGAGTTTAATAAAAAACAAAGCCACGCCAGGGATCCCTCCCATAATCAGCCACCAAAATAAACACTATAGCATATGCCAGCAAGATAATGCTGAAAGGGACCTGATATAGCTGTCTTGTGGGAGGCTATACCAGTGCCTGGTAAACACAGAAGTGGATCGAGTGTCAGTCGATAATCAACCTTGTGTCCTGAGGGTTCCATCCTCGATCTCTTTCATGGCAAGGAGCTGAAGGGGTCTTCAACCCTCTAGGTGGAAGAATAACATGAACTAACTAGTTCCCCCTGCGCTCATGTCTCTAGCTGCATATATGGAAGGAGATGGCCGAGTTGGCCATCATTGGGAGGAGAGGCCCCTTGCTCATACAGACTCTATATGCCCCAGGACAGGGGAATGCCAGGGCCATTACGTGGGAGGGGGTGGGTAGGGGAGCAGGGCGGGGACGCTGGAGGGTAAGGGAAAATTTCTGAATAACATGTGAAATGTAAATGAAGAAAATATCTAATAAAGAGAAAAAAAAACAACCCCCCCCAAAAAAAAACAAAGCCAAAACATACCCAAACTTATGGGACACAATGAAAGCAGTCCTAAGAGGAAAACTCATAGTCCTGAATGCCTCCAAAAAAGAAACTAGAGAGAGCATCCACTAGCAGTCTGATAGCACACCTAGCTCTAGAATGAAAAGAAGCAAATTCACCCAAGAGGAGTAGACATCAGGAAATAATCAAAGTTATGGCTGAAATAAACTAAGTGGAAACAAAAATAAGGATTCAAAGAACCAAGCAAACCAGGAGCTGGTTCTTTAAGAAAATCAACAAGATAGATAAACCCTTAGCCAGATTAACTAGAGGGCACAGGGACAGTATCCTAATTAACAAAATCAGAAATGAAAAAGGAGACATAACAACTGATCCTCAGGAAATCCAAAATATAATCAGATCCTACTACAAAATGCTATACTCAACAAAACTGGAAAACGTGGCTGAAATGAACAAATTTCTAGACAGATACCAGGTACCAAAGTTAAATCAGGATCAGATTAAAGATCTTAACAGTCCCATTTCCCCTAAAGAAAAGAAGCAGTCATCAATATACTCCCAACCAAAAAAAGCCCAGTACCAGATGGGTTTAGGGCAGAGTTCTATCAGACCTTGAAAGAAGACCTAATTCCAACTCTCCTCAAACTATTCCACAAAATAGAAACAGAAGGTACTCTACCCAATTCATTCTATGAAGCCACAATTACACTGATACCTAAACCACACAAATATCCAACAAAGAAAGAGAATTTCAGACCAATTTCCCTTATGAATATCGATGCAAAAATACTCAATAAAATCCTTGCAAACTGAATCCAAGAATACATCAAAACAATCATCCATCATGATGAAGTAGGCTTCATCCCAGGGATGCAGGGATGGTTTAATATACGGAAATCTATCAATGTAATTCACTATATAAAAAAAACTCAAAGACAAAAATCACATGATCATCTCATTAGATGCTGAGAAAGCATTTGACAAAATCCGACACGCCTTCTTTATAAAAGTCTTGGAAATAGCAGGAATTCAAGGCCCTTACCTAAACATAATAAAAGCAATCTACAGCAAAGCAGTAGCCAACATCAAACTAAATGATGAAAAACTGGAAGCAATTCCACTAAAATCAGGGACTACACAAGGCTGCCCACTTTCTCCCTACCTATTCAATATAGTACTTGAAGTCCTAGCCAGAGCAATTCGACAACAAAAGGAGATCAAGGGGATACAAATTAGAAAGGAAGAAGTCAAAATATCACTATTTGCAGATGATATGATAGTATATATAAGTGACCCCAAAAATTCTACCAGAAAACTCCTAAACCTGATAAACAGCTTAAGTGCAGTAGCTGGATATAAAATTAACTCAAACATATCTGTGGCCTTTATCTACACAAAGGATAAACAGGATGAGAAAGAAATGAGGGAAACAACACCCTTCCCAATAGTCACAAATAATATAAAATATCTTGGTGTGACTCTAACAAAGTGAAAGATCTGAAAAGAACCTCAAGACTCTGAGGAAAGAAATTGAAGAAGATCTCAGAAGATGGAAAGATCTCCCATGCTCATGGATTGGCAGGATTAATATAAACCGCCTATCTGCAGAAAGCAATCTACAGATTCAATGCAATCACCATCAACATTCCAACTCAATTCTTTACTGAGTTAGAAAGGGCAATTTGCAAATTCATCTGGAATAACAACAACAAAAAAAGCTAGGATAGCAAAAACTATTCTCAACAATAAAAGAATGTCTTGTGGAATAACCATGCCTGACCTCAAGCTGTACTACAGAGCAATTGTGATAAAAATTGCATGGTACTGCTAAGGATAGACAGATAGATCAATGCAATAGAACTGAAGACCCAGAAATGAACTCACGCACCTATGGTCACTTGATCTTTGACAAGGGAGCTAAAACCATCCAATGGAAAGAAGACAGCATTTTCAACAAATTGTGCTGCCTCAACTGATGTAGAAGAATGAGAATTGATCCATTCTTATCTCCTTGTACAAAGCTCAAGTCTAAGTGGCTGAAAGACCTCCTCATAAAACCAGAGACATTGAAATTTATAGAGGAGAAAGTGGAGAAAAGCCTCAAAGATATGGGCACAGGGGAAAAATTCCTGAACAGAATCTTGCTATAAGATCAAGAATTGACAAATGGGACCTCATAAAATTGTAAAGCTTCTGTAAGGCAAAATATACTGTCAGTAAGACAAAAAGGCCACCAACAGATTGGGAAAGGATCTTTACCAATCCTAAATCAGATAGGGGACTAATATCCAATATATACAAAAGAGCTCAAGAAGCTGGACTATTGAATTCAAATAACACCATTAAAAAGTGGGGTACAATCCAAGAACACATCAAAACGATCATCCATCATGACCAAGTGGGCTTCATCCCAGGAATGCAGGGATGGTTTAATATACGGAAATCCATCAATGTAATACACTATATAAACAAACTCAAAGGTAAAAACCACATGATCATCTCCTTAGATGCTGAGAAAGCATTTGACAAAATCCAACATCCATTCATNCTAGCTGCATATATGGAAGAAGATGGCCTAGTTGGCCATCATTGGGAGGAGAGGCCCTTTGGTTATACAGACTCTATATGCCCCAGAACAGGGGAATGCCAGGGCCATTACGCGGGAGGGGGTGGGTGGGGGAGCAGGGCGGGGACGCGGGAGGGTAAGGGAAAATTTCTGGATAACATGTGAAATGTAAAGGAAGAAATTATCTAATAAAGAGAGAAAAAAAAAGTGGGGTACAGAGCTAGACAAAGAATCCTCAACTGAGGAATACCAAAGGGTTGAGAAGCACTTGAAAAAATGTTCAACATCCTTAATCATTAGGGAAATTCAAATCAAAACAACCCTGAGATTCCACCTCACATGAGTCAGAATAGCTAAGATCAAAAATTCAGGTGACAGCAGATGCTGGCAAGGATGTGGAGAAAGAGGAACACTCCTCCATTGCTGGTGGGATTGGAAGCTTGTACAACCAAGTCTGATGGTTCCTCAAAAATTGGACATAGTACTACTGGAAGATCCAGCAATTCCTCTCCTGGTCATATACACAGAAGATGTTCCAAGTGGTAATAAGGTTACATGTTCTACTATGTTCATAGCAGCCTTATTATAGCCATAAGCTGGAAATATCCCAGATGTTCTTCAACGGAGGAATGGATACAGAGAATCTGGAACATTTACACAATGGAGTACTACTCAGCTATTAAAAATAATGAATTCATGAAATTCTTGGGCAAATGGAAGTATCTTGAGGATATCATTATGAGTGAGGTAACCAAATTACAAAAGAAGTCACTTGATATGCACTCACTGATAAGTGTATATTAGCCCAGAAACTTAGAATACCCAAGATACAATTTGCAAAATAAAATAAAATCAAGAAGACAGAAGACCAAAATGTGAATACTTCATTCCTCCTTAGAATAGGGAACAAAATACCCTTGGAAGGAGTTACAGAGACAAGTTTCGAGCTAAGACAAAAGGATGGACCACCCAGAGACTACCCCATCCGGGATCCATTCCATAATCAGACACTATTCCACATGCCAGCAAGATTTTGCTGAAAGGACCCTGATATAGATGTCTCATGTAAGACTATGTCAGTGCCTGGCAAATACAGAAGTAGATGCTCACAGTCATCTATAGGATGGAACACAGGACCCCTAATGGAGGAGGTAGAGAAAGTATCCAAAGAGCTGAAGGGGTCTGCAACCCTATAGGTGGAATAACAATATGAACTAATCAGTACCCCAGAGCTTGTGTCTCTAGCTGCATATGTAGCAGAAGATGGCCTAGTCGGCCATCATTGGGAAGAGAGGCTCCTAGGTCTTGCAAACTTTATATGCCCCAGTATAAGGGTACGCCAGGGCCACAAAGTGGGAGTGGATGGGTAGGGGAGCAGGTCCTTGGGGAGGGTACAGGGGACTTTTAGGAAAGCATTTGAAATGTAAATGAAGAAAATATCTAATAAAAATTCAAAAAATAAATATGTACAGAATAAATACATATGGATTCCTCAAAAAGTTATATATGGAAATATTATATGATACAGAATCAATTCCTTCTGAAAAAATTGGAGATAGTTTAAACAAAAATATGAATATCCATGTGATGTATAACAAAACACAAAAACAATCTAAATGCCTTTCAGTTTAGGATTGCAAAATGTGGTATAGTCTCATAAAACAACATTGTTCAGCACAAAATCCAATGAGGAATTGACAAACTACAAGGCCTTGAGGATGTGGAGAGGAAGAGGTCAGCAGGTAAAGCAAGTGTATGTGTACTTCCATGTCTATAAAATGCCCTCATAGTGTATGTGTACTTTTATGTCTACAAAATGCCAGCCTAGACCACTCAGATCACAAGGTCGATGATTCCTGCCCAGGCCTGGGAGCAAAGGGCGATAGCCTGAGTAACTGCACAGGACTTCAGGATTGTTTAGTTGTTAATAGGAAGAAGTCTGAAATTGAGAGGGGACAGTATGAATCGGGCATGGTGGCGCATGCCTTTAATCCCAGCACTCGGGAGGCAGAGGCAGGTGGATTTCTGAGTTCGAGGCCAGCCTGGTCTACAAAGTGAGTTCCAGGACAGCCAGGACTATTCAGAGAAACCCTGTCTCGAAAAAAAAAAAAAAAGAGGGGGGGGCAGTATGTGCATGATGGTGTGAAGAAGGCACTGCAAGGAGTTACAGTGGTGCATTCCATGCCATGTAACATTCTACACTAGTACAAATATCATCATGAGTCTTTCTGATTCTATTAGAATTCTGAGTGAAGGACATGAATAAAAACAATTTCTACTAAAATTGAAAACTGGGTATTCTAGCCCAGAATCCTAGAATACCCAAGATACAAGTTCCAAAACATAAGAAAAATCAAAAAGAAAGAAGACCAATGAGTAGATACTTCATTCCTCCCTAGAATAGGGAATAAAATACCCATGAAAGGAGTTGCAGAGACAAAGTTTGGAGCTAAGATGAAAGGATGGACCATACAGAGACTGCCCCACCCGGGCGTCCATCCCATAATCAGCCACCAAACACAGACACTATTCCACATGCCAGCAAGTGTTTGCTGAAAGGACGCTGATATAGCTGTCTTGTGTGAAGCTATGCCAGTGCCTGGCAAATACAGTAATGGATGCTCACAGTCATCTATAGGATGGAACACAGGGCCCCCAATGGAGGAGCTAGAGAACTTACTCAAGGAGCTGAAGGGGTTTGCAACCCTATAGGTGGAACAACAATATGAACTAACCAGTACCCCCCCAGAGCTCGTGTCTCTAGCTGCATATGTTGCAGAAGATGGTCTAGTTGGCCATCATTGGGACGAGAGGCCCCTTAGTTTTGCAAACTTTATATGCCCCAGTACAAGGGAAAGCCAGGGCTAAGAAGTGGGACTGAGTGGGTAGGGGAGCAGGGCGGGGGAAGGGTATAGGGGACTTTTTGGGATAAAAAATTTAAAAAAAAGAAAATAAAGAAAAAAAGGAAACTGGGTATTATAAAGGTTCCCTTTCTTAAAACGTGTAACAGTTCAATCCAGTATGTGTTGATTAGGCTGTGCCTCTGTGAGCTGGACATCATCCAGTCATCTGAATACCTATAGATATTCTCATAAGCATACATTTATAATTCCGGCATAATAAGAAAGGAGAATGAGGGAATATATTTGCTTTGTCTATAATTTTCAAGAAATGAAATAGAGCCGGGCGTGGTGGCGCACGCCTTTAATCCCAGCACTCGGGAGGCAGAGGCAGGTGGATTTCTGAGTTCGAGGCCAGCCTGGTCTACAAAGTGAGTTCCAGGACAGCCAGGACTACACAGAGAAACCCTGTCTCGAAAAAAAAAAAAAAAAAAAGAAATGAAATAGATATACTTAGCTAAATGGCCGACCTATCTAAATTTTAAAAAGAAAAATACCTAAAGTAATTTAGTGAATCAATATATATGAAGAATTCAGACATGAGCCTGGCTAACCTTTGAGAGGTTTAAGACTCAAGCTCACAGATGTTGGGGTTATTGAAATTCCCAATAAAGCATACAACCTTAGAGTTTTACAGTAGCACAGTGAAGAGAGCCACCTGGGAGCACAGGATGCATTCTTCCATTTGCAAGAGACACAGATAAAAAGCCAGGCAGAAGCTGTCATCACAATGGGTCCTGATTATTTTTTCCTGTCAGACTTTACAAGCTGCCAGCCTACGGGCCTGTTTTATGACAGTTACGTTATTTACCCTACAGTTTTGAAGTTTGTAGGTAGTTACAGTTACATTTATATATCTGGACTGTGTCTCACTATGTAGCCTGGCAGACCTGTAACTCACTTTGTAGATCCTTCATCTACATAGAGATCCCTGGCTGAGCTCCAACTCACCCAAGTCTGCCTCCTCAGTGTTGGGACTAAGGGTGTACACCATCACACCCATCTTTCTTAGCAAATAAATTTCAAATAATTATACAGATTTTGGGCTCCTCTGAGAAACTAGTTGATATTGTGTCTATATTTCTCTATGTTGGTAATCAGCAGAGGTTTGAGTTTATCATGTAACTTAGGCCATAATAATGATTAATGAACAGAATTATAACACAGAATCAAGTAGCAAGAGCGCTTATATTAATCAGAAAACACTAACTGGTTTTTGTTAGCTGCAACTCACTGATCATTACACACATGCTATTACTAAATTAGGACTCCGAGTAAGGATAAAAAAAAAGAGGACTTTAATGTTCAGAGGATTAACTATAATTTGGACAGAAAAACCATGAAGAAGAAATTGTTTCCTGAAATTCCTGGAGAACTATTTTCCTGGAGTGCAGTTTCCTATATGAGAGATACTAATAGGCTTGACCTGTGTATTAAACAAAACAAAATGATACACGTTATTTGGAATATTTTTTCTTTAAACACTTTGATTCATTCTGCATATATTTTAACCCACTTTTGACCTGACTTAAGTAGCTACAAGGAAAAAAAAAGTAGGTTACAGCAATCAAATACCCTCCCTCTCTTACCTTACACTTCCCGGTGCTAAAACATATGCTCTGGCACCTGCAGATAAGAGTCAGGCACTGAGAGTGTGTATTCTAACAAGAATGACTAGTTTCAAGCATGCCTAGTGATTCTGGACAGGGGCACTCAGGAAACCTTCAATCTGGCAGGTTTCTCACCACACATTCTCTAAAGCACTCCCACGGTATAAAGTAGTGCACATTTTCTGAAACCTGACCTTTGAGAGAAGAGAGAATGAAATGAAACCAACGGATGGAACCCCAGGATAGAATCAAACTCCCACTACTTCTTTTTTTAAGTCACATACATTCATTTTGTACCTATTTGCTTTATTTCCTAATTGAAAAGTCACCAAAAGTGATTCCAATTTTTTTCCAATAGTAAAACTTTCAATTGCTAGGAAAGTTACATTCATATTTTTATATTTATTTTACTTTTATTTAGCTTTTAATCTTTACTTTGCTCTGAAAAAGAATTTGAACCACATAGAGACAAACGCAGGTTGGACGTCCAGTGATGGCAAGTGAAGAAATAAAACAGATCCCTAAAATAATGATAAAAGTTGACAAAATTGTCAAGTACAACAATTCCAGCACTGGAGAAGCTAGACAACAACTTGAGAACTGCATGTTGATGGAACTCTTCCAGATGCAGGTAAGAGCAGCAGCCTTATGGCAGTGGCTGTGCTTCCCAGGAGGCATGGCTGTGGAAACTTGCAGAGATGGACTGATTTGGAGTACTAGGAAAGAAACCAATAGTCAATGGCAAGATTAGCACATAGAGCAAGCCTCGGTGGGAACTATCTTTACAAGTTGCTGGTCCTCCTTGTATGTAGGATGTAGGTTAGTGGCAGACTAGGACAAGTCAGAAATTCAGTGGGGAAAAACACTGACAGGAGATCTCTACAGTGGGTCAAAGCCAGGAAAGCACAGGAGAAAGGAAAAGAAGCATGGATTCACTTCTTGGCTTAAGGGAGATTGAGACAAACTCTGGTCATTATGCCTTATAAGACAAGGATATTCTCTAGGAAATAAACCAAAACGGAGAGGTGAGTGTGTGCACTATGACGGGAAGACAGATTTGGAAGATTAAATTCAGATAAGTTCCTAAAATCAAAACCAAAACCCCTCTTAGCATCAGCTAACCCCCAAGGTAGGACAATCAGGGTTTAGAGTCATCTGTGTCCTGTCTAATAAAGAAGTTGCAGCCACACAAAGAAGTTCTACAACTCAATAATAAAACAACCAAGAATTTAAAACTTCATCAAAATTATAGCGACTCATGAAAGGTATGTGTATAATCAATGCTAAAGTTGTTATTAGCAAATGCAAATTAAAAACGACAATGGGATAACAATATAAACCACTGGAGTGACAGTGATATAAAGGCAGACACTAACTGAAACCTGTATGCATTTTTTAGGTGAACATAAAGTGACATAGTTTACTGTGGGAAATGTAGCTTCTTAAAAAGCTGGATGTCATTTAATCTGGTAATCCGAGAGAAATGAAAGCATATGCCTGCACTGATTTGAACATGAAAGTTCATTACTATAGCAAATACTGAAGATGCTTACATACCCTTCAACTTATGTAGGGATAACAAAATGCAGAACCATCATACAATGGCAGGTTATTTAGTAACACAAGGAACATGATTAATACACATTGCAACACTGAAGAATCTCATAAACATTACTATAAGTGAAAGAAGCTGAACACCAAAACCACATTATTTTTCCATGTATATGGTTTTGTCAAAAAGGAAAATTGGTGGTTGGAGCAGCCTGGTGAGGCTGCAGAGAGAAGTACTCTACAGTTTCTGCAATGACGGAGATGTTCTAAAGTTGGAACACAGTAGTGATTACATAAGTATAATTTACTAAGAATCAGTGAAATATATACTTAGAAATGGTATATTTTGTCTATGTATCTCATTAGTGTTCCAAGTAATACAACAACATTTTTTCAACAATGTGAAAAGTTTTGAAAAAGTCAAGAAGTCATTAAGACAGTAAGGCATGGGCATGATTGTTCCCATTTAGTTGCTTGCTGCAGATGAGATGCACATTTAGCTCTGTGCTTCCAAATGCTCAGAGAAGGCATTTGGTACATTCCCAGATACGGCAAGGAGCTGGGATCTTTGAACAGGTCTGATGCCTGGCTTTTAACATGAACATTGAATTGAATTTAATTTAGATGGGAATTGGCTGGTTAAGTTATACTGTTAAGGAATAAAGTTTACGAGCTATTGCTACAACACATTTTAGGATTTTCATTGTCAATAACATCAAAAGAAATGAATTCTGGGAAGCATTTTTTTCTTACTACAGAACTTTCTAAAATAAGTGCATCATGTGCCACTTTCTGTAAAATGTTACGTGCATAGTGATGGATCTAGTGAGTGTGTTCTAGGAGTGCAGAGACAGTGATCCCTTAGCTCCCAGGGTGGCCCAAGGGACCAAGGTCAATTGGAACTCCTGTGCTAGTGATCTCAGGCTTCAGCAACCCCTTCTTATCTATGTCAGGCTGCTGCTGGACAACTGCATTTTGTGTTATAAAATCAATAGCACTTTGAATAAAAGGTCACTTAAAACAGAATGAAAAATTTTATAAAACACAAATAATCTAAAGAGGCCCACTACACTGATTTCAAGATAGAAAATCAATTCAAACATGTCTATAAGGGGGCAAAAGACATCTGGCTATTTAATAGCTGGCTTCACTTGTTTCATAGTGCTATGCATACAAAGCATTATTTATTCCTTTTATATTATATTTATAGCATATTTATATTATATTTATATTAACAAATTGAGGGCAGTTTTATTTATCACACTGCCAATCTGGTCAAAGGCACTAGCCATGCTACCCATGAATGTTCTCTGATGCCTTGCAAGCTCTGAGGGGCCTACGCCTAAGACTGCTTCTTTGCCTGCAAGTGTAAGCACAGTGTAAACCACATCACATAACAGACTATAATGTACATGGGTGGTTCATGAGTCACTCGGCTTAGATCTTCATACATCATATTAGATTCTGACTTAAACTATTCCTTCCTTAATGTGAGTTACTGCACACCATGGAACAGTTTATAATGTGCACTGCTGGGGTTGAAAATGCTGTCCTTCACAGAATATGAAATCTGAGATAGATCTGCTAGTAGAGAAGCCTGTCAATATAGGCTATGGCTTACAGCTCCATACCTCCTCTTGGTCATCTGGAACTTCTACTCAGAAGAACATTCTTATATTTCCCCATCAAATATAACTTTGAAGATACAGCCTTTAAAAGTATACTATTCCCTTTTTATGGTTCTTTACCTTATTAGTTATATCATTAAACCAGAGTCATACCAACTATAGGCCATGAAATCATCTTACATATTAATTTCCCACATGGCACATCACATTGTTGTACTAAGAGTTCTTGTTTTAAATAAAAAAAGCTAGGTTCTTGCCTATATAACTGCAGTACTCTATTTAACTATAAAAAAAATTGTACTCCTTCCCTAATAAATTTTTACTGCCAATAAAAAAGTGAGCCATTTTACTTACATGGATATTATAATCAGCTTTGTTTATTTTAAAAATAAAAGAAATCAGGCCGAGCGTGGTGGCGCACACCTTTAATCCCAGAACTTGGGAGGCATAGGCAGGCAAATTTCTGAGTTCGAGGCCAGCCTGCTCTATAGAGTGAGTTCTAGGACATCCAGGGCTATACAGAGGTACCCTGTCTTGAAAAACTAAAACAACAACAACAACAAAAATAAATAAATCTGCAAATGCTTTTATAATTCTAAGATTAATTATATATACATATCTAAAATAACAAGATTTTATAGAGAAGCATACATGTGAGGCTAGCAAAGTTGAAGTACACAGTGTTTATCACTTATGAACAGAATTTGAAAACTATGCTAATATTTTAGAGAATGCACTTGCAAGTTATTAATTTCAAATGTCCTTCCAATATGTACTGCATTCTGTGGCAATCCCCTTAAGTCATGTTGTTACATTTGGCCATAACATGTGTTCCCCCACTTGTACACTCTTACCTTTGCACTTTGGAGTGAGTAACAGAGCACCATAATTACCACTGCTAGGTAGTGTTTACGTTGGTTCTCCAAAGGTTAAGAAGCTGATTATAGCTAAAATCAGCTTTGCCTGAGGCTTCGGGGGCTCTGTGTAATCAAATTAGACAAGCAGGGCACAGTGTCACCTAACACAAACCAGTGGCACTTTCTTCCCTGTTCTCCCCTCCGCCCTGTACACTTTATTATAGAAACAACTCAGGTTTTATGCTTCTATCAGATCATTTAAAAAAGACTGCCTTCTCATGAATTTGGCATGTAATTTCCTAAGATATTTACCTGTTTAAATGTAACAAAAGTATATTGAACAATATTTAAAAGTGAAAGTCTTCTAAATAATTTTTTTGAGGGAAGAGAAAATATATGTTATTTTAAAACATAAAAATCACTTCATTGCAAACAACAACAACAAAAACAACAACAAAATAACACAGCTGGATTAACATGGCCAATTAAAGAAGCACGTGCATGAACCCAAAGTCTACACTTTTCAATGAACTCCTAGAGTTGGCATAGCCAAATCTTGTTAAAAAAGAATTCTATATATATAGATATACAAGTATTTTTAGAAAACACAGGTGACAACATTACCTAGTATAAATATTATGAAGTCTTTCTAGCTTTCAAAAGACAGTTTTATTCTGTAGCAAACTGACAAATGTATCTGTTTCTAGAATTCATAAGTACACCAGATGATAAATTAGCATTTCTAAGGATCCTCAGGAATCCACTTTGCCCAGCTTGGCCCTCCTTTCTCCCTCTCTACTCTGAAGTCATATAAGTCAACTATGTAACGGACATATTCAAGAAAAAAATTTTTTTAAAAAATAATGTTAGGGAAGAACAGCTCTTCACTGAAGCCCCCCGCCTTTTTAAAACAGGTTCCATAGTTAAGCATGGTAAGTCAAATTTAAATCTTGTTTACTCTGAGTCTCAAGGAAACAGAAAATAGACACTGATGGGCTGTTAGAAAAGAAATGCAATGGAAAAATTAAATAAAAACCGAAAGTTAGTTCAATAAAATTTATTAGGTAACATTTATTGTGTTTGTACCTTCCTATATTTGACTCTGAGTTTTTAGTTTAGATTCTACATATTTATTTAGTTTGCTTAAAATGGAGAAGCAAAAATGCATTCAGACAAGCAAGTGATCAAGAGGACATGATTTTTGCTAATGATTTATTCTAAGCATGAAAACCAAAACTTGTTATTTTAACCGATTAAGTTATAAAGAGTTCCTGAGGAAGTCAACCCTCGCTATTTGCTCAGTCAGACAATTTCTGCTAATCCAGCAGTACTTAACAAATTCACACGTGGTTAGCTTTTCATGCCATAGCTATATATCACAGTTCTGTGCTGCAAGCTGTGCAAAAGAAAATCAATATGCCAGGTTTAACAAAAGAACAGGAAACATGATGTTCCCTATATTTTCAATGAACCTTAAATGACTCTGTTGTTCATCCTCAGTACATTTATGACAGAGATATGCACTCTTCAATGGAAAGAAACTACAATAGACTGAAGTACATAAATATGGACCTGAAGTTCTGCTTTATTCCATAATCGAGTTTATTTAGAAGAGGATCCTCTCATTCCCTGCGCACAGTATAATCAGCCATTTATAGGGCACTATTTCTCTTGATGAAGGCTTGAATGTTCTCTCTAGGTCAGATAAATGTATACTATCTATGATAATATTTTGAAATACATACGTAATTTATATGTTAGAGACTGTGAAATTTTTCTTACAAGTGATATAGTGATTTTCTTACATATGCTATAGCACTAAGGGTAAATTCCCAGAGGCTGCTGATCTACAGCAGCAGCTAGTGGAGTGCAGACCTCCCCATCTTCTCATACTAGCACAGAAGCAGAAGTAGGTAAGGATGAAAACACTGAGCACGAAGTGGGAGGGATGACGGCCATGAGGTCCTCACAGAGCAGAGCCACCCCAGCCTTCTCAGCTCAGTGATGTGGATCTAAGTGTGGACAAGCCAGCAGCAAGCTGCACTTTAGACAAGGGACGCAGGGCTGTGCTCACAGTGGCTCCCCACCCCCAGCCCTGCTGGGAGTAAAGAGAAAATTGGCTTTGGAATTGTTAAAAATGCCAGATACAAAGAAACAAGAAATCAAAGTAACATATATGTTAAGAGACATATATGTATCCATTCTGGTAATTTCTCTATATTCTAACAAGAAGTTGTAAATGGATCAAGGACACAGAAGAGTAGAGGATGTTACTGATCAGTGCTGAAGGTATTGACTACTATAGAAAATACAGTCAAAAAATTACACTTGTCCCAAACTTTCTAAGAGAAATTTAATTTGATTAACATGCGATTAAAAACAGGATAAGAATATGTTCCTAACCAGAAACTAACACTGGAATGATTTTATTTATTGGAGAATGTTAAAATTGCTAGAAACAATCATCATTTTAGTATCATTCATAATTTTGTTTCAAAGTAGATTATAGTTCCAAAACTGATAAGATCACAGTAGTGAAATGAAACTTGTTTGATACTAAAAATCCAGAAGAATAGAAAATAATCCAGAAAATAATCATACAGCATAAAGGACTTGCATACTGAAGTAAACTCTTAAAAGATATGTTTTCAAAACATAAGCTGGATGGTTCCTGAGGAAGGAAACTCCTGGCTGAGGTTTACTTTACAAACACGCACACACATACACATGCACACCTGTATATACATGACACAAAATAAAAATTTCACCAATGGTCATAAACAATTTCAGCTTTCGCCTAAAGATAGTGTCAGGACATTGGGAACAACTCTATTAGAAAATGCCTAATCACACTGTAACAACAAAGAAGGGATATGCCCTTCTTCTTGGGAGATCCTGCATTTCTGAGAAAAAGACCTAAATGTGTAACTGAATTTAGGTAAAATGGCATTTCATACAGATTTAGCATGCTGTAGATATTCTCCCCATATCTCTATAGTGGCTCTTGGTAGCATCTGTCCTATAGGTCATCTATCCATGAGAATTCCTATATTCCCAGTGAACCAAACCTACTGTCTTAGTTGCCTTGTAGATTACTGGTCTGTTTTTGAGGCAACACTGTTGTCTTTGGCTTTCTTGTTCAGGTGCTTGTCATTGAACCTCCCCTTTGCCTGTCATTTCTTTCAAGTTGACAGGGTAGGGTCTTCTGTTTACTTCTGCAAGCACTAATTCACTTCTGCAACACCATCCTCTTGTCATACCTGCACACACAGGAGATTTCTCTAAAATTTTCTATGTCTCAAAAATAACAAAATAAATTTAGAGATCTTTGCCAAATTATCCTGAGTTTCTATCCTGGGTCATGTCCTTGGATCAAAATAAAACAGCTCTTACAAACTGAAATATTTGATCTGGTTAAAATCTTTGGCTGTACAGTACTGACTTAATGGTATGTAACTAAAGAAGACATTAGAAATACCCTTGGGCTGGAAAGAATCATAGAAACAATGGATTTGGTCACAGAACTTAGAATGAGAAAGAAACAGAGTCATCGGCTGACCAACTGTACATATCACTCATTTCCAGATCCCTCGCCCTCATGGGGTTGTCTTACAACACGAATGCCAATGTGGAGAACTGCCAATTAGGAAGCTGTTTACACACAATATTTCTACTACTTTGAATAAACATATTCATTTTTCAACTATTAAACCTTCTGTGTACTTTCTAATTACACCCTACTGTAAATTTTGTGTCCTCTATTTACCCAGTTTACCCTTTTGTGCCTGTTAAATGGTTTGCAACAAAGCTACCTTTCTCCCAGGCTCCTGCTCCTTGGAGGACCTGCTTAGTAAGTCAAGCCAAACATTAAAAACTGTCATTAGCTTTTATCATTGAAAATTGTAATAAAAAAAAAACAAACAACAACTCATGTTCCCTATCTATTTTGTTCCCTTCTTTTATGTAAGGCTAACAGAAAATACTTTGGTTTCTGAAGATTCATATGGGGTCCTACTCAAAAACAAAACATGTTCTTTTCTCAATTTCCTTAGGTTTGCGTTCTGAGCATTTTAGACTTGGGCACTTCACCAGTCTTCAGCACCAAATGGTACTGTGGCCTAAGTTTGGTTGTTCTCTTTGGTCTGCTGAGGCAATCATGCCTCTTTTCATCCTTTTTTTTTTTTTTTCCCAATTTTTATTAGGTATTTTCTTCATTTACATTTCAAATGCTATCCCCAAAGTCCCCTATACCCTTCCCCCTCCCCTACCTACCCACTCCCACTTCTTGGCCCTGGTGTTCCCCTATACTGGGGCATATAAAGTTTGCAAGACCAAGGGGCCCCATTGATGGCCAACTAGGCCATCCTCTTCTATATATGCAGCTAGAGACATGAGCTCAGGGGGTACTAGTTAGTTCAAGTTATTCTTCCAGCTATAGGGTTGAAGACCCCTTCAGCTCCTTGGGTACTTTCTCTAGCTCCTTTCTTGGGAGCCCTGTGTTCCATCTAATGGCTGACTGTGAGCTTCCACCTCCATGTTTGCCAGGCCTTGGTATAGTCTCCCAAGAGACAGCTATATCTGGGCCCTTTCAGAAAAATCTTGCTGGTGTATGCAATAGTGTCTGCGTTTGGTGGCTTATTATGGGATGGATCCCCAGGTGGGGCAGTCTCTGGATAGTCCATCCTTTCGTCTCAGCTCCAACCTTTGTCTCTGTAACTCCTTCCATGGATGTTTTGTTCCCAATTCTAAGAAGGGGCGAAGTGTCCACACTTTGGACTTCATTCTTCTTGAGTTTCATGTGTTTTGCAAATTGTATCTTGGCTATTCTAAGTTGTGGGCTAATATCCACTTATCAGTGAGTACATATCAAGTGACTTCTTTTGTGATTGGGTTTCCTCACTCAGGATGATACCATCCAAAAATGGATGGATCTTTTCTTCCTTAAGTCCCTCTGACTTCTATTGTTTTTGTAAAACAATGAAATCAAATTACTGGATTCAGTCAGCAGCTACATCATTTCTATCATTTAATCATCAATTCCTTTTACTCATACCTGTAGCCTCCTTCTCCAGCCTGCTCCAGGCTGAGAGCAGACCTGCCACTGAGGCAGGCCACATGCAGCTTGACTCTGCAGCTAAGACTGGCTTCTTTTGTCCTGCAAAATGCCTCTGCGCTTCCGGGAATCCTGCTACCCATCTGCTGTGCCCCACCCAGATCCTGCTTCCAGCTGGGACATTCCACAGTGCATTGGACTTAGGACTACATTCCAGGCACTAGCACAGAACTGACTGTGGGCGGGGTCTTCGCTCTCAAAAACTAAAAAGATTTTTCAGTAAAAGACAGACATGCTTTGATCAATGATTCGTTAAAGATTCTTTGCTCTAAGAGAACAGGTAGAGAGATTTCCTCTATTGGGGTCTTCCAAAGTGGCGGGGATACTGCTCAGTGATAGCCACAGGTCCCAGGGTTAGGGACCAGCACCAAGGTAAAAGGCTGAAAAGCAGCTGTCAGACCTTCACTTGGATACTGGAAAAGATAGAAAGCTTGCTGTTTTACAATGTATCAATTCTGTTTCTTAAGAAAATTGGACATGACTCTATCGAGCCTATTTAATTTTCATAATGTACAATCAAAGTCTTTAATATGTCTATTTGGAATTTCATGTCTGGTTGGGGTTAGGAACAACTAAATCACTATATCACTTTTTGAATTCTTTGGGAAGCTTATCTTTTAGTTATGTGCACCATATTCAAGATCTCAAGAGATGCTTTCTTCCAATGATTCCAAATATCTACCATCAAATATATTGAGGAATTCAAGGAAATAGTTTTAGAATTTTTTTTTTAAATAAAAATGTGGAGATTTCTTTTTTTATTGAATATTTTATTTACATTTCAAATGTTTTCCCCTTTCCAGGTCTCCCCTTTGGAAACACCCTATCTTATCCTCCCTCTCCCTGCCTCCATGAGGGTGATCCCTAACTCACCCACCCATTCCCGTTCTCCAGTCCTGGCATTCCCCTACACTGGGGCACCGAACACCTCAGGTCCAAGGGCCTCTCTTCCCACTGAACTTAATGACTTCAATTGCTATGAACCATACATGAAAAAATCTCGCCTTCAAAGAATCTTCTCTCTGTTGTGATCAATAGTAACTCATAACTAGCCAAATTGCTAAGAATAGTTTTCTATTGAGCCATTAAGGGGTCATCTGTAACAGCTCCTATCTCAAGGCTCAGGGAACCTACTGGAAGGGAGTAGAAGGCAAGTAAGAGCTGAAGGATGGTGAGGAATGCTGTGACATGCTGTCTTTGGGACATGACATGATCATTACCGCTGTGAACTTAACTGCAGTTATGATTACCTGCAAAAGACCACATTGGTGAAGAGAGTCAACATGTTAACAGCTGCGCTAAATGGAGGCACACTTTCTTAGCAATATAGGACTTGGGTAAGGGGGTGTGTAAGGAGTGTGCAAAGCAGGATAGTGAACTGAGATACAGGTTATTCTTTACATACACAAAATTGTCAAAGAATAAGTAAAAAAAATTCTATCAAGTTTTTTAAATATATAAAAATGGCCTGCAAAATATTTAAATCCCAATCGTAAATGTTTGATACATGAATTTTCATTTCTCTTTCCCAAAGAAAGCACGTGCTTCCAAGTATTTTTAACATCTTAGGCACTTATATATGTCTTGGATTCTCTCTCTCTCTTTTTTTTTTTTTCACGATTCATTGATCTAAATACCACACCCCACATCACTGAATAATGCCAAAATAAGGTAAACGGTGTATATACTATCTTATTTACCTGTATATATTTTATTTTTGAAGCAAACATAGTAAGAAACATTATATTTAATGTCAACAAGCACCAAAGCCTTGTAGTCAAATGTAAAGTCACGGAAGGAGTAAATAAGTAATAAGTCAGTAGAGATCAATGGCCAATCTTGAAATTAAGTAAATTTGCAAATGCCCTGGACTGGCTTATTTAGGGAGTAGTTTTGAATTCGATAGTATGTACCAGGGGATGATGGGAAGCACATGCATGCAGCTTTGTCAGGCCTCTGCTGTGAGGGTGAAGTGGCTGTTAAAGAACTGGCTGGAGACAGTAAGTGTTGTAGGCTTTGAAGTCAGCTCAGCTTTGATGCACTCTCACAGTCATCCATCAGAAGACAGGGTGGAAGAGGGGATAAGACTTCTCAGTTCTGTCCTTGGCACTTTTACTCAGGAAATCTTAGCATGAAAAGAGACCAGTGCTTCTGTGAACTTTAAGCATAGCCCGAGACTGCCATTTAGCTTTTTAAAAGATTCAATTACTGATGCAGTAGCCAACATGCTTTATTCATTTGAGTATATGTACATGTATAGAATTATCAGAATATGTGAATCAATTAGTGGGGAGTATATTAATGATGATTTTGTTTTCTTACTATGTTAGTATCACTTAAGGAAGTGGATGGGATTTCTAACCTTGAGAAAGTCACTAACAAGGTTAGTGTGATTTTGATCAGCAACTAAAAACTTACAAAAGACTACAGACATAATGTATTACATAAGTCTAGAAAGCTGGCTTGTACTAGAAACAAAAGGCTCTACTAAGAATACATATGAATCAAATAAGCAATCATCAAGAGAAAGGGATAAGGATGTCTCGTACATTCTATGATAAACGAAAATGAACACCAGACTGTGTGGTTTGGTAGACAACAGCTTCTCTAGTTTCACTCACTTGTCCAAACTCCCACCCACTACGCTCTGAGCATAAGCTGTCAGCAACTACCAAGACATTCAGCACTTTGTTTTAGAAAGTTACAAATTTCACCTTGTTTCAAATATTTGGTATGTTTGCAAAGATATTATAATCATGTTTTCATAATAGGTTGTTTTTGAAATTATAATATAATCACACCATTTCCCCTTTGCTTTTCTTCTTTTCAACTCCTCCCATGCTCTCCTTTCATTTTCTTTCATTGCTGACATATTGTGTGTGTGTGTGTGTGTGTGTGTGTGTGTGTGTGTGTGAGCACGGGTGCCCCACTGACTCGCCCTCTCCTCCTATGAATCTCCCGAGGACCCTGTATCAGCTCACTGAGCTCTACCACTGGGCTGCGTCCTGCTGCTTTAGTGTTTTCCCTACATCAACATACTTTCTTATTTGCTTATTTCTAAGTTAAAAGCAAACAAATTTAATCTACTTTTGTGTGTTATACATACCCTTTTCTAATACATATTATAAGAAAAATTACAATACAGACAAACTATAGTTCACTCATTAACTACTTGTGCTTTGTGTATAAAATGTGGAAAGGATTCTGCTCAAGGGTACAGGCAATCACTCACCCTAGTAATTTCTTGTACTTAACTAAGAATTAATGTGCTTAAAATACTAAATGTCCATGTGTTCAGAGAGGTAGGATTATTAGAAAAAGCTATTTTATTTGGAGTTGTAAGGCTTGATAATTGCAACCTTAAACATTAGTTATTGTGACATGTCCCTGATTACTTTATAAACAGCAAAAAATCCACATGTTAAAAAAAAAAGTTATAACATAAAATATCAGGACTCCTGAGACTAAAGTAGTAATCTAAAAAGTTAAAAGAAAAAATATTTCCTTATGAATCTTTCACAGCAGAATAAACCAGCTGCCTATTGCTTAAAAAGAAAAAAAGGATTTTATGTTTCCTTGATAGAAACTAAAGAAATTGTCCTACATGAATGCCTTTAATGGGGGGAAAAAATATGACAGAAGTTACCTTTGCTTATGTGTTGGTGACGCAAAGTGAGATGAGGTAGAAGAGGAATCCAGACACTGACGAGGGTGAACTACAGTGCAGGAAACTGAAAGTCATTCTCAGAAATTCTTATGTGCATTCGAGCTGACTGTGAATGTACACCAAAGCCACTGCTAAGCAATACAATTCGAAGAAATAGCCCATAAAAGTGGAATATTTACTGTGTATTAGAATTTCTTATACAGTACCTGATTTAATAGTTAGATTTTAAGTATTCTTCTTATAATTCTTGTTATACAGGTACAATGTGTCAAATTTTATAAGGTAACAAAATGGCAACTCCAATGAATTCTAAGTGTTGTAAGACAATAACAACCCTCCAGCAAAGGGTAGAAAACCTATGGACATTTGTAATAAGGCCTTTAAGATGAATTAGCCATTCCCAAAGTCATCTCATTAGGTAGGAAAGAAGAACTTGGCATGTTACCAACAAATTACAACAGAGCAACACCTTGGGGTTAGAGGGCACTGATGACTTCAACAAATCTCACCCGCTAAGGCAACAGATTAACCTGCAGGGTAGAACGCCCTACAACCCTAACCTGGTAATACCTCTAGATTTTTAAGAGTGACCCCCACTCTGCTCTCTCATATTAGTTGTTAGTTACACTAATTTCGGCTTAGCAGTGTTGGTGGTACCAGTTTCCCCTACCCCAAAAGATATGCAGAGAAATGTTATCTCTAATAGCTTCAAATAACTCAGTCAAATTCTGATGTACATGTTAGGAACACTTACATCCAGCTTTGAAAGAGTCTTTTATAGACATCAAAGGACAGACATTAAAAGCAATATGTGTTTGTGAATTCTATAAAGCTTTTCATAAAGGATGTTGTAAAAGTATGAACAGAAACTTCTGTAACTGGATCTTTAGAATGCTTTGTAAAAATCTATTATATTAGACCTTTTATGCTTATGTTTAACAAAAAGTGGCTTGTGATTTTGACCATAAGGAACTTGTTTGACTTTAAGTTTGTTAGCTAAGTGATCTATCCAAAATTTATGATTTTTAGAAAGGATAATGAAATTTCTACCATGATCTTAAAGAACTATTTTAAGCGAAACATTTTTTTATTAATGTTAACCTGAGATTATATGGAGGTGGGCATAGGATTCCAAAGCCCATGAAGATTCAAATACCATCTGTGATGCTGCAGTAAATTTTAAACAAGGCATTTAATCAGAACAGTAACATACCACAGAGATTTACAATCAGAGAGCCATAACTGAATTATCAGGATTATGATTAGCTTCACATATAGGAACTGCAGGTTCTCAACATCTTGATGGCTTTACTTTGAATGAACTCTATAAAATTTCTACTAAATTAAAAAAATAATTTGGTATCAAAAATATAAAAACTATGAAAAGACAGATAAAAAATAGAAAGCTAGAATGAACACGTAAGCTAAGAACAACTTAGTGTTTTTATAGGTTTCCCAACTGTGAGAACAAGTGTTTCTCTGGCTCTGAAAGAGAAAGTAGTAGAGTGAGCAAAAACTTTTATAACCAGGATATATTTTATGAGAAAAGAACCTGTTATTCAATAAAAGAAAGAGAAAAAAAAAAAACAAGGTAATTTAAGGATGCTCAGGTAAATATGGTAATGAAAACCGATTTTATAAAATATGCACATTAAGGAATGATGTCTAATATCCAAAGAAGAAACTTTTATATTTTTAAATTAATTATAATATTCTTATAAAAAGTTCACTAACAAGAATCTTATCTAGGTGAATCCCTGGGAAATGAGGACCTGTTAATCTTAAATACAAGACAACTGCCAATCTCAAGCCTTGTCATCACTTTATTGCCCCTTAAGGAAACAATGTCTCAAATTAAGTTTATGGCATTTCCTTTACTATCACACTGGTTGCTAGATGCATCAAATTTTGGCCAATTAAAATAGTCTTGCAATCTACAAAAATTAGTATTTTATAATAGTTTACCTTTCAGCATATCTAGGAAGTTTTTTCATTGTGAGAACCATAATGACATGTCATAGGTGCCATTAACTAGTATTACTGTATATGAAACTGTGAAGACAGAAGAGGATAAATAGCTGTTTTTTATTTTAAACTTTTCTTGACTGATTTGATTACTATGTCTTTCAAAGTAATATAACACACACTACAAAAGTTCTTATATAGCAAAATGATTTGAGAAATAATATTAAAAGTCAGAATTATAAAAAAAAGAACTAAAAGAAGACAATGATAAAATTCCATATTTTAAAATCACATATAAATTTATGAGTAATAAGATAGACTACGGATATCTTTGAGTTAAGAGGCTAGCCTGGTATACATAGTGAGTTCTAGGACACTCAGAGTCTACCTAGTTAGAATCTGTCTTGAACCCCACTTACAGCCCCCACAAAAGATGTATTTATGTATGAGACTTAGGGATTACTTTTAGTGAGGCATAGTAACAAATAAAATTAAAGATACACAGAACTTGAAAGTTCCAGAAAAAAAACCTGTCAAGTTGATCAGTATAGTCTCTTATTATCTCCTAAAGGATGGATACCAGTGAGGCTTAGCAGGGACATTTCCTGGGATATATGCAGGGTAGAAGTAACAAGGCCCTGGGTTTGATTAACATTACCACAAAGACAAAAATGAATGAGGGAGAAATCATGGCAAGGAACATGATGGCATGCATGCAGACATGGTGTTGGAGAAGGAGCTGAGAGTTCTAATCTTGATTGACAGGCATCAAGAAAAGAGCTATGCACCACTGAACTATGCATACTGAACTATGCACTCAGATGCTTGAGTACCTGAGACCTGAAATCGAAAGCCTGGCCCCAGAGATGGAATTTCTTCATCAAGGCCACACCTACTCCAACAAGGCTATACTTCCTAATAGTGCCACTACATATGGGCCAACAGGACCATTTTTATTCAAACCAGCATACCACATAGAAGGCTTACATAGCAATCTGTGTTTTGTTTTGCCTGATATGGTTTGCCTTTCTGTCTCTATTAGTCCCCCCACTTACCTGTTGGTTAGTCAAATATTCACAATGGTCCAACTATGTCGCACCGAGTTCTAGGCTTATTCTTTTGTAGAGCTAAGCTGTACATTCCTCTAAAACGAGCCACTTGGTAGTTATCCTTGACCTATGGATTCCTTTCTCTGACTCAACATGAGCACTCCCTGTCTATTTCTCATTATTTTGCCCTTTAGATGTTTGATTACCAAAGAACAAGTAGAGAGAGACAATGTTGAGGTTTATTAGAATGTGAGAAAGAACAGATGTTAGGGGCCAGAGAAAACTTGCTAGGAAATGGTCAAAACTGTTTGATCTATAATAGTTTGGGGGACTTTCACATCTGTGTGGGGCTGGTTATTTTTACTTTGCTCGCCATGTTCTGGGGTATTACCAATGGCATATATAACATTTTGTCTGATACATTTAAAATTAGTGATTATATGCATAGGTATGAAGAATAATGTGAGAAATCAAATCATTACTTATATATAGTTTTAAACTTTAAGATCTATGGGAATGACATAAAATTTGTATAGTCAGATAATATAGTAATATATAAACACATGTCAGTAAATAGGACAGGTAGATTTTGACAATGAATCTCAGAACACCTATGTGATATTCCTCCAAGCAAATGATGCATTACTGTTGTCACTAAAATAATGAGTGAAAATCTAGACTTTCCTCTTAGTAGGAAGTGCTATTTCATTTATATATGGTTTATTTGAGCAGTAGCATCACTGGATCAAGTGTGAGAAAATATTTAAATCACAAATTCAAGTCCCTTCTGTTTGTCAGACATCCACATGGCATATATGTGTTGACAAAGGATGTTCATCAAATAATTGTTTACTGACTAATGTAGGAACTCAGTTTAAAAATTAAAATACCATTTTTAAATAGATTGTACCATCATCTGGAACCCCAAATAAAAAGGATAAGACCCTTTCACTTTTCATGAAAACTGTCACACTTCTGTTACCGAGATGTCCCATGACAGAAGGATAGATACAAAAAATGTGGTTCATTGACACAATGAAGTACTACTCAGCTATTAAGAAAGAGGACATCCTGAGTTTTGCAGGCAGACGGATAGAACTAGAAAGTATCATCTTGAGTGAGGTAACTCAGACTCAAAAGGATGTGCATGTTATGTACTCACTAATAAGTAGATATTAGCCCCCCCCCAAAGGTACAGAATACCCAAGATACAGTCCACAGAACTCAAAACGGTCAACAAGCTGAAGTGTCTAAATGAGGATGCCTCAGTCCCACTTGGGAAAGAGAAGAAAGCAATCACAAGTGGGGAGGGAGGGAGGGAGGGAGGGAGGGACGAAGAAGGAAAAGTGAACAGGTGGGAGGGGGGAGAGGGGAACCTGATCTGGTATTGGGTGAGGGAAAAGGACTGAAGCCCTGAAGGCCAGCAGAAAGAATGGAAACAGGCAACCTCAGAAAATAACAGGTTAGGGGGGACAGCCCAGAATACACTAGAGACTTGGGGGTACACCCCGGAGTGCACTAGAGACCTGGGAGGTGAGAGACTCTCAGGACTCAAAGGGAGGGTCTTTAGATGAAATTCCCTACAGTAGTGAGAGGGAAGTTATAGAGCCCACCTCCAACAGGAAGACAGGCTATCTAGTGAGGGGTGGGGTTGCCATCCCAGTCACATCTGATCCGTAATTGTTCCTGTCTGAATAAATGATAGGGATGGAAATGGAGAGGAGCCTGAGGAAAAGAAGGTTCAGAGACAGGCCCAAAGTGGGATCCAGCTCAAGGGGAGGTCCCAAGACTTGATACTATCACTGAAGCTATGGAGCACTCATGCATTTTTGGAGGACCTACCATGACTGTCCCCCAAAAGACCCAATAAGCAGCTGAAAGAGTCAGTTGCAGATATTTGCACCCAACCAATGGACAGAAGCAGCTGACCACTGAGGTTGAAATAGGGAAAGGCTGAAAGAAGCTGTGGAGAAGGGAGATCCTTTAGGATGACTAGCAGTCTCAATTAATCTGGACCCCTGAGATCTCTCAGACACTGGACCACCAGCTGATAAGAGGCCCCCAACACACATACAGTAGAGGACTTCCAGGTTTGTGTTCATTCAGAGATGATGTGCCTAACCCTCAAGAGACTGGAGGCCCCAGAGAGTTTAGATGTCAGGTGGGGTGGGGGTGGGGGCATCCATGTAGAAACAGGAGGGTAGGGAGGAGGTATAGGATGTAGAGCAGTTGGAGAGTGGTTCGGGGGAGGGGAGGCAGGGAATGCAATATGGAGTGTAAAAAATAAATTAATTTAATTAAAAAAGTGCTTTATAATGAGAAATTACTATTTTAGAAACAAAAATGACTGGGGTAATTCTGGAACATTAAATTTCTTATAGGTTTTTCTCAAATATTGTTGGAACATATGTAAATTGACAAATGTAAGCTACCACATAAACAGACTGAAAGACAAGAAGCCCATGAGCATCTCATTAGATGCAGAAGAAGCTTCTGACGAGCATTCCTTCATGAGAAAATCCTGCAGCGACCAGGGAGAAAAGAACTATACCTCAAATATTAAAGGAAACATACAGCCTCCCAAACAAGGAGAAACACAAAGCATTTCCACTAAAGTCAGAACTAGACAAGGATGTACACTCTCTCCATATCTATTCAATATAGTACTTGTCATCTTAGCTTAAGCAATAAGACAAGTGAAGGACATCAAATGTATACAAATAGGAAAAGGCAAAGTCAAAATATCTTTCTTTACGGACAATATAATTTTACATATAAAAGACCCTAAAATGCCATCAGAAAACTTCTATAGATGGTAAACACTTGCAGCAACATTAAAGGCTTGTATGATTAAAACCTTTAATATACTAGGGAAATAAAGAAGTTATAAGAAGATGAAAATATCTCTCATGCTCATGGATTGGTAGGATTAGTATTGTGAAAATAGCCACCCTACCAATAGCAATCTATGGATCAAAAGAATACAATTTAAGACCTCTACAAAAGTGTTCACATTTAATGGACACCTGATATTTGAGAAAGAAGCCAGAAACTCATACTGGAAAAACAAACAGTGCTCCTCAAATTGGATCGCTGAGTGTAGAAAAAGGAAAAAAAACCCACATTTATTACCCTGTTGAAAACTCAACTTCAAATAGATCAAAGACCTCAGTATACGACCAAATACACAGAATTTAATACAAGAGAAAGTGAAGGGTAGTTTTAAACTTATTAAGTAGTATAGGTGCTAAGAACAATAATCAATAAATGGAGGCTCATGAAACCAGAATGTTTCTGTATGGCAAAATACACTGTCAGTTGAACAAAGCAGTAGGTTACAGAGTAAGATTTTTTTTTTTAACCAACTACAAACCTGATATAGGGCTAATATCTAAAATATACAAAGAAGTCAAAAACAGTACATTAAGAAAACAATCCTCTTAAAATGAGGTACAGATCTAAAGAGAGGACTCCTAAAAGAGGAAACTCAAATGGCTGAGAATCACTTAAAGAAATGTTCAACTTCCTTGGTCACCAGGGAAATACAAATCAAACTACATTGATATTTCATATTACCTCACTAAGAGTGGAATACTATTCAGCTATTAAAAACAATGACTTCATGAAATTCTTAGGCAAATGGATGGAACTAGAAAATATCATCCTGAGTGAGGTAACCCAGTCACAAAAGAACACAAATGGTATGCACTCACTAAGTGGATATTAGGCAACAAGTTCAGAATACTCACAATACAACTTAAGAAGAAGAAAGACCAAAGTGTGGGTATTCTGTCCCATTTAGAAGGGGGAACAAAATAGTCATTGAAGGTAGAGGGTGAGAGAGACTTGGGAGGAAGAGAGGAGAAGGAGGGGAAAAGGGTGGCAGGATCAGGTGTGGGAGGAGATGGGTGTGGAGTGGGGGATGTACAGAGAGTCAGGTAATTGAACAGAGGTGTGTAGCAATGAAAGATGGGGAACCAGGGGTAGCCACCAAAAAGTCCCAGATGCCAGGAAAGCAAGAGGCTCCCAGGACCCAACAGGGATGACATTATCTGAAAATACACAACAAAGGGGAGAGAGATCCTGCAGAGACCAAATCCAGAGGTTAGACAAGGCCCCTTGTTGAGGGATGGGCCACCCACACTTTTCAAAATTTTAACCCAGAATTGTTCCTGTCTAAAGGAAATACAGGGACAAAGACTTGAGCAGAGACTGAAGGAAAGGTTATGCAGAGACTGCCCCACCTGGGGTTCTATCCTATATGTAGACACCAAACCCAGTCACTATTGCTGATGCCAAGAAGTGCATGCTGACAGGAGCCTGGCATAGCTGTCCCGAGAGGCTCTGCCACAATTCAAATGTGGATGCTCACAACCAACCATTGGACTGAGCACGGTGACCCCAATGGAGGAGTTAGGGGAAGGACTGAAGGGGTTTGCAACCCCAAAGGAAGAACAACATTATCAACCAACCAGACCTCCCAGAGCTATGGTTGATGGAACTAAACCAACAACCAAAGAATACACATGGAGGGACACATGGCTCTAGCTGCATATGTAGTAGAGGATGGTCTTATCTGGTATCAATGGGATGGGAGGCTCTTGGTCCTGTGAAGGCTCAATGCCCCAGCACAGGGGAATGCTAGGGCGGTGAGGTATAGGTGGGTGGGTGCATGGGTGGGTGAGCCCCCTCATAAAAGCAGGGGGAGAGGAAATGGGATAAGGGGTTTGTGGAGGGGAAACTGGGAAGGGGGATAACATTTAAAATATAAATAAATAAAATAACCAATAAAAAATTAAATAGCAAGTGTGAGACTGTAAAGGAAAATACTTACATGCATATCTGCTAGATGTAAGTAAATGTTACTTAATGTAAATTAAAAATGTTCCAAGAAAAAAAATTTTAACATTTACAATATGTAAGGAAAAACATACCAATTTAGAAATGGGCAAAATAATTGAATCAACATTTCTTGAAAGAAGAAAAATACAAATGGGCAATTGGCATATGAGTGTAATAATATTTATGAAATGTCATACATTAGAGAAATGCAAACTAAATCATGGTGGACTGTCACTTCATATCCACTAGGATGAGAATAATGGAAAAGTGGTGCGGGTAATAAGTGTTGGCTGGGATTTGGAGAACTGAACCCTATATCTTCCTCAAGAGGATTCGGAATGACATATCTGCTGAAGAAGGCCTTTGGCAGTATGTGAACAAGTTAATAATTCTGCAATTAACAGACCCATGACTGGTCAATATGCAGAGAGTAAGAGACTTCATAGTGCTCATCTTTAAATAGGACATCTATATTAAACCCCTCCCCCAAATGCTCAGGGGTCTCTGTGGAAGAGGGGCTATGGTGGCAAGGCTTTAAAAGTCAGGGCTAGTGGATGACTACAGGAAACAGTGTTCTCTGGACATCACAGGGCATCTGCACAGAAGAACTCATGTGATTGTGACAGGATCCTTGAAGCTTAAGCAGACAAAATGCCAGCAAGGAGGAAGAGAGATGAGCAAAGATCCTTACCCCTAACTCATGAACTCTGGGCATTTTATAGCTGCTGGGAGAAGGAGAGTCAGTTTTCTTTAACGATCTGACCTTGTGTAGGTTGAACTCACTTCAGGACAGGCCCTACACGCAAAGACTATTGGGGCAACAAAAACTGGACTGGGATGGGGGAAAGGATTTAGTGCTTACAGATTTTATGTTTTAGAATTGTGACATAGAGTTGGTATAGGATGGTGGTATACATATTATTAATATAATTTAGTTGTACAAACTGAATTTACACTTAGAAAACGGTGGCAATGGCAAATTTAAACCAGGTATACTAGTTAACAGTAAAGTATCAGTTTCTACAGTGAACGGAAGGAAATCCTAAGTGGATGCAATAGAGCTGTCTGACTCATGTGTGCTGATAAAATCAGTCCTGGAATTGCAGAACACGGGGTCATGATGTAGTTTTCCAGGGTTCTACTTTGACTCTGAAGAGGCACCTCACATAGACACTAGAAAACCAAACCAAACAAGACAAGAAAATGGCATGTAAACAAAGTATTCATTTCAAAATCACATTAGAAAAAAGAATAGTGAAAAGAGCCAGAAGGAACTAGGAAAAGGCCATGAACAAAAATAAAAAACCAAAGTTAACTTGGAAAACAAATTCCTAAATGTAATAATGGGTATCTTTGAAACTATCCTTGATAAATCCTTTGGAATACTGATGAACGGAAAAGAAGGAAAGCAGAAGCTGATGCGTATATTACTTACCCTTGAGCAAGGCTCCCTAGCCCCAAGCAGGTTAGCAACTGAGCGGAACTTGAAAAGGTCAGTTTGGGGGCCTTCTTGAGAGGTAACCTTACCCTGGATTTTGTGTTTGTACAAAGTTCTGCTTTTTTTTTTTTTCCGAGACAGGGTTCTGCTTGTTTTTAATAAACACTAGTACAGTAGTTTTATGTGACTTGTGTTTCTAATTTTATACCGTGTTTATAAAGAAACGGTGTTTCCTGATAACAATAAGGAACAATGGACATCTTTAATTAATAATAAAAAGAGAAACAAAACATTATAGCCATAAAGATATTGCAATGCCAACACTGGGGGAAAAAAACAAAGGTAAAAACAAAAAGAAGCAAGTGATACTCTTTAACTTCCCTCCCAAACCTTCTGCAAACAACTCCCACCCACACCCACTAACTAAGTCAGAGAACTGAACAAAACCCTGAAACAAAACGCCTTCTCTCTATCCTCTCATTCCCCTGCAGGGTAGGCCCTTCAGCTTGACAGCCTGGCGAGGCCCAGAGTGGTAGTTGGGGCAGACAAAAGGGTTCCTCGTACAGGAAATGGGGTAGAGGAGTACAGCGGTGTAAGACATGATCCCTCATAGTGGGGGAAATCAAAATGGAGCCCTGGTGCCATGGGAAAGCACACTGGTGGACCTGGGAAAGGAGGCCCAGTTGCCCCCACATTCTCCCTCCAGGAGGTATCATTGATTGGCCAACTGCCCATCTGGCTCCGGTTAGAAAACCACACTTGGACCAGGTCCTTCTGCAGCCGGAGGCGTCCAGCAATATAGCTGATTTGCTGGGGTGTAGGCTCTGGACACTGCAAGAACAGTTTTTCCAGATTGCTCCCAATGCGTCTCTCTCTGCTTGCGCGTCTCCGCTTCCGGGCCTGCTGCAGGATCATCTCCATTCTGCATATGCCCAGAAGGTTCTTCTCATCTACTTCCTCTAACCACATTTTCAGCAGGGGTCGCAGCTTCCACATGTTGGCAAGGCTGAGCTGCTGGGCCTCAAAGCGGCATATGGTCGTCTGGCTGAGAACCTTCCCAAACATAGCTCCCACAGCGAATCCCACATCGGCCTGTGAGTACCCCAGGGTCATCCTCTTTTGTCTCAGTTCCTTGGCTAGCTGCTCCATCTCTTTCTGTATGGCTGAAACATCCTCTGGCAGTGCCAAATTTGGCATGTACCTCAAGGCGATGTAGGGTCCTGGGCAGGTGTCCTGAGAGGAAATCTGGGACCAGGCCATTGCCTCACAAGCTCTGTAGGGTGCTATCCCACCTCGGAATTCATAAGGTGAGGAGCCCAGAGGCACTCCCCATACCTCAGGGCCTGGACAGATGCCTGGACCCATACCTGGCAGCACCATTAACCTGCTTGTGGCTGCCTGGCTGCTCAACCATGTTGGTGTGTCAACTTCCAGGCCACCACCACTATTTCCTGGGAGAGGGAAGACGTTTGAAGACCTACGCCCGGCCATGGGGTGGATGGGACCCCCAGCAGGAGTCTGGTAGGAACTGAAGCTCTCGAGGCTTCTGAACAGCCACTAGCCTCGCCCTCGAGCCCCGCCCCTAGTGGGCGGAGACAGCACTGCAAGCAAGACACTGGAACAAAAGTGTGTTTGAAAGCTGGGGCTTGGAGATTTAGGTAACTTATTCAGTCCTCAGGTTTGCAAACAGGGAGCCTCCTGTCCTGACCGTTGTTTTCAACTCTTAACGGCCTGGATCTTATCCTTGACTGGGACACAAGCATTGACTTTAAGCTTTCAAAAACTCAGGTGTACCCTTTGAACCACCATCTTAGCTTCATGTACACCAATTAGCCATCTATATTTAAAGCATAGTTGACAGTACCTGTTCATCCATTTCTATGATCTCCATCTCTATAATCTTCATGATAATAGTACATTCTGTGTATACCCTGTGCATTTCTGTAGACACACATTCCAACCCAGCCTCCCACACCAAGCTTCCCCACTCAGTAGAAAGTAAACTCTGTCATCTTTTCCTCCCTGGAGACATGATTTGCTGTTGTGCACTGAGAATGACCCTTGCACAACCCACTCAGCAACACAAAGCTTTTCTATCCAAGGCTTCTCTCTCCAGATATAGAAAGATCTTATTAAGTCCTTCTACCATGCTCCTAGCTCAGGCTTACAGCTCTAGGCCCCAAGTAGGGAAAATGAAAAAAAGAAAGATCTAACATCAGGTCCAAAGCTTCTAAAGAAGATGGTGAAGTGACTGGAAGATCTCAGCCTCATGCCTTATAATTCTTTAAGCCAACTACAATACAGCTCCCTCTCTCCCAGTGTCTAAAGAAATTGGTCGAGCCGGGTGTGGTGGCACATGCCTTTAATCCCAGCACTCGGGAGGCAGAGGCAGGCGGATTTCTGAGTTCGAGGCCAGCCTGGTCTACAAAGTGTGTTCCAGGACATCCAGAGCTATACAGTGAAACCCTGTCTAAAAAAAAAAAAAAAAGAAAAAAAAAGAAAAGAAATTGGTCTTCTTGCCTTCCAGCTACCAAATCCAAAGGGTCATAAAATTCTATATTCTACTAATGTTCTCTGCAGTATCTGCAAGAACAAATATTATTTTTGTTCTTTCTTTTTTTAAAAATGTATGTGTGAGTATCAGCCAAGTATTCTCTGACTGGTTTTCTGATTTCTACATCTGTATTTCTGCTGGACCAAATTACACTAGTTTTTGTGCCTCTTCTCCAGAGGCCACAGGGCTGGCTCCTGACATTACCATCACTCAGACACCAGTTGATCTTCAGTTTTCTCATATCAATAAGGCATCAGCCCCTGTACACTAGACCTTGCTGTCTTAGCCACGCCTTCCCCTCCTAATTTAACTTAGGCCACAGGATCTTCTGCTTCTCTTTCAGGTTCATCTTTCATAGTGCTGCTATAAATAACCTTCCAAAATCATATCGAAGCAATCCAAACCTAATCAAAAATAACCACAGAAAATCTAATCATATCACTTCACTCTTCAAACCTCTTCCAAAGCCAGACCCAACTCTGCCCCACCCCAGCGCTTCTCTCAGCTGACATCAAGGGATGCACACAGAGCTTTAAACTACCTGACTCTGCCTCATTATACACTCTCCCCAATCTTAATTTGTGGTCAAGAAGAAAACCTGTTGTTTTCTCCTAAATATCATTGTGCCCTGTGTGCCCCTGTTTCTGCTTGAAATGGTTTCCCTGCATCTTTCTCATTACTGTTCGTGAGGGTGCTCAGACAGCCCCAGGAGAAAACGACACCTCTCAGCACTCTTGCAAACTACTGTCCTTGTAACTCTGTTTTCCCTTCTCACATATTTTATTTTGTGCTTCATATATATTGTTATCTAATAAACATTTTTCTATGTGTCCACTGTATGTTTCTTTACTGCTGTGTCTACAGTAGTTTATCTGGCACACACAAAGAACTCAGAATAAAAGAAGCATGCTACACTTCCTGTCACCTATGAGACTCAGGGTAGAGATCCCCTCCTGGAGACCCTTCCTTCCCTAGGCAGAAAAGAGGTCTGTATTGCTTCTATAGCATTCCTCCCATATTTAATCATTATTTTTTTTCACTTCATCATTGGAATAGATAGCAACAAATCTTTTATGTCTTGGTCTCTTCAATTTAAGGACATTCATGGAAGAGTCGGTAAGCCTAGAACATGACTAATAATGTTTTTGCTGAATGGTGAATACTATGCTGCGAATAAAGTAAAGTAATGCCAATGCAACAAGAAGAAGCTTGACTTTAGGAAGCTTCTCATCTTCCATCTGTTATATTACAACAAGGAACTTGTCAGATAACCCTCTCTTGGTGAGGGGAGTACCTTGAGGAGAAATCAGACTCAAAATTACAGAAATTAAAATTGTAGAAATGGACTTGAAGTTGTAAATCAGCAAATCTACTGCCATATCTGCAGGCTGAGTATCTCATTTTATCTGAATATAATCAATTTATGCAATAAGTATAGGTTAAAGGTAGGATCCTTGTCTCACTCACTGCGAGATTCCTGGCACTAGAACTATACCTGACAAAGAGAAGATATGTTTATTATTTGTTCATTTATTTTTGTGTTGCTAGGAAAATAAATGATAAATAAATGAACCAACCTCCTCGGCACCAGTGCTGAAAAGACTTCCTGTTTGTCTCAGATTGGATGACAGCTTCTAAAACGCAGCTTACAATGTAAGGAATGTCACTAAAGAATAACTGGACTGATACCTATTCTTTCCACATATATATGTGTGCTCCCCCAACCCATAACTCACAAAGCAACCAGTGTCTGCTAAGGTGGAACACAAAGAGAAGTAAAAGAGAGACAGGGCAATTATATGTTAAGATCTGCATAGAAAAAAATGTCTCACTAGCAGAGAAAAAAGATTCATTAGTTGTTTCAAAACAATAGCTGAATAGAAACATTTCAGTGAGTTGGAAAAAAATCTGATGAGTTCAAATGAATTTGAACTAAGCTTTATTATATTACACGAGTTAAAACAGAGTGGCTAAAAACATTAAATTAAAAAAATGAGGCTATATTAGCTTGACGAGTTTTAAAATTAACTTGGGTGTTCTCAATTAAGGATTTCTTTATACTCAGTTACTCTCATTTGCCAAGGTGCACATATCCTGGTTTTTGCATCTGGGGTGGAGGGGAAAGACTACAAAGTGAAACTGAACTTGTACCTAAAATTTTGGTATCTATTTACATGTTTAATGCGCCATGGTAATAGTGTGATCAGAGGAAATAAGAAGGGACATGATTGGCATAACAGAGATCAGAAGAAGCAGCAGAAAGAAATGCCCCAGACAACAGTACTGCATGAACTGTAGAGCTTGAAAGCCAAAACTATCACCGTCAGCAAATGTGGAACTCTTCCTAGAGACTGCTCTACAATGTAAACCCAGGTCATGCTTATCCATAGGAATCACAGAGAAAGGACAAGAAGTGCAGGTTCCTAGGTATTTAGCATCTGGAAAAGGAAGAGAAGAGATGCTAAATTGATAGACACCCAGTTCGGCCACTGACCCAAGGAGTAGTTGCTTTCTATTAGTAGACTTTGGAACTAAGGGTGTGCTCTGAAACAGATGCTTTAAGTAGAAATCTGAATGCATTTGTATTTGGATTTCTATGAGGATTTGTATTATTATTTAAAAATTTTTTATTATATAATTTCTTTTCTTTATTAGACTTTTTTTCACCTACATTTAAAATGCTATCCCAAAAGTCCCCTATATGCTCCCCCGGTCACCCTGCTCCCCAGCCCACCCACTCCTGCTTCCTGGCCCTGGCATTCCCCTGTACTGGGGCATATAATCTTCCCAAGACCAAGGGCCTCTCCTCCCAATGATGGCCAACTAGGCCATCTTCTGCTACATATGCAGCTAGAGACACAAGCCTCTGGGGGTACTGGTTAGTTCACATTATTGTTCCTCCTATAGGATTGCAGACCCCTTCAGCTCCTTGAGTACTTTCTCTAGCTCCTCCATAAGGGGCCCTGTGATCTATCCAATATATGACTGTGAGCATCCACTTCCGTATTTGCCAGGCACTGGCATAGCCTCCTAAGAGACAGCTATATTAGGGTCCTTTCAGCAAAATCTTGCTGGCATATGCAAAAGTGGGGCAGTCTCTGGATGGTCCTTCCTTCCATCTCAGCTCCAAACTTTCTCTTTGTAACTCCCTCCATGGGTATTTTGTTCTCCATTCCAAGGAGGAATGAAGTATCCACAATTTGGTCTTCCTACTTTTTGAGTTTCACGTGTTTTGCAAATTGTATCTTGGGTATTCTAAGATTCTGGGCTAATATACACTTAATCAATGAGTGCATATCAAGTGAGTTCTTTTGTGATTGGGTTGCCTCACTCAGGATGATATCCTCCAGATACATCCATTTGCCTAAGAATTTCATAAATTTGCTGTTTTTAATAGCTGAGTAGTACTCCATTGTGTATTTTTGTATCCATTCCTCTGTTGAGGAACATCTGGGTTCTTTCCAGCTATGGCTATTATAAATAAGGCTGCTATGAACACAGTGGAGCAGGTGTCCTTATTACAAGTTAGAACATCTTCTGGGTATATTCGCAGGAGAGGTATTGCTGGATCTTCCGGTAGTACTATGTCCAAATTCTGAGGAACCGCCAGACTGATTTCCAGAGTGGTTGTACCATCTTGTAATTCCACCAGCAATGGAAGAGTGTTCCTTTTTCACCACATCCTGGCCAGCATCTGCTGTCACCTGAATTTTTTATCTTAGCCATTCTGACTGGTGTGAGGCGGAATCTCAGTGTTGTTTTGATTTGCATTTCCCTGATGATTAAGGATGTTGAACTTTTTTTTTTTTTTTTTTTTTGTGCTTCTCAGCCATTTGGTATTCCTCAGTTGAGAATTCTTTGTTTAGCTCGGTACCCCATATTTTTTAAGTAGGGTTATTTGGTTTTCTGGAGTCTAAATTCTTTAATTCTTTATATATATTGAATATTAGCCCCCTATTGGATATAGGATTCATAAAGATCTTTTCCCAATCTCTTTGTGGCCTTTTTGTCTTATTGATAGTATACTTTGCCTTACAGAAGCTTTGCAATTTTATGAGGTCCCATTTGTCTATTCTTGATCTTACAGCACAAGCCATTGCTGTTCTGTTCAGGAATTTTTCCCCTGTGCCCTTTTCTTTGAGGCTTTTTCCCACTTTCTCCTCTATAAGTTTTAGTGTCTCTGGTTTTATGTGGAGTTCCTTGATCTGCTTAGATTTTAGCTTTGTATAAGAAGGTAAGAATGGATTAATTCGCATTCTTTTACATGATAACTGCTAGTTGAACCAGCAGCATTGGTTGAAAATGCTGCCCCCCCCTCCCCACTGGATGGTTTTAGCTCTTTTGTCAAAGATCAAGTGACCATAGGTGTGTGGGTTAATTTCTGGGTCTTCAATTCTATTCTATTGGTCTATCTGTCTGTCACTGTACCAGTACCATGCAGTTTTTACCACAATTGCTCTGTAGTACAGCTTGAGATCAGGCTTGGTGATTCCACCAGAGGTTCTTTTATTGTTGAGAATAGATTTTGCTATCCTAGGTTTTTCGTTATTTCAGATGAATTTGCAAATTGCCCTTTCTAACTCTGTGAAGAATTGAGTTGGAATTTTGATGGGAATTGCATTGAATCTGCAGATTGCTTTCATCAAGATGGCCATTTTTACTATATTAATCCTGCCAATCCATGAGCATGGGAGATCTTTCCATCTTCTAAGATCATCTTCTGAGTCATGTCTAAATCAAACTGTGTATAGTGCATTCTTTGAGTTCCCAGCAGCCTGCTTTGCATACAATCTTTGCATACAGAAAATATAAGCAGATGAAAACATCTTTTAAATGACTCTACACTCTGGGAAACAATTCTTTTTCTTTTATTTCCTTTTTTTATTAGATATTTTCTTCATTTACATTTCAAATGCTATCCTGAAAGTCCCCTATACTTTCCCCTGCCCTGATCCCAAACCCACCCATTCCTGTTTCCTGGCCCTGGCATTCCCCTGAACTGGGGCATATGATCTCTGGGACACAATTCTATCAAACTAATTAGGGCTAGGAAAGTAAAAGCAAGATTTCTATCACCATTGTTGATTATCAGGACTTTCTTAAATGTGAACTTTACATTTTGAATATTTATTCTAAATGCACCTTGTGAAAAGTACAAAGGGATGCAGTACACGTGCACGGCACTGACACACTGTTAGCACGTTTGTTAACCTGTTAATTTCCATCTAGAACTTCATACTTCACTTGTGTTACATTTTCTATAATTTAAATTCAAGAAAACATTGATCTGTTATGACTGTCAAAGGTTCAGATGAAATGCAATGAAACCAATAACCATAAGTTTGTTATTAGAATGATTTTGAAAGGAAGACAAAATATTAAGAAATATCGACTGACTTTCAGGGACTGAAGGAGAGAAAGGGCAAGTAAGTAATGGGCAGGTAAAAAAATGAATAAAAGAGACAGTGTCAGTGTTAGATTAAAATGAGACATAGTGGCTGGAGAAATAAGGTAGAATACTTTAGAACACTCAAATAAAGAGCTTAAAGATTGTCCTGGTAAAGGTGGTGATCAGGATGGAACCAGAATTAGGACAGAGGCAACCTAGAGCAGAAAGGAAATATCAGATGCTTTTGAATTCTCAAATAGCAAGAGAAGTGAGTATTTGCTCTAAAGCTATGGTACTTGCTAGACAAAGAGACACCAAAAATGATAAGCCAGGAAGCCATTTCTTTGGATGACTATAAATAGATGGATGAGAAGGCGGAGCTTGCTGCTTAGTGTGTGGAAATTTAAAATGGGGAGATCAAAAATATCAGAGCTTGCTATCCTGCCAGAAAGCTTGCTCAAAGCAGTCTGAGTAGTGTCGTACAGGTTCTTGTCATAGAGTTTTGCATCCTTTTCCAACTTTTTCATGGACACCTTTCAGCTTCTCTTACTGCTTTCTTCCTGTGCTGATTTCCAATTGTGTTGGCCATCCACTGTTATAAAGGAGAAGATAGTACTGTTTGTGACCTGAACAAGGGTACCCAATGCTGTGAAAGACTTGCTAGGAAGCAATATCATGACTACTGAGTACACTGTGCTCCTGTTATTCCCACAGAGCACTGGAAGGTCTAGTGGCTAAGGTCAAGCACTCATTGTGCTTCCACTGTGGTAAGAAAATTTTAACACCATTTTGGAAGAATCCATGTTACTCAAATAAGTTAGGGTCACTGAAACTTGTGTTTATCAGAACTGTTCCAAACAAGAACCTCACATACTTTTCATGTCTTATTACACACATGCCAGGCACTGTTTAAGTGGTCCACATGAATGACATCACTTCACTTACAGCATGACTCTACAGTACAATGCTAGCAGTACTAGCATGGCCTCATTTCATACTCACTCAGGGTTAATAAAGACATATTTGAGTTGGTTGTGGTGCTAAGACACCTATTACTAACACTAACAGCAGGATTGTTCCTAGTTGGAGGCCAGACTGGGCTATGTATGTACACATAGTGCGGCCTGATTCATCCTATGCTACAGAGTGAGATCCTTCCCTGACCCCTCCTACCCCACCTAAGGCTCAAAATACAAGCAGCACACAGTTGGAATGTATAACTAAAGTAAAAAAGCAAGGCTCTTATGTTAGTTTGGAAGTAGGGTAAATAGCCTCAGAAGACATACTAATTTCTTAATGTGGCAGAGTACTATTAAATATTATGTATTTAATATTTCCATAGTATTTTATAAATGAAGAAATTTTGTGTTTGCTGGATGTGTGTGTGTGTGTGTGTGTGTGTGTGTATGTGTGTATGTGTGTGTGTGTGCATTGTTTTTGCCTACTTATGCATATGGAGGTTAGAGGTCAATGTTGGTTGATTTCCTCAATTGCTTTCACTTTATTTTTTGAGTCAGGGCCTCTCAATAGGACTAGGTTGGCTGGCAAGCAAGTGCCAGGAATCTGTTGGTCGCATGTCCGCATTGCTAGGATTACAGACATACTACCATGCCCAGCTTCTGGATAATGGGATCTAAACACAGGGCTCTTGCTTGTTCAACAACCATTTTACCAACTGAGTTACTTCTAACGTCCAAGAGATTGAAATTGTACAAACCCACTAGACTCAGTTATTTATGCCATATGGTTCCCAAATTTGTGTAAACTAGCCGCTGTCTGTTTCCCCACTTACCAGCACAACATGTTGAAGAGTGGGGGGAGATGTGTACAGCTGAAGGAGATATTAGCAGATACTTGGGACAGAAATACAAGTGCAAAGTGTCAAAGACTCTTTCAACATCAGTTTTCACACATATAAAAGTTTCTGACCAAACAATCTCTCAAAATTTATAAATAGAAATAATTTCCTTTTGGAAAAATGATATTTTTAAGAAATGTGATGAACTAAAAACTAAAAATTATATTCCCTCTTTCAACATGTTGATAACAATTTTTGAATGTCTTGAGATTTTTATAAGTAGAAAATATTTGCACTATATCTAGTGACTAATGTTCACTTGGGATTTTCATTTTAGCTTCAAGGATTTTTTACTTTAGATGTTCTGAATCACTCCTACAAAGTGATGCTGTTTCTCTGGAAAAGCGTATTTTGAAAAGTATTTTTCCCTGTGGACAGATCACTGTGGACTTGCTATGTGTCTCTTACCAGGCAGTGAAGCAGGATGAGAAAACGTATTGGGAAGAAACAGATTTGTACTGTGGAAAACACAGCCACACAAACTGAGAGAATTAGACAGCCAGGGCTATACAGAAAAACCCTGTCTTGAAAACAAACAAACAAACAAACAAACAAAAAAGAAAAAAAAAAAAGAAAAATAAAAGGTAGGCAGAAGATATATATGTAGACTAGTGGAAGAGGGTTCTAAGGCCTGGTAGGAACAAGGATTTCTAGGTAGGGAGACTGAAAGTCAGGGTCAATTTAACCTTTCTAACAATCATAACTAATTTTAAAGAATAAATAAAAATTCATATTATTCATATTTTCAGTTATTTATCCAAAGGTATCCTAAATATAATTGTTTAGGCATATTTATTTATTTATTTATTTACACCCCAGATGCCACAGCCTCCCTCCTGGTCCTGCCTCAAAGAGTCCACAGCCTCCCTCCTGGTCCTGCCTCACAGAGTTCCTCTTCCACTCCCTCTCCCCTCACCTCTGAGAGGGCAAGCCCTACCCCAGCCCCCCCGATCTTCCTACATCAAGTCTCTGGAGGAAAAAGAGGAGATTTTAGTAAAACGAAAGAGACAAAGTTTAGAGCTAAGATGAAAGGATGGACTATCCAGAGGCTACTCCACCTGGGGATCCATCCCATAATCAGCCACCAAACCCAGACACTATTGCATAGGACAGCAAGAGTTTGCTGAAGGGACCCTGATATAGCTGGCTCGTATGAGGCTATGCCAGGGCCTGGCAAATACAGAAGTGGATGCTCACAGTCATCTATAAGATGGAACACAGGGCCCCCAATGTAGAAGCTAGAGAAAGTACCCAAGGAGCTGAAGGGGTCTGCAACCCTATAGGTGGAACAACAATATGAACTAACCAGTACCCCCAGAGCTCATGTCTCTAGCTGCATATGTAGCAGAAGATGGCCTAGTTGGCCATCACTGAGAAGAAAGGCCCCTTGGTATTGCAAACTTTATATGTCCCAGTACAGGGGAATGCCAGGGCCAAGAAGTGGGAGTGGGTGGGTAGGGGAGCAGGGCAGGGGGAGGGTATAGGGAAGTTTCGGGATAGCATTTGAAATGTAAATAAAGAAAATATCTAATAAAAAATTTGCTACCTTTACTAAATGCCAAATTCTGCGAAGGAAGTGTTTTCACAAATTATCTTAGAAAGTGGTAAAGCAACAACAAATGTGGTGACTATTTAAAATTTAGTTTTAAAAGTGTTATTTCTGAAATAAGACTGCTTATATCCACTGTGATCAAAATCAGAGGATAAAAAATCTGATCTAAAAAGATAACAATCATACTTGGATAGGTCTCTTAAGGTATTCTTTTCTTCAGTGATTTTCTCGGAGTTTCTGATTCTAGTTACTCGTAATGAATGAGTCATTGAAATCAGAATTCTAGGGGGTCAACTTGTAGAATATTCCAGCCTTACATTCACTTATAATTATAAGTCAGCACAAAACAACAAATAGGGAAATGGATGAGTAAAAGCCACAAGGCCAGTTCCAGAGCAATAAACAACTGCCTGAAATGCTATTAGCTAATGAAAATATCACTTAGCAGATTAGAATCTTTGAATGGAAGGAGGAATGCTGAAAAGATTCAGCAGTGCACACAGTCAAAACTGACACAGTATTACACATGTGAATGTTTTGAATTTTAAGATGTTTACAAGATGCAGTATAGATTTTCAATTACTTAATTAGAGATGTGTCTGAAAACATAATAGGTGACTTAGCTACATGTTCTGTATGACACTACTTTCCAGAGGCAATTCCTGTTGATTTTTCATGCTATTTTTTAGAAAGGAAGTTATTATTTACTAACAAAAAGGAGATGAACTTTGGAGTGTCATCTCCTCAAGAGGTATTTTCAGTAATAAAGTGAAGTGAATACTTGCAAATATTCAGTCCAAACAATCAATATGGTCCATTTGAATGAAGAAAAATTAGGGTTACAGTAGCAAGTTGTCTCCAATTCAAATTTATGTAGTAATTGCTGACATTCCACTTGGTCTTCATGTGGTTTGGCACTTAGGTGCATTTTATCAACAGTCCCCTTCTACTTAAAGAATGGTTTATCTCAATGCAACTCAGTCTTCAACTGCAATATTTAGAGAACAAGATAGCCATGTAGTATTTTCCTTTTCCTCCTTTTTACACTGAATGATCAGCCTCTATAAGGTATTCTGAATAGACCGAAAGGATAGAGAAAAGCCTGTCTCAATTATTACAGGGTCAAGGAACAGGGTGGACACAGGCTCTTGGAGGACCTGCTAATGGACATGGGACCTAGAAAATAGCTTAAGGTCTTCCTGAAGAATACATAGGGAGCAGTGTCGTAAGTAGACACAGTTCTCTCCTGGGTGCCTAGTACAGCATGTTCACAAGCATGCTGAGGGCCTGATTCTTCAGGCTACACTGGAGGTGCATGAAATAGTAGGATCTTCTGTTCTCAGACTATCACTGGCTCTGTCAACAGAGATTAAGCTGCTTTAGGAACATTAGGCCAAACTTTAATAACTCTGTGGTAAATGTGCCCTGCGATTGTCCTGAATTTAAAAAAAAAAATGGTAAAGCATGTCTTAGGCAAAAGTTCATATTTTTAAGGACTCAAAAGAAAAGACAATGTAGCGAATACTTGTCATCTCTGAGATTTAACATCTAGAAAAGAATGTATGAGTTATCAAGCGCTCTGAAGCACCCTTGAAGTGGGAGGAAGGATGTATTAGAAGGGATGCCCTAGGAGTGTCAGACACCTTCTCAGCTAGGCCTTTCTGTTTGCCCATTAAATATCAATCGTCTTTCTTCCACATACACACAGTTCAGGCTTTCTTTTCCTACGTTATATTATATCCTACCACCAAAGGAGGCTTCTCTATCATTTAATTTTCAATCTTACATATTAGAATGGACATTCTGTGTGAAGCCTTTATAGTTCCAATAACAGAATTACCAGCACCAGAGGCAGTGTTGGTACATGGTATAGACTGACTGAATGAATACACGTGGACTACATCAGTGTGCTGAGAGGGCCTTAGAGAGGACCACATACCAGCATATAGCCAACTACAGCCCCAGGTAGACAAAGAATATCCTGTCAGTATTGGGCTAGCAAGAGCAAGCTTTGCCTGACTCAGAAGTCAGAAGACAGCAACACTTGATATTTTAGTCTGTTTTCAAATATTTACAGCTTCCTTCCCTATTGCCCCGATAATGCTGTTCCACACACAGTAAAGAAAGTTTTGTTATTTTATTGTTTTAAAACATATAACACAGTACCCAAGATAGTATCTCATTTCAACTTTACCTCTATATTATGTCTCTCCCAGACTTTATTGTATCCAGATTTCTATGTCTGTGGAACACTTTTTATCCAATTATTCTTTTTCCTTTTTCAAACTTCTATCTGTCTAAGAGTCTAGGTACCATAAAATATTTTGTGAAGTAATTCCTACTAACTTAGGGAAACACAGGAAAATATCAATGAAATCATAGCTTTAAAAACTAAGAAAAAACCTTCAAAATTAAAAAAGAAAGCTTAGAAAGAATACATTATTTTTCATTATATTTTAATAATATTTTCTTTCTACCGAATTAAAATTACTTCTCCAGAGTCTACAGAACTTGCTCACATTATTGTCTGTAAAGCAGTGGCTATAACTGACTGATATGAATAGTATGAAACAATTAAAAGAGTTGGAAAGAGATCATCTGACAGAGAGCTAAGACTTCTTAAATACCCACTAGGTATTTCTACTGGAGCTTATTGCTCTTCTCCCTTTCCATATAAATCTGGGCATCATAGAGAAGTGTGGGTCCTCTCTGTTTAGCCTTCTATCCTCACATTCCCTCTGGCACCATTACAAGTTCCATAACCAACCCCAAATACCCGCCTTTTCATCAGGCTGGCCGAGGTTGTGGCTTTTAGCTTCTTGTTCTTTTCTTTTAAAAAAGTATCATTTTTAAAGTGTGTGTGTGTGAGTGTATATGTGTGTATGAGTATGCATATATGTGTTTGTATGAGTGTGTGTGTGTGTGTGTGTGTATGTGTAGATCTCTGGGAAGTAGAGCTACAGGCTGTCATGAGCTGCCAAATACAGGTGCTTTGGACTGCGTTAAGGTCCTTTGCTAGAGCAGTTCTTTACTTTTGAGATATTTATGAAGTATGTTAAAATGTTTTGGCATAAGTATATTTTATTTAAACATGTTTACAACTGGTTTTGATAATTTTGCCTCCCCTTCCCCAAACTATCTCTCTTCTCTCTTGTTTCTTGTATGCATTTACTGAATACTTTTTGTTAACAAGTTAAAAACTAAGGGAAATCATTGATTTTGGAGGAAAAACTATTTCTCTTTTGTTAGTGCATATGAATGAGGGATGCCAGCCCTAAGATCAATTTGAATATGCAGCATTTAAGGAAAAACACATCTGACAGCAGCAAGATAGACTTCCTTCCTTCCTTCCTTCTTCCTTCCTCCTTCCTTCCTTCCTTCCTTCCTTCCTTCCTTCCTTCCTTCCTTCCTTCCTTCCTTCCTTCCTTCACTCCTTCCTTTTCTCTTTCCCTCCCTCCTCCTGCTTGCTTTCTTGCTTGTTTTAACTCCAAGGGAAAATATGGTTAAGGTAGACTCTACTAACTACTCTGTTTTCAGGTCCCAAATTGTACCCAGAACTCATTAAGTATTTACTATGTGAAGACTATATAAATGTGTACTGCTGAGAATATATAAAATCCCTCCACGCCCACCCCTGAGCAAGACTATTGCTATGATGTGCAGGCTGTCTAGCCAACTCAAGAGCTTGCTTTGCAGCCCAGCCTGCCCATGAACTTGTGATTTTCCTATTGCTGCATCTGGCAAGAAATATTCTGAATTTTTTCTGGACTCAATCCCTTAAGAAGTTACCACAGAGGAGCAAGTTCTTCTTTAAGGAAGAGGAAAATGGTCAAAAAATTGGTAAACACTTTGACAGCCAGTCTAAGTGGGAAGTAGGGGTGGGGAGTAGAGCAAAGGTAGAAACGGATGATCTTCAATGACTACCTAAACGTCTTTCTAGAAAGAGTTGCCCTGCAGGGCCACAATATTAGAAGGTGAGCCTCATAAGGCTTTATTATTTACTTAAGTGCATCGTGGTGTTGCTGCACAGGGTACAGTGACTCTCAGAGTCAAAGTTTCATTCTGCAGCATTAACTACCACCTTCTGGGTAATAAATCATCCCCTAGCAGTACTCATTTATCATCTCAGTTCTGTGGGTCAGACATCTTAACATGTCTTAGATGAGTGATCTTGGTGGTATCTCTCACAAGGCTACAATCAAGCTGGGGCTGCAGTTGACTCATGGCTCAACTTGTGGAGCATCCTCTTTCAAGGTCATTCACGTGGCTGTTCGGAAGACCTCAAGTCCTCGTTAGCTTTTATTCAGAGACACCCCAGTTCCTCACCATGCCAGTTTCTCCAAAGAGCAGCTTGTAGCACAGCAGCTAGTTTTCATCAGATGGATCAGTGATAGACAAGATGGAGCCTGAGGTCTGCCAGCACTCCATGGCCTTACCAGGTTTCCTATTGTCTCTCAACAGCAAGCTTGATAAAACAGTGGAAATACCTTTTAAAAATTCAGTTATGATGCCTGCTGAGTGACAGCAGCCAGTGGAGCTGAAACAGTGTCCTCTAGACCAGTGTTTAGTAGACAGAGCTATTTACTATTGATGTGTGAATGAGGGATAAAAGAGTGACTAAACTCTCTGTTACCCCTAATGATCTACCAATAAAACTGCTGTTTCCCACTCTTCTGGTAGTGACTCCAGTTTCTTCTGGTCTAAAGTCTTGGTTCTACAAGAAGAAATAGTGTGTTGGTATTATAGTAAGGATTCCATAGAAAATTGAGAACATATCTTTCTACTTTAATTTCCTGATATTTCTGAAACTACAGGAAATAGTTGTTATTACTCTACTATGTGGATGACATATCCTTATTTCCAAGTGAAAACAGAGTTGCTCCTATATAATAGGTAAAGAAGAATTTATCTGTTTTGTGGTCTGAATGAGAATGGTTCCCATGGGCTCATATATCTGAATAGTTGTTTCTCAGTTGGTGGAACTGTTTGGGAAGGATTAGGGGGTATGGCTTTGTTGGAGGATGTGTGTCACTGTGTTTTCAAAGCTTTGAGGTTTCAAAAGACTTACACCTTCCTCTTCTTTCTGCCCCTCTCTACCTTCTAGCCTCCTACTTGAGTATCAAGATGTAAGATCTAAGCTGTTTGTGCCACCATGACTCTGCTCCACCATCATGGGCTCTAACCCTCTATACTGAAAATCCTAAATAAACAATTTCTTGTGTAAGTGGCCTTGGTCATGGAGTATCATCAGAGCAATAGACAAATAAGTAAGACAATCAGCAATCCCGAAATTCTCTAGACTGTTAGTACTTCCTGCAATTATATTCAATAGGAGATTATAAAACTCTAATTTAGGAAGGAGACCTTCCAGGAACCAAGGGGTGCATCATTGAACTAGGGAAGAATACTAAGTACCTGAAAGCCTACAGGAACTGAATACATAGAAGATGAGTGTAAACACCAGCTAAAATTACACGAACAGTTTCAAAGACTTAAGAAGCTAGTAATATTTTTTTCTTTATTTTGGTATAGATATACATCACACATATACATATATCTGTATGTGGGACCCAGGATGGCCTGGAACTCACTTTCTTACTCAAGGACTAATCTAGACTGATGTTGAACTTGTAGTCCTCCTATCTAAGTCAAGTATAAGGGTTACCGATATGAACCATCTACTAGGTCAAATGATATATTAAGGAGATGAAAATGAGTGTAAAACTGTAAATTTGTCTAGGCTGAATGATAGTTTACAATTTGTTTCCTATGGTTCTCATTAAGAAGGCATATAAGGGAGTGTGTGTGTGTTTGGTGGTGGAGTAAGTCATGGACCCATATGCTGCAGAGTAGCAGCCATTCCTAGCATACAACATCTGAATATATCTTGAAGAGGGAGGCAGTAGTGAGGAGCTTCTGTTCTTACTTGCTCTGTTTTTCCTTTAGCATCTCTGCCCATGGGAGCAAGTATATATGTACTTAAGTCCATAACAAGGGACATGAAATTCCACAGGATAACACAAGCAAGATTCACTGAAATGAATCCATCTTTGTGGAAACTAGCTCTTATGAGTTCTAGCCCATTTTTGTTCTTTTCCACTTTATATCAAACTTCTGTAAGTATCTGTTCTAGGTCCTAAAGTCACAGCATCAAACGCAAATTTTTGTCCTTGAAAAGCCTGTTTAACTAGCTCTAGTCAAATATCAGTAAAGAAAAAAGATCTGTCATCTATACTGATAAAATAATGTCTTAATTTTTTCTGTATCCTAGACTTTTGAACTCATTTGCTCACTACAACTTATTGATAACCCCAAATCAACATTTATGCTACATTTGTAGTCATTACATACATACACAGAGTTACTAAAGTTTGCATCATCATTCATATGTTTCATCAAGACCTTGGTCTATCTTCTTGTTTCAGTTTTAATACTATAAACAAGTGGCCTTTCATGAACTGTCTAGTATCATGTTTTTCACATTTTTGTGTTTTGATTTCACATTTCAAATGATACCCTGAATATGGTGTTATGGGAATGTCAAATTGATATTCTTTCATTCAAGATAGCTGTGATACATGCTATGAAGAAATGTATGTGTAAACCATGTACAGGCATGAATTACAGTGCTGTTGGGCATGGATTTGAACAACACATGTGATAGGATGTATATTTAAGTAGACTCTCATATAAAACAAGGAATTTGTTTTGATTGGTTGATAAAAAAATGTGGCCAGTGGCTCTCAGGAAACTCTGCATTTCCCCGTGGGTACTGAGTCAGTATTTGCTAGCTCTGTGATTTCTTAGCATATAGCTACCATGAGCAACCAAACAGGTTGTAAAATGTATATATACAAATGTATCATAGCATATATACCCCTTGGTAGTTCTATTTCTCTGATTAGACCTTGACTGACAAACAAAAAGTTTAGTTATAATAACAGTGAATTTCAGTTAATGTGTTAATGAGAGTGATATTTAACTATCAGCAGTTTATCACCTACAATTTGAACCAGTCACCAAATGGTTTCCTTCAAATAATAAACACATTTACTTGGTGATTAGCTGTCATCTATGACTGAGACATGGAATAGTTACTGTTCCAAATTCCTGTTTCTTTTCTAGCATTCATAGCCATAGCAAGTCAGCTGCTGTCACTAGTTATCACTACTGTGTTCACTCTGTGTTATCATAGAGAATTATTGGAAGCTGTAAAAGCCAAACTAAAAAAGCAGTGACACATATAATGTCACTTTCTACCTAGATACTCAGATACAAAAGAAATTAACACGGTCCTACCATGTCCCAGAGTCCAGCTGCTTCTGGATGCATTACCGCTTTTCTTCTTTCAATGGGCCGAACATGATTGCCTTTACTATTTCTGAATGTCTTTAGAACCATTTTGGCTCTCTTCCTTCCAATGCTGTTTCTTTTGCCTAGAATGCCACCTTGCATAACTTCCTACATCCAAATCCAATAGGGATTCACACACAAGGTCCACTTAAAAATCTTTGCATGAAAATACATTTTCTCAAGATCAAATGCTTAACTGACATTATGGGATTGGTACTCAGAGACAAACATCTTTCTGAAATTCTACATGGCTACTGAGTTCTTATCTTTTAGCACAGTTTCATCTCCCTAAGCTCCAACAGAAACTCTCTATATTATTCTTGACATGTTTGTTGGTAAGCATTTTAAGCTACTTAACCAAATTTTGCTATTGTTTTAGACTTATGAAATATATTATAAACAGTTTGAGATAGAGCAATAATGTATTTAATTCACAAAAGAGAATTCTACACTTCACCAGTATGCCTTTTATGTATACTCCCCCTTTTGTCAAAATATACCTGCAGACACTCTGGGACAGTCAGGCAGCATGGACTCCACAGATGTATCTAATGGTTCTGAGCTGGAGACCCAGTTACAACAGTTCTGCAATGCAACAGACACAATGTTGATTACATATAATTAAAGGGAAAGCTACATTTTTAGGTTGAAGAGGTAAATTTGTTCAATAAAATAAATCAGTAGTATATTTATATTTTATACACTTTAAATTGTTTTATTTATTTAAACAGTCAGTAATTATTAATGACTATAGAAAACTTTACCTTTTATAATTCAGCAAATAATCTGTGTTGATGCTAAGACACATAAATTGTAAACTATGGTACAATATATTTCTAAGAAAAGTTAGATGTAAAGGCCTCAACTCTGGCCTGTAATTCCTTTCAATATTTACTCCGACCCACTTCAATGAATACTATATCAAAATTATATACAAATAGAACCTGATGAACTGTAGCTGTATCTGAGGACACAAAACTTCAACATTAATACTTAGTTTTGCAGGTGATGGTGACTGGCAATTAAGATAAATGAAATAACATTCTAGTTCTTTCATACACTTAAAATATACCCAATACTGGTTTAAAGATGTGATTATATAGTTTTAGAAATATTCACAACACACACACACACACGCACACGCACACGCACACGCACACACACACACACACACACACACACACACACACACAAAGAATTTCCATAGACAGAGTTTATTTTAAAAGAAATTCTTCCATCAATCATGTCAGAAAAATCTGTGACTGCTATTCTGGTAAACAGTATGTCTTGTGCATTTTCGATGCTTGCTGCCCTGGCTGTGCACCATGGAATCTGTTCTCACTGAGGAAGGGTCCTTGACTGGTAGATCAAGTGTCTTATTGTATTTCCTTAATTCATTCTGTCTGGAAGAAGATGTCAGCTGTGCTGCAGTGAGGAGAGAATTTCAAAAGCCCCAGTCCCCACCAATAAAGGCCGAGGAATGGCTTTTGAATAGATTTGTCAAGGCAACCCTACTGTTCTGGGACCAGAGAGAGCAGCGATAATATAAAGGAAGGGTTGCTGTATGAGATTAGAAAGTGAGGCTCACAAAGCTTGGCAGATTTTTGTAAGAAACAGTGGATCAATGAAGCTACTGAACTGTGTTGGAAAAAAAACATGGAAACAAACACATCTAGTAATGTTCTTAAATGCTTTCACACTTTTTATATTTAAAACAGATAAAATATTAGTATTTTTCATGTGTGACAAAAGCTTGATAGTTTGGAATGGATATATATTCTATAATGTGTACTCCTAATCTTAATTAGCAGCTGAATGTAAAATTAGACAATATAAGAGGAATATGAATTATAAAAGAAATAGGGATTTAGAAGATATTTCATACATTTGAAATAAGTACAATTAATATTACCATTCATAGAAGACCACTTCAGAGAATTCTAGATAATGCAGAAGATTAGCACACAATTAGCCAGCTTTTATATACAATGTGACACTCGCTTGTAAGAAATAAGTATTCTCCAAAGCAGTGTCAAGATATGTAAATGGATGATTTGTTTTATCATTCATCACAGCCCCTAATAAATTAAAAAATCATGACTTCTATAGGTACTAAAAATAGGCTTCCTATGATACAGGGAGATAGCTTCAATGAAGAATGACTTTCTCTTTCTCTCCCCCTCTTTTAAACAATTCAGTCTTTTCAATGACAGCAATTAGCACTACCAACAGACAGGCAGCGATTAGGTCTATATTTTAATTATTATTCATCTTACTAGTGCCTCCAAATCTGATGAAAGTTGGCTATTACCCCGGTGATATGTCAGTCTTAATACTGATCACCTACATCTCACACATGTAAAACTATGTCTTACAGAATTTTCTAGTATTAATAAAAGTGATAGCACATTATAATCTGTAGGCAATTAATCATTTTTCTAACTCATCTTGACTATAAAGCTGAGCCAAATGAACCCTAAATGAACCTTGTCCATTAAAAAATAAAATAAAAAAAAAAACCAGATCACCTTTGGTTCAGAGAGTAAAAGGAAAATATAGGGTACCATTTTATGATTCAGAAATTTTAGTTCTTTTAGAACATGCTGAAAGCTTTGATCTCACATGCAAAAAAATCAGGGACAAGTGAAGGATCACATAGTTAACGTGTGCAATCCCTGCTTATGACTGGAAAGAAAAGAAACCTAGCTTGCAAGGGGGCGGCAGGCAGGGAGGTGCAGGGAGAATGTCCATGCTCTCTGCATGGGGCATTGTAGTTTCACTGGGAAGAGTACAGAGAAAGCAGGTACAAGTAAAAAATGTTTGCTATTGAAAACATAAAATAAAGTGGCATAAACTTTGCAATATGTAAAGAAAGACATACAGAGCTTTCTTACGTATCTAATCTGTGTTAAACCTTACCTTCTCACAAGTACTTTACGGAGATGTGTTTCTATAGTTTAAAAACCAAATTTGTTTCAAATTGTTCTAATGCTTTTATTTATTTATTTATTTATTTATTTATTTTTCTAGTTTTTATTAGATATTTTCTTCATTTACCCTTCAAATGCTATCCCGAAAGTCCCCTATACCCTCCCCCATCCCCCGCCCTGCTCCCCTACCCACCCACTCCCACATCTTGGCCCTGGCGTTCCCCTTCCCTCTCTTTATTTCCCCAATTATCCTCTTAATTCCAGTTCTTCACAGGGGATGAGGAATCCCGGGTGTCTACACATTTGGAAAACTAGCTGAATTTCAACCATAGTGATGTGTTGTTAGTCTCCTGTATCTCAGTCTCTAATGTAGAGCAGTCAAGAAGGTAAGTTACAGCACAGATACCAGCAGTTCTACCAGGAGACTCTAGTGTAGCACTCACTTGTCTCATTAAGCAAACGTCATGACAAGAGTCCTCAGTAGAGCCAGTGTATTGGAATGGATCATTTACCTCACATATCTCCATGTCCAAAGGGAAAAAAAACAAAAGAATGTTTACTAAAGTTCCAGCGACAGGCCCAAAGTGGGATCCAGCTTAAGGGGAGGTCCCAAGGCTTGATATTGTTACTGAGGCTATGGAAGGCTCACAAAAAGGGACTTATCATGACTGCCCCCCCCCCAAAAGACCCAACAAGCAGTTGAAAGAGACAGAGGCAGATATTTGAACCCAGCCAATGGACAGAAGCGGCTGACCCCTTTGGATGAATTAGGGAAGGCTGAAAGAAGCTGAGGAGAAGGGCGATTCTGTAGGAGGACTAGCAGTCTCAATTAATCTGAACCGTCGCGGTCTCTCAAACAATGGACCACCAAACAGACAGCAGACACCAGCTGATATGAGTCCTCCTACACACAGTAGAGAACTTCTGGGTCTGTGTTCATTCAGATATGATGCACCTAACTTTCAAGAGACTGGAGGTCCCAGGGAATTTAGAGGTCACGTGGGGGTGGAGGGAGGAGGTATGGGATGTGGAAAAGTTGGAGGGTGGATGGGGTGGAGGTACAAAATATGGAGTGTAAAAAATAAAAAAAAAGTTTCAATGTAAAAGGTTTCTTATGCTGTGATTATGATCTTGTTTTGTGGTTGAGATTTTTTTTTTTTTTTTTTAAAACTCATAGTTTGGGGACTAGTCATAGGAACAGGAAGTGCCTAATGGCCACAGTGAAGAGTAACATGCTTCGTTTTGTGCCTAGGTTGGACAACATTTGAGTAGACATGAAAATAATTTTTGTTTTTATCTTACTTAATTTTTAGTTTATTGAGTGTGTGTGTGTGCGCGCGCGCGCGCGCGCAAGTCAATCACACTGGGCATGTGAAGGCTTTCAAGAATGGGTTCTTTTCTTCTATTATGGAATCTACTGGTTGAAGTCAGGTTGTCATGTGAAGTAAGCGTTTTTATCCCCACTGAGCCATCTCTTCATGAAATACAATTTTACATTAAAAATTTTAATGTGAGGCTGGAGAAATGGCTTAGCAGTTAAGAGCACTGACTGCTCTTCCAGAGGTCCTGAGTTCAATTTCCAGCAACCACATGGTAGCTTACAACCATCTGTAATAAAATCCAATGTCCTCTTCTGGTGTGTCTGAAGACACCTACAGTGCACTCATATACATTCAATCAATCAATCAATCAATCAATCAATCAATCTTTTTTATAAAAACGTTTAGTGTATGTCATGTGAGTGCAGGTTCCCACAGAGACTAGAAGAAGGCACCAGATCCATTGGATGGACCTGGAATTATAGCTAGTTATGAATTTCTCTTATTGGTTGAGTCATCTCTCTATTCCAATAAAGATGGGCAAGTGGAAAGGAAGAGGAGAGAGAGAGAGAGAGAGAGAGAGAGAGAGAGAGAGAGAGAGAGAGACAGAGACAGAGACAGAGAGAGACAGAGAGTAATCAATATATATTCTATGAAATTCTAAAACAATTAGTAAAGTATTACTAAGAAGAATGTAAAATTTGGTATATTTGAAGAGAAAAAGAAGATGATTTTGTACAAAATATTAGAGAAGCTTCCTTTATTGCTTGATCAATGAGGCTTTACTCACATTTATTAATTACCCTCACATAAGTTGTAAATAACTATGGCCTTAAGGGCTATTTTTTTATGGAGTTTTTGCTCCTCAGACATGACCAGGCCATGTCTCTAGGGCCTATACTAATGGTCAGAGGGCGTCAAAGAGGGTGCTACAGACTTCAGGTCAGGGCTATGGCTGAGGCGTGTCACACATTAAGCATGGACTGTACTGGGACATGGTATGACAAGAGCCCTTTAGCAGAGGGCAGGTTTCCTTTCAGGGGACTACTAATGTAGTCCTCCTTAAGCCTTCTTTATGAGAAAAATGTTATTTTATAATTATTTAATGTACACATTTAATTCTTATCTATTCTGTTTGCTAAATTGATAGGCTTGAAATATTTAAGAGGTTTCTGGTAGAAATGTTTAATACAAACAACTTTATCACATTAAATTGCTGCTTATGAAATAAAACCATGGCATTACCAGTCTTTAATATAATAAGAATGACTAAGCAATTGCTGGCACTGTTTTACTTCCAAATTTAGGCCACTATTTGGTGTAATAAGGAAGCTAATAAAGAGGATATGAACACAGAAGTACTGTCTTCTGTAGCGGGACTGTTCATAGATTGTTCCAGCTCACTAAAGGTCTTTATCAGGAGGGAGGATACTTCCAGATATTTTAACTTTTTGTGTGTAGGTTTATGTGAGCGCATCTGTGTGTGCACAGGTGTGTGTATGTCTGTGCATACGTATGCATGTGCTTATTTGTCACTTAGATTGATGTTCATAAAGAACGTCTAATAGAAAAAGAATGCCCAGGAGTAAGTACCATAATTGAGTGATTACTGACTTATATCATCATTACTGATATTCTACCATGTGGCTCATGTCAAATTCGTATGGTCTCAGCAAGGTAATGTAAATAGAAAGGACTTTCAACTGGGTGTCTATAATAGGATCAATGGACTGAATAATGGACTGAAGAAAAAGACATGGGCCATGTTGAGGAGTAGATCCTGGTTAGTTTTCAGAGTCACCAGGGACATGCAATAAACAGCTTACCCAGATGGAGGTGGGGCAATGGCCAGCTCAAACATCTGTAAGAGCAGTCAGCTTTTTACCACTCCCAGCCCTATGGCAATACTTAGCCAATCACTTTCATAGTGGCACATCCTGATCATATTTCCAGAAAAAAAGAGACAAGACTGAGTGTACATGAAACTTCTTTCTTGTAATTAAGCAGCTGTAATAATAAATAGCTAGAAAAATTGAACATTAGGGAATATAAATTGTAATATCAAGACCTTATCAGCTAAAATTCTAATGCATAGTATATATACATGCATAATATTCTATTTAGTAATGGAGGAAAGGATGCTTTCACAAGTTTTGTTCTTCAGAAGAAGGTTTCTATTATTATTTTAACTGTATCTAGACTTTTCATTCTAAGTGCTCTGTCTCTAGAGAATGCAGGATGGGCAGCAATATAAGTTGCTGAGGTCTCCAAATACAAAGGCTCATTCCCATTCATCTCAGCACCAAACCAAGCCATGCCTCACCTCTCTCATCCATTCTCGGATGGTTTTGCCAGCTTCTTGATGCCACACATTGTGAACAGAATCTGTCAATGCCACAGCAGTCACCTTACTTTTTACATCTGCTTCTCGTTGAATCATCTGTTTTAAAAAGAACAAAATAAACCATTGACTCTAATTTTTCTTCCCAATAAAGCCTGCTTAGTCATAGACAATACTATATTAGAAATGAAAAAAAGACATGCATTTTTGGCTCCAAGTTACTCCTTTCTATTTGAATACATACCCTATTCCTGTCCATGGATATGAAAAGGCCAACATTTTCTTTCAAAAAGCTAATACTACTTAAGTCCTGGAACGACACAGCTCTATTATTTTCCATGTGGCTTGACAATTCAAGGATTAAAGGGATCACAGGGGAATCCCTGAGGGTTTCTTTTATAAATTTCTTCCATCACTTCCCATTTCAGTGCTTCAGGGAAGTTAGCACCTGGGGCTCACTGTTAGCTACTCAGGACTCTCTTCTACTAATTTTCAGGTGGTGGCACACTGGTGAAAAAAAGCACCTTGCTTTAGTTCTCCAATTTAACTAGCCTGCTCTTTACCATGGCTACGCAATTCCTCGATGATTTAGACAGACAGACAGACAGACAGACACACACACACACACACACACACACACACACATTCTCATCCACTCTACTTTGATCTATTTTGATCTCTGATACATTTCTTTATGTTGGTAAATTATTACACTTTAACTGCTCTCTATACAATGGTATATCTATAAAATTTACTGTCTTCTGAAATGAAGGAATTTGCCTGGTCTGAAGATACTGACTACTTTCTCAGTGGCCAGACAGATAAGGAAATGGAAAAGTAAAAATTGTAGTATCAAAAGAAGCAAAAGCTATTTCAATCTGTGAATACTGGACACCCTGATGTGGCATATTAATATATAAAATATAACAAAAAAATAAAGCCCATGTTCTGTCATAATGCTGTACTTCTTTCCACCAATGACCCTATACTGAAGAAAAAGGGCACTTTCTGTTCTCTACCATTTGTGTTTAATTTCAATGAATTGTCCATCAGAAACATAATAGTGCACTTAACAAAAGGGAGAGCTGCAAATGGTAGAGAGCTCATGCAGAGAACACCGTAAGCCACATGTTTAGACAGATGATACTTGTCATATTCTGAACTAAGTATCTCAAAATCAATTCTTCTCTCAGATTAAACTCTGCATTTTCATGTCTATTAATGAGTACTACATAAAATCATTCAACTCACTGCTAATGTTGCCTTGGAAGCATTTTGGCACCTATAACTTTGTATTTTGGTGTACCTGTATTTTCTGCTCATATAATAATGATATTGATATGCAGTACCAAAGACTTACATAAAACACCCTGCTGCTCTAGCAATGTCTATAACCTTTAAGGCATATAACACTCTAGTTAAATATTTCATACTAATAGGTATCTACTTTCTTTAACTTTAAAAAAAAAATAATTTTCTAATTGGACCACTATTGACACTAGAATATTAAACAATACATTAACATCACCTAATTTTTAAAAATCCCACAATAGTAAACCCATCTGGCTAAGGAAAAAATTTCATGCCCTTACTCTCATTTCCTAAACATGAAAACATACAGAGGGTTAGACAATTAATAAAGTTACAATTTAAGAACAACATTTTCTGGTAATCTAAAAATTTTGGATCTGGGTTTTATTATGGTTGCTAACATATGTAAATTTACTGAGTTATCTGAAGACATTAAATCTTGATAGCCATTTTTGAAATAAAATTAAGAGACTTGGTGCAAATGCTAACTGTCTGGGGATTAAGATCCTAGGAACAGGAAGGACATAGAGCTGTTAGATGAGTGGCCTGGGACCATATAGCTGACAGAAACTTTACACACTTGATGTGTCTTGTACAACTGTTCTTCACATCAGATACTAGTCCAGTATGACACAGCCAAATAGTGCTATCAAACTCTGCAGTTTAAAATCAATTTAATAGTTTATATTTAGAAGTCTAGAATAGCCAAATTCCCCAAGAACTTAAAGAGCAATTTGTGAAACTTAAAGATTCATCTGTGATGAAACCCACGCCAAAGAATCTCAAATATTTGATCCTTTAGATGGCAGTGAATCAATAAAAAGAATCTTAATAAGTCAATTTACTTCTGTTTCAAAAACTTGAGCACTGTTGGGACTTTGTGTGGCTGCTATGTCTTTTCAAAGCCACTATTCCGTGTGTTGTTGGTCTGGTCTAGTCTTTCTCCCTTCCCTCTTCACTTCCACAATGCTGTGTGGTCACTGCAAAGACACTGGGAAGTTGAAATGGAAACTACTACCAAGGAACCTAGATCAGGAATGTTTAAGAATCAGATTTTAGATAGAATAGAGTGAGGCAAAAAATGGGTGTAGGAGAGTGGCAGGAAAACAAGTTATAGAATGTCATTTATAACATAGCAGTGCGTTGGGATTCTAGATATCTGAAAAGGAAAAAGACATACTACTGAAATTCTACATGCCCATCTAGGATGGACATAATGGTATTTAATTAAACCCATTTAGGGAAAAGTTATGTTTTTATTTACTGAAAAATTATGTTCATATAACTTAGGAGTACTCTTTTAGGCAATGATCGTAGCTTTCATGAGCATCTCAATGGGACCCTTAATCTCTAAGAAACAACAAGGCCCTGCAATCTCAGCATATTCTTGATGAACTATGGGCATTTATGCATCCAAGGAATCCTTTTGGACAATCACACCTAAGATCAATTTAATATCTATAACAGTCTTTTAGAAAGAAACAAGGATATCATTTCAGTTCAGAACAACTTCAGAATGTTTTAATAGTTCAACAGAAGTGATAAAGAGTTTAATATCTCATATAGTTAACATCCAAGTTCCATGGCTTAATATGCTATGTACTGTCATATCCTTACACAGCCTCAAGCATTAACCTAACAGGGTGTTAAGGAACAAAGAAATGACAGACACATGGTCACTGAACAGTTAAGGCAAGAGGGCAAGTTTAGCTAATCTTGGAAGTAAGTTTCTGGAGGACAGCAGTCTTCAGACTATAAATGTCTGGGGAAAAAAGCTACAGTGGACATTTTGTGCTCACAATGTCCACATTTGCTCCAAGACTAAAGGAAGGTTTTGCCACCCCTCTATGCCTCACTATGGGGGAGGGTTTTACTGATCTCTAATGAGTCTCAGGCTTCGGTCCTTGACATGGATGGCTCATGTCAACAATGCACATCCATCCAGGAGTTCACACACTCAGGGGTTCCTCTGCTCCCTACAAAAAATGGCAAAATTACAGTTGATATTTATATCTAAAAACTAGTCAATGCATTTTAAAGCAAATAATGTATTCATTAATATAGGATATTGATTTATTTCCCATTTATTCATAATTATTACTGCAGTTTATATTAAACATGCTATTTTCCATATTTTGGGATGAGGAAACACCCCTAGACCTGTTAGGAAAATGGACATAGGTCCATGAAGTCAGGACAACTGTGGCCTGATAGTAGATGTGTGTTGTTGCATATATACAAACATACACTCACACACAATATACACATATATATCACAGTGGATACTTCTGAGCAATATGATATACACACACATCACAATGGATGCTTCTCAGCAATATATGATATTGTTGTTATAAAAGCATATCTCACTAACTCTCCAATAGTATTTGGAGTTAAAAAAATAATTAAGAAGTGATTCAAGTGCAAATCAGTAAGGAATGTTGAAAATGACAAAGACAAATAAAAACATGCTGAGACATAAGACAGGAACCAGTTAGGATCCAAAACTCATAACTAAGAGTGTTATAAAATTTATTTATAGTTCTGAACTCAATAATGTATAAGGACATTATTTTAGGAATTAAATTGATTTTAGTGTACATGGTATTTTATCAGACCAGTTTACTTTCCTCTTCTTAATTCTACCCAACTTATCCAGTCATATTCCTTTCAACTTAGGTTCAGTGTAAAGTAATCTGCATTAACTTCACTATTTTGTATATTCCTAGTCTAACAACTGTTTAATCAACTTAACTAATAACAAGTACATTGAACAGATCAAAAGCATATGCCATCTATATTTGGGCTCATATTATTCCCAATTTTGATGGGGCAGAAATGAAGTGGGAGCCCACTCACTCCTGCTTTTTCTTCCAAGGTAAGTTTAAAACTTTAAGCAACTGTGGTCAGACTGACCTTACCAGAGCATAAGATCATCTGGCATCTTGGGCCCGGGGTCAGCAATGATTGCCCTTGCTTCACTTTCACATGAGGTCTGACCCCTTTGCAGGGCTGCTGTGTCCTTCCAGGAATCACAGGCCTTTTCTGACACCTAATTTACTTTACATGCTCCTCCCACAGCCCTTGTTGATGTATCTGGTACTCTTCTGGACAGATGTACAGATTTCATGCTGTCCTAGAGGTCAGTTTCCCTTCAGGACTTAGGAACTTAGAGTCCTTCCAAGATTTAATTCTCCTGGAACTTTACAATGAGTTTTTTTCTTTTCCTCCCAGAAAATAAACCTCAAACACTGTGACATGGCCATTGTGTTCATGGGATCACTGAAGCTGTGATTTTCTAAAAGACTAGACCCAGCAACATTTCATCAATGGACAGGGGAGAGGTTCTCCCCAAGAGATTCCTGGCAATTTAGAGTTGCTGGGGAAGGAGTGGATCATTTTCTTTAGTGGTGTAGCCACTGAGACGATGCTCCTTCCCATGCTGTTGATGCAACTTAATTAAACTAAACGTGTCACCCATAAATGGAAGCCATGGACATAGGAGCGAGACTGGTTGTGATTGGTACTCACAGTGGGAGAGGAAAAGAAATGAGCAAAGGGAACTGGAAATGAAAACTACTTAAACTCATTTTATATATACATACACACACAACACACACATCTATACATATACACACACACACAACACACACACACACATATACATATACATATATATATGTATATGTATATGTATATGTGTGTGTGTGTGTTGTGTGTGTGTGTATGAAACTGTCAAAGAATCAAAGACATGGAAAAATTAATGTAATTTACCTTAAATGGTGGCAGAGGTGTGTCCTGATTGAATTTGAGGACAGGAAGAAGATGGTTTCTTAAGGACATCCTTCTGGGATGTCTTTGGCATGCCTTTTGTTCTCAGATTTGGGGAACTAAATAACCCCCAAAGAGTACTCCCACCCTAAAGGCCAGAGTTCTGACCTGGGATGGCTTAACTTTAACATGAAAGGAGCCACAGTTTACCTTCCTACATTACTGGCAGTCAGGTGTCTTACTAGTTCTCACATTTTCAAGTCTAGAGGACCCCCTGAAAGGACATTGTGGGCTGAGTGCAGGGGAGTGTATATGCATGTGTGCAGGGCTTTGTACATGCATGTGCAGAACCAAAGGTACATTTTAAAAGAGACTGTTTTAAACATGAGGAGAATATTTTCAAAGTCTTTCATCAGAAAAGGCATGCCTTAGCTTTACATTATGACATATGTTACACATATGTACTGAAGGTTACAGCATGTGAATTTCTTGTACAGAAAAGAATAACTTAAAGGAAATCAAGCAGTGCATGTTCCTGCAGGTTTGAGTTTGGCATAACTGCGATTTATAAACGCAAGTATCACGACTATGGTGTGATACACATCATCACTGCAGTTACTAGTGTAGCTGAGGTTTGTGGTGCCTTTTAACAATATATATGTACAAAAATAGATTAGCTCCCTCTAGAGATACATTGGTTAAGAATATTAAGCAGCTTCAAAGTTTGAAGTATATTAAGAGCTAGTACTACTTGCTCTTTCTCTGTAGCCCTATGTAGCATTTCCTCCTGAATAGAGCTATGTTCTAGGTGAACTTCCCTACCCCACAATATCCTCTCCTGTCACGACTACTTCTTCCTGGATAGTCTCTATCAAACAGCATTCCAAGCTGGGTACCAAATCTCTGGTCAGTCATCTCTTCTGTTATATCAGTGACAGCGAGAACTCCTTTGCTCTAGCATTCAAGGTTTCCTTCTGTCCTCCCTGGCACTGACCCCTGTGGTGATAATGAGTTATACAAACTTCAGTTCATGAAATGTGAAGACAAAAGTGTCCAGCTGGAAGTTCAGGCCAGAATCATATTCAGCTCCCACAGTTCGCACTTCACATGCACATTTCCTGGTTTTATGAACTAAATGTTATCACACAAGCACTAAATTCAGGGAAACTAAAGTTGGATTCCATGGATTCAGATAATGCTTAGCCATGTCTAGGAAAGATAACTTAAATAATTCATTTTGACTATTTTTTGTGCTTATTATGAGACAATCAATGGACATGATAAAAGGTATCTCAATGCTAGTATCATTTTGAGTAGTAAAGAAAAGCAGCAGGTGGGGCATACATATAGCACACAATAGGTGACCCATGCAAATGGGCAGCACAAACTGCTCCACAGATATACTTCAGTCTATGTAAATGCTCAGTCCAGAAATACATTTATTGACAAACTTCACTTTTCAAAATTCTTTCTGTAAGGGAAACCTCTGTGTAGGCCTGTTTTTAGCCTTCATATCTATGGGGCAACACTTCCTTAACAGTATGGTTCAGTGACAGAAAACTGCTATTTGTTAAGTCTACTTAAAATCCTCCAATCAGAGTGAGAGAGCAGTCACAGTACCAGCGTGCACTGGGAAGGACAGAGTTGTACTGAGGCAATTCTGCTTTCCTCTCCAACTCCCACCTTGTCAGGGTGGCTAGAAATGGCCAGGAAATATGGAACCACCATGCAGCACATTAGGGAAAGAAGAGTTCCCCTATCCTTTTGATACAGAAGCCGATCTACATTTTCCTCAAAGATAAAGCCCTGAGATAGAAATGTGTCTAGTATAGTGTTACGTTAAAAGCAATCAGCAAGCAAAGGTCTCCCTCCGTCCCTCCCTCCCTCCCTCCCTCCCTCCCTCCCTCCCTTCCTCCCTCCCTTTCTTCCTTCTACACCTCTCTCTCTCTCTCTCTCTCTCTCTCTCTCTCTCTCTCTCTCTCTCTCTCTCTCTCTCGTTAAGGTTGAATATCCTAAAAAGTCTCAAATGAGAATAAGAGTAGCAGTCACTCTCCTAGTAAAAGAAGTACAGAGGGACAAGACATAGCAACCAGTTGATATTTCTGACCTCTGCACTTTTAAAAAATATTTATTTATTATATGTAAGTACACTGTACTTGTCTTCAGACACACCAGAAGAGAGCATCAGATCTTATTATGGATGGTTGTGAGCCACCTTGTGGTTGCTGGGATTTGAACTCAGGATTTTCGGAAAAGCAGTCAGTGCTCTTAACCGCTGACCCATCTCTCTAGCCCATGACTTCTGCTCTTACATCCATGGTCATGTTTTTAGTGCATACTTCCTTTGAGATATGGTATCAAGGTATTCTTCAGTGACAACAAAGTTCATACCAAGGGAGGAACATTGTGAAGAGTCATTAAAGCATTCTCGCAGTCTAAAGTGATCTGGGCTGACTAATGTGGTATCAATAGGATAAGCACACATTCTTACTTGCACATGGTCATCTGGAATAAGTCTGTGAACTGCTGCAAATAGTAGTAGTTTCCTTTTCAATGAGCACATGTTATGGTCTCCATAGAAACTAGTTTGGCCACTGTATGCATAACACAGGTATAAGAGTGACTACAAAATGGCTAAAACGTATAAAGTATTACTCTGCTGCATGCTTAACAATGTAACTATATACTCCAAACTTAAGACAGTTGAAGGGCTTAGTATTTTTTTTTAAGAACACATGAAATCCAGAGGGAATATTTGTATCCTGGGAGGGGGGATTGGAATGGAGGGAATGAAGTGTAGATTTGACCAAAATGCATTGTATGCTTGGGTGAAATTCTCTAAAAATAAAAGAAGAAAAAAATCACCCATGTAGAAAGATGTAGAAGCAGTATTTTAAAAGGTTCCTACCTTCAAACACCAGAGCCCATCTCAGTACTTGCAGAGCCCTCCCAGATGGACAAGCAGCCTCACACCCTGCTTAGGTAAACACAGCCAGCTGGATCTCTACTGCAGTGACAGGCTAAGACAACACTCTCTTTTCCTGTGTTTTGTAGCCCTAGCTTCAAGTCTTGCAACCTTTGTCTAATTTCAGGAAGGAAAAAGCTCGCCACAGGCAAGAACACCAAGGTCTAGGGCCTGTAAACCAAAGATTCTTAGGTCACATGCATTGATGAAGATAAATCTCCAGCCACAGTTACAGAATGGTAAATTGTCATTTATTATTGCAGGCAGTCAGAAGAGAGCAGTAATGACTTCCTTTTCCTTTCCTGCCTAGGCCACACTATCATGTACAGGTTTGTGCAGCCACAAAAGATACAAGTAAGGGAGGTTTAGAGGAAAAGGGAAAAAAGGCAGTGTTTGGTGACGGACAGTCTGGGAGACAGGAAAAGTGCTTTACAAAACTACATGATGGTAGTAGTAACAGAAAAAGGACTTTATAAAACAAGAAAGCCAGTCAGTGTCTCATATCGGAGTCAATTAAACTGCAAGGAAAATGGAATGTCAGTGCCAAGTATATATTTTAAGCAATGCTCACAATGGCTAATTGATAAAGAGGTTTGATTTTATAAGATAGACCACAGAAGGCAAGTTATTATATAACACAGATTTGGCATTATTATGAATATATATGAAAAGGAAATATTGTAAGTGAGAAATAAACACTGCTTAGCTCCAAATATACATCAGCCTTAGCAAGAGAGACATCTAAGGAATGATAACTGGGGTTTTAAATGATATATTTATTAAAACTTTGTGAATGTATTTATGAATTCTGACACAAACTGAATCATATATATAATAACTGGTTAAAGTCAGTTTTGAGCATTTGTTGATGGGTATCGTTTTGAAATACTCAGGCACACTGTTAAGTACATCACAGGTATGCATGTATTCAAGAGTCAACAAGTATTCAATGGTTTGAGGATGTATAGCAAAAAATAAATTGCTACAGATTGGTAAGAGCAGGGATATATTCAAGGGGAGTTACAGTCTTGGAGGGATACAGCATTCTATATTTTTTTGGTTTGGAAACAGAATATAAGGGGATGAGATTTTTTTTCCCCTTTAATATGTATACCTGATGCTGGGGTCTGAGGACCTGAATTCAATCCCTGCGGCCTACAGAAGGAAAGATACTTGCAGGTTTTCCTTTGACCTTCATGTGTAATAATGCTATGGCACATACAACCTACACACTCATATACATACAGATAAAATAAAGATAAAAACCAAGATTCTTACTACCTATATTGTTTTACATTAACTTTAAAGACTATGACATTTGTTACATGGCATGAACAGAGAAAATTATATTTTCATTTATAAGCTGTTGTAGGTAATAGATGTTTTCTGTATTAAGTACCTACAATTTAGGAGAGAATTGGATTCATGTTCTGTATAGGCCATTGATTGAGTTGATACATGCATATATATTATTTCACCCCCTCCATTTTTTCAGTGTGAAAATTTGCTTTATTATTTAATTATATGTATATGACTATATATGTATATATAAATTATATGTATACCATGATTTTTTCCTTTTATTGAAAAGTTTTTTTCACATAATATATCTTGATTACACTTTATCCTCTCACCACTCCTTCCAATTTCTCCACACTTTCTCTCCCATCTAGATCCATTCCCTTTCTGTCTCATAAAACATACAGGTTTATAAGGAATAAAATAAAATAAATAAAATATAGCAAGGCAAAACAAAAGCTAACGTATTGGGATAGGACAAAACAAACAAAGGGAAAAGAGCCCAGTAAAAGTCTCAGTAAACAGACCATTTTTTTTACATTCTCAGGAACACCGTAAAACCACTAGCCTGGAAGCTATACCAGATATGCAAAGGACCCGCTCAAGACCCTTGCAGGCTGCTAAATGAACTGAGAGCTAAATGAACTTTGATCTTGTTGGTGCTGAGGGCCTGAGGTTCTTGTGTCTTTCATCCCCACTGGCTCTTACACACTTTTGCCTGCTCAGCAGGGTTCCCAGAATCCTGAGGGGAGTGATATGGTGAAGATATACCATTCAGGGCTGTGTGGTCCAAGGCCTCTCACTCTACATGTCTGGCTGTGGGCCTCTGTATTTAGAACAACTTTTTTTTTTTTTTTTTTAAGTCAGCTGTAGTTGAAAGAGCACCTATTTGTTTTATATACAAGGACCTTGATGACAGGGGAAATAATTTGCATACAGCACACCTATTGTTGACTCCTTTATTGTTTGTATTTTATGGCCTACATTTTCTTTTCTGAAACAGTTATTATACTGGAAAGCCATTTACTTAGTGTCTCATTCCTGCTAAAATTTGGTTATTGGTAGGCAGGATCACATTTTGCCAATACCACATTCCTCTTTGCTACCCACTGACTAGTTCATGAAATCTTAACATATAATGATTTCTCAGAAATGACCTGTGGAAGGTGTGTATTTAAAGACATGGACTCTGGGGGGCAGGGATAGATAGGGAGCAAGAGGGACATCTTGTTCAGAGATTTAGAAATATTTTACATTTCAGGTTTTGGTTTTCAGTATCCAGCGAGTATGCTGTTAATGAAGGACAGTCCTATGAGTGAACAAATGCAGACGAAGGAAAGAGACAAGAGTGGGCAGTGGGGATGGGAAGGGTACTGAAGACCTAGCATATCCATGGAGAACTAAGGGCTGGTCTGAATCTAGGATGGGCCTTCAGTGATGTCCCAAGCTCGGTCTAGATAGCTTATGCTGTTAATGTCCACAAGACCAAATAGATTTCTCTTAGATTTAAATCATTTCACAATCTCACACATATCAATAAATTTTATAGTCCTCAAGTAGGGATAAAAATATAAAGCTGAAAGAATTAGAAGTATTAGCCACTGAAATGCAAATAGAAATCAAACTCACAAAATTAAAATTGTATTTTGTAAGCCCAGGGGGAAATTACTTGATTTTCTACACTTCAAATGAAATGTGTGTTAGATAAAGCAAGGTATTTCATGTGGGACATTAAAGGCAAGCTATATGACTTCAAAACTGGACATACTTAAGTACAAAATAATCTCAACTTCAAATAAAGTATAGAAAAACCACTAGTCCACATGTTCTGAAACAAGATCAAGCTGTATGGTAACCACAGGTAGCCTGAGAGGTGTCACTGAAGAGCCATCAGTGAACTTCTCAAATCTCAGCCTTTGCCCTTATAATTGAAGAAAACTAAACTGTGCTATATAAGTTTGTGAACAAAACACACAAACATTTGAGCCATTCCTGCAACATAGTTGCTCTGTGTTCCCAAGTGTCTACAGTTTGGCCTCTGGACATTCAAAGAATCTTCATTTGATCACTTTTCCTCAATGGAGGGCTCTGAGTTACCGGAGTGAAATGGTGGCACTGATACAGTGTATGTACTTATGTAGATCCTATGTATATATAACATACATATGTATGTATGTACAGTGAGGAGTTCCCAACCAGCTAAATTAAAATCCCTTAAATGATCTTAAACCAGGATAGGCCAATTAGGTGTGGATTAATACAGACCAAGATAGGCTGACACTCATTTTTAGATGGGTAAAAGATAGTATCATAATAACTGTAAACCACTAGTTTCAAGTACTGTCTGAAAATATTTGAACAAGGGTCTCCAGATGGCTCTGCTACCTAAGAACTTTCACTAAATACCTGAGATTTCTCTGTCTGTTTCAGCCTTCAAGAAAATACTACAAGAAATTTCTATCCAGTCAACTACTGAAAACACACTTTATATGGTGGATCTGATGCCTATCAGCAGAAAGGACAATACAAATTAGGATCAGTGGCATCTTTCAAGCTTCTTTGTCTCATAACATTAAGTAAAGGCTTATTTTTTTCTACCTTGCATGTCCTTTGCATATATATTATAGCTTCCAGTTTGGAGCCTTTATAGGATTCTTCAATGTGCACATGAATGTGTGTCTGCATCTATATGTACTTCTTATGCTTTCTCTTTGGTTCTTTTCCTTGTTTGGTTGTTTGGTCATATTCTGAGTAATTATTTTTGGTTTGTTTTATTGTATTATTATTCCTAAGATGCCAGTTTATTTTCTAAGGACAGACCAAAGGGGTGTGGATCTAGACAGGATGAGCAGAGGGGAGGGAAAGTGTAATCAGAATATATTGTATGAAAAAAAAAACCTGTTTTCAATAAAAAATGCAGCAGAGGCAATAGCTGTGAAATTGTTTAGATTTAAATTTTTACATTCTTAATTGAAAATAAAATTAGAGTTTCTCATAAAAAAATAAATGTACACTACACTGATCAACAAGTACAGGAAAATTTTAAAAGGAGGTATTTTAAAACACAATTCTATAGAAATAAACATTTAAAACTGTATTTTGAGATAAGGCTTTCAGGAATTTATTCTTTACAGCTATCATATGAAAGACGATACTGGATTAACAAGTAGCTATTTACTCACAGGTGGATGGCTGCACTTTGCTTCATAGACAATGAGCATGCACTACATGTAGTCAAAGAGCACTTCTGAGTTCACGTCCTAGTGAACCATAAACAACAGTCATTGTCCACTAAGTGTCCTCTATCGATATCCATCTTAATGGAAAATACCGGAGCAAGGCTTCAGCTCATTGACAGAAGAGATAACCCTCAAATCCATCGTTTAGACAACTCATGACAGCTCTGATATCAGACACTGAAAACTTACACTGACGAAGGTGAAATGGGGTAAAGGAGAATGCTAGGGTAGTTTTTAAGTACAGTTTTCTTTCATATGTCTGTTCCTCAGCATGCAGTCCTTTGGGGAGGGAGAATTCTACCAGCTGAGTCATGGCTTGCAGCCTCTATCCTGTTATCATTAAGCTTTGCCTCAAATTCACGAGTTTAAACTTATTCACACAGCAATAATCTAAGATAAACAGAGTAGTTAGCCTACACTATAGCAGCCATTTAATAAGCTCTGTATGAATCAGGATAGGAGGCGGGATTTTGTTGCATCACACCTTTTGTTCAATGGCGAATTTAGCCAATATGAAATCCTATAAAATGTCAATGCTATAATAAAGACTTAGTAGTTCACTAATTGAGAAAGTCAATTAGATGTCACTTCTTCATATCAGGTTAATTACTTCATTTACATTTTGGGGGATTTTAAAACAGTTCATGGAAGGTGCCAGATTGACAGTAGTACAGGCTGAACTTCTTACACTATTTTTACAGAGAGTTAATAACATAAAAGGCAAAATACAAAAGAGAACTACACATAGATTTTATAAAATGAGATTGTAAACACGCTGCAGATATAGATGAACAAGAGAGATGGTTTCAGACAAAAAAAATTGCCAAAGACATACGGTATGCAAGAAAAGTAGCACATTGCTAGACAGCTTCCAAACTGCCCTTCTAGGCACATATGCATGTATGAAAAAATGGTGGCTATATAACAACAAAATATCACTATGCTTGAAGAAGAGAGTGAAAGACATTCTAGAGGAATTAAAAAAACTCAGAATAGAAAAGAGTAATAGTGGCATCTCTGAGGGGAAAATTTATCACAGTCAGAAAAGTCATAGAATAAGAAAAGCTGGATACTATGGACAGACCAGGCCCAGGCGACACTACAGGAAAGAAGACAGTGCCTCTGGAGTCCGATTCCTTACCTCTCTAACAACAGTCAGCCTTACTGTGAGTGTCATGATGAGAGCTACCACACTACTTCCTGTCACTGACTTGTCAGGCAAAGCAAATCTGCTCTAGCGGTATCTCTTCCCTCATAGCCTTGGGCACACAGCAGCATCTATTAGTCCCTTCCTTAAACAAAAAGGACAATAACCTTTTGCTGAGTTTTCCAGTAATTAAATTAAAATTTCTAGGAGGTAATTGATGTTGAAGCTGCTTTTTATTATCTGGGAATGGGTGGGTTAGAGCCTGCTGTTCTAAAATTTACATTCTAATAGTTATGAATACAAAATAATGATGTCATCTATAGTCCAAATGAATTTATAAGTTAACATCATGAGTTGGAGAAACTAATTTAAATATTAATAATGACATGGCTACTCTATAACCTCTCAGAGAAGAAAAGAATTAAAGACTACCAAACACAGAAGGAATTATTCGTTTTTTGTCTGTTGAAGAGAAAAACAGGTGAGGCAACATAGTAGTGTGACATGGAATGACACTGGGATCAAAAACTAAGGCACACACGGGACAAGGTCTCTGCTACATGCTATACTACACTGTCCTATCATTCAGCACATGTGCCTTTCATTCCTTGATAACAAATCTAGCACTCTGCTTTCTAGTAACACCTCAGGCTCCAAAGTGATTTACTTTTGTGCAAGTTGTAGGTTGACAGACCACCAAGGTGGTTTATACACATAAACTGCTTTAATTTTGTAGACTGAATAGCTGTCGTTTCTGTTCTTTTTCTGATCAATTTTGGCAGGTCAAGTCAGTCAAATGGTTTCTTCATGTAGAGACTGCCTTACTATGGAAATGAACATGGAAACATTCGTCTTTGTCAAATTATTCAAATTTATTGGTGAATTACATCAAACATGCCAGCTGATGAACATCGAAGTCATATGTTTTTTTAAGAGAACACTTATGGCTCTAAAAAGATAACATTACAATTAGACTTCCCATTCTGAATCTAAGATATTTGGATAAAAAATGTGCTGTGTTATTCAAGAGAGTAATTTACTTTAATCATAAAACTTCAAAGACGCTCCGAACGGTAGGAAGTAAGCACTGCCCATGCTGGAGTGAGTGCCATGGCTATTTTCATGCTCTCTGCTGCTCTCTTTGGGGACCTCATGACACTGTCTCTAGACCCTGACTGCCACTTTTCTTCTTTTCTCTGGGCACACTGCAGTCTTCACATTAACACTGTGTCTCTGACTTGAGGTAACCACTGATTAGGCACCGCACAGTGTGACGTTCATGTTATTCTTTGCTGTTCTATAACCAGCCAATGTCGCAAAAATTAATGCAAGTATATCAGGATCTGAAATTAACTTTTTATAGCCCAAAGCAACATCCTGCTAGAAGAAGAAAAACCTATTATAAATGGATTGGCATCTGATCACTTGTAGATAGCACCAGAAAATAACATTTCACATTATAAAATGTTGAATACAATAAAAGCTGTCCCATAATGATTAATCAGTATTTTGCTTATGAAGTGATGAGGTATATAAAGGTGGTGCCTGTTTTTAGTAAGTGACAGATCCATTAACAAAGGTTACGGATACCCTGTATTGGCTAATACTCTTATGATGCCACATGGAACACATTAGGAAAAGAAAACAATATACAACATTTCTCTCTGAACTGCTTATTACATTTGGAATTATTTTTTAAAATAATAAAAGCCAGTCACTAGTATATTTTAAAAATATGTATTATTCAATACACACTTTAAGGAATCACTTGGCTGTTGGAGAGACTGCTCATGAGGTAAAGTGGTTGTTGAGTCAACCTAATGACCCAGATTTACTATGTGGAATCCATGTAAACTGAAAGAAGACACAGACTTCATAACATTGTCCCTCTGACCTCCTCATATATGCTGAGGCACTTGCTCCTGAGCAACAATATATATGGAAATCATGAGAAAAATAAATAAAATTATTTTTAAAAAATGTCTAAAGAAACACTGTGTGAAATTAAATCAGAAAAATCAATCTAAGGCTATATATATATATATATATATATATATATATATATATATATATATATATGCATCTTTATATAAATGCTTCAAAATAATCTCTTTTTCAAGTACTTATTTAGAAAAAGCTAATCTGGTATGCTGCAAAACTAAGGACTTTTATTTAAAAGTGTCCACATGCCCATATTCTGGTATTCTACTGGTACTTTGACAAATTTAAGTCCATTAAGAACCTCTTTTTGTCATAACACCAAATGTAGGTCACAAAAATGTTAACATAGGCAAGAAACCTTTATTCTAACCTATTATATTTAAAAAAAAATTCAGCATTTTAAGATGAAAGGATGGACCATCCAGAGACTGCCCCACCTGGGGGGCCCAACACATAATCAGCCACCAAACACAGACACTACTGCATATGCCAGCAAGATTTTGCTGAAAGGACCCTGATATAGGTGTCTTGTGTGAGGCTTTGTCAGTGCCTAGCAAATACAGAAGTGGATGCTCACTGTCATCTATAGGGTGGAACACAGGGTCCCCAATGTAGGAAGTAGAGAGAGTACCCAAGAGCTGTAGGGGTCTGCCACCCTATAGATGGAACAACAATATGAACTAATCAGAACCCCCAGAGCTCGTGTTTCTAGCTACATATGTATTAGAAGATGGCCTAGTCCGCCATTATTGGGAAGAGAGGCTCCTTGGTCTAGCAAACTTTATATGCCCCAGTAAAGGGGAATGCCAGGGCCAAGAAATGGGAGTGGGTGGGTAGGGGAGCAGGGCAAGGGGAGGGTATAGGGGACTTATGGGATAGCACTTGAAATGTAAATGAAAATATCTAAGAGAAAAAGAAAAAAAGCATCTTTCACTAATAAACATAAAGAATGTCTTGAGTGTCATATACAAAATATAGATAGAGAGAATATGATATGCTACCAGTTCTGTAATAGGTTTAGTTCATTAGCAGAGCAGGGTAGACTTGTTCTACATCCTCAAAGCCTTTTAGAATGGGAGGAGGGAAGCGTGGAAGAGACAGGAGGAAGAGAGAGTTTTAGTTTTTAAAGCATATAAGAGATATAACACAAAATGGCATTCATATCCTTAGGAGAGGCAGGTGGTGCCCTGGCTAAAAACATGAATATTAAAGTTTAGAAGGAGCATTAAGACTCTAAAAGATGAGTAAAATAAAGCTGGTTTTAAAACATATTCAAGGTGTAATTATAAATGGTAAACCCTCAGCTAACTACACTGCCACTTAAGCTTCTTTCATGTTGGCCCACAGCACTATCCGTGAGTAGACTTAAGAAATTGAGGAGTAGATAGTGCTTAAAATAGTTCCGATAGGCTACAAGTCCCTCCTGAGCACATGCTAAAAATAACAAACAAGATAACTAAAATACATGTGTATAAGCCAAGTGCAAATCATGCTATTTATGCCCACCATTCAGGTCCTCTGTGTAACATCATTTGACCTTTATCCCAGTGAGGCACACTAACGTGTGAAAGCTTTCTGTCACTCTAGCTGGTGAGCGGCACAGCTGGCAAGGGATCTAAACCTCATCACTGGGCAAATTTGCCCTTCTGGTTTTGCCAAGAATGACATTTCCAGTGGGGAGAAAAAGTTACTGTATGGGACACTTGAGACTGTATTTGTGAGAATCTATAGCTCTTCCTGCTTGTTATTTCTATATATCAGTACTAGAAATAAAATGAAAATAACAAAGATTCAAACATCCCACAGCTCTCTAAGTTCAATTGTTAATTAAAGTAAGACCAAAGCAATCAGCTGAATATTTCTACTAATTTCCCAGAGAAGGACGTAACTGAGGATAAGCAGTGCCCCCTAGTGTCCATAACTACAGACTATAGCAGCTAAAACTACTTAGCAAATGTTAGCTTAAGTATTAAAATTACACATGTGCAACACATAAATTTTTCACTATTCACAACACCTATTTTATATACAAGGCATAACAATCATTCACTTAACATGAATTTGCTCAGGAATGTGTATGAGGATGTACATATGTATGCATGCAAACACACACACACACACACACACACACACACACACACACACACAAAACCACTATACACACACTGACACAGCCAAGATGCCTTTAACATCCCAGGCAACTAGGGAAAAAATTCCACCCAGAAAACCAAGCCATGAATGAATCAAGTGTGAGCAGGCCCAGTAGAGTAGATTACTCACTGTGAAGACATCCAATAGGAACTGCTGGGTACACAATCCAGCAGCAGGGCCTAATGACTAAAGCAGAATGGCCACTCCAAGCTCTTAAGGTTTCAAACCCACCGCAAGCTGCAATTAAACCTGTAAAATGTCTATTCCGTTGGTAGTGGAGGTTAGAATAGCTAGACTGAGGAGAGGCTGATTTTGAAAATGCTGTAACTTTTACTGTGTATTCTGCATACTCAATCCTGTATATAAATAATAAGTAAGATGTGTCTCATAATAATATACAATATATTTGGCATAATTTGTATGGAATTAATGTTGGGACATGTTTCTGTGGTGAATTTAGTGAATGGAAAACTTATAAGTTGTATTTAAAGGCCTGTAAAGTATGGAGAGAGTGACAGTATACTAAAAAGATGAAGCCAGATTTTCAGTCTCTGAACTACACTACTTTCTCTCTCTCTTTCTCTCTCTCTCTCTCTCTCTCTCTCTCTCTCTCTCTCTCTCAAAGGAAAGTATCGTGCAAAAAGAAAGACAGGAGGATTGGCTGTTATACAAGGCAAGGCAAGGTTTCCTGCATATCATTTGTAAGACCCCTTGTGAGTTATTTCTCAATGCAGAGCAGTAACACACACACACACACACACACACACACACACACACACACACAGAGCTTTACAGTTTCAAAAGTAAGAAATATAAATGTGCTTTTTTGAAGAGTCCTATGTGCATTTCATCTGCTCTGTTTTTAAGATCAGGGAGCAAGACAAAACTTTATAAGACCTGAACAGAATGCCCACAAAAACATTTCAGAGTAGGTGAGCTAAGCCATGCTTAGAATCTTGGCTAAGAAACGGAACCTTCAGTGATGTAAAGTTAGAAAAGTGTTCTAAGACACCAAATGTCACTTAAAAAGAGCTTCTTTGGTAAGACTTAAAAACTCTCAGGGGTTTAAAGAACAACAACAAAAATACCCTTGTTATATGTAGCACTGTTTAACTAACATACAGAAGCAAATAAAACAAAACCAGGCTTTTTTTTACATTGTGTACATTAACACAAAGTTTTGCTGAATTAAAAATCATGAGATTTCCACAATGATCTCTTCAGGAAACAGGGTGTTATCACTCCGTACCAAGAACCACCTACTTAGACAGGTGATGGTGAAAAGTGACACAAGAGTGACACAGAGCTTCGGCACAGTAACACTCACAGCTGGGCTACTGCAACTGCCACTAAACAAGTGTCTTTTTGCAACTTTCAACCAATCTAAAACATTTATACAGAGAAACTTGTTCCATTCATTTGCATTTTAATAAAAATTTATTTTCACAGACATTTACAGTTTTCACCTTTCATTAACTATTATTGATCATTTCAAAGAGTTCTAATAACCATACTAGTTGCCTATATTAAATAAGCAGTACCCAAGAAAAAAGGGTAGGGTTAGCTTTACAGGCTAATATCACTAAGAAACGCACTTGGAAATAAATATTAAGAATGCTTTACTGCCCACAACAGTTCTGCATCAGTTTAATGGATGTATGATGATATGTTTGCTGTAAAAACAGGGAAAGGTAAAGAGGTCTGTAGCTACTATGTGAAAGGGAGTGAGCAGCTGTAGGAAGCTCATGCTTAACTTCTTATAGTGCTGGGCAGGAAGACTGATTTGGAAGTCAGAATATCCCTCAAAGGTCAAAAGAAGAGGAAAAGAAAAGGCCCACAGCCCTGAAGCTCGGCTGTTTGCATTTACAACCACGATTATGGGTTTTTTCTTTCTGTTATAACTTGATAAAAGACTAGAAAAATGTATATGCAGGAAAGAAGGTCCATTTCCACCTGTACCTTTGACAAACCTCTATAAAACGAACAAAGATAATTTCTTTTGACAAGTAGGTGAGAAACAACTACCAACGAAGAGTCTTATAACATTCTTTTATGTGGAAAAATAATACAACATATAAGCAGAAGTCAGAAGAAGGCATTTCCTTAGTGTGTTTATGTTTATCCAAATTTCTAATCAGTGCCCAACTCTGCATATATATATGGGTATAGTACTTGATAAAATTTCCATATAATCAAATGATTAATAACTATTAACAAATGACTGAGCAAAATAAAATGAACACCTCTTAAAATACCAATCTTGTTCACAATGAATAAACTATAGAACACTTTTCACAGATGATTCCAAGTTAGAAAGACTATATAGGATGTAAAGCACTTACTAGTTTTATGTTAGTGTTTCTTTAGTAATAGACATTACACAACATTTGGAGTATCTCCTCTTTACCAACAAAGTTATAGTTTGTTTATTAATCAATGTACATCATGTTGCAGCAAGGGATAAGTAGTAGTAGTAGTAATAAAAGGTAGCAAAATGTAATATTATTCAAAACTTAGTTGTTGAGTTTTTAAATTAAAAAGTTAACACACAATAAGTTAACACAGAATATAATAGGTTTGTTATCATATCCATATATATGCATGTAAATACACATATATATTATGCATTGTTCTTATGAGCATCTCTCTTCCCCAGAACTTCCTCTTTCAATCTCTGCTATTATAAATATTTTAAGTTTATCTTTTTATTTTCTCATGAAAATAATAATTTCACAGAAAGTAGGGTATTTCTTATTAAACTGGGATCTTTAATGTTCGATTTTCCTGATAACCTAAAAACTGAACTTTTAACATATGGTATTAAAAATTAAGATACCATTAAAATGTAAGACTTAAGAATCAAATACTGAGTGACATTTCACCAGTTTACATTCACAAAGACATTAACTATGTGGTTTAAACCTGGGAGAAAACAATAAATTAATTTGACAAAATTATATGACAGAAAACCTCCTTGGTTCCTGTACATATTGGCATCTCTTTGTAGCTGTTCCTTATCACTTGGACTCAGGACTTGCTCCCCCAAAAGATTTACAGGGAATCTCCTGCAGAAAGCTATTAGTTATATGTCCAGTGGTTTTTTTTTTTTTTTTTTTTGACATATAAGGAAAGGTATTCCTCAGCATCAGAATTATCTTGTTTGATTAGAGATGAAACATGTAAATATATAGACTCTTTGGACTTTGGAGGTAAAGTGTTCCTTCCACTTACAACATATTTCATATCAAGTGGAAGCTCAAGATATACACTTATTCATTCAGCTCTGCTAGTTTAATCACTAGAGACAAATGAAGTACACAAGATGATGCACATTATATTTTACTTGGTAAAATTGTACAAACATTTTATCATTGCATTTCTGAGACCTACGATTGTACCACACTGAGATGCCTTAAATTTAAAAAGCTGCAAGGTAACTTCTGTTTCCACAAATTGGATCCAATTTTGTAGAGCTGAAAATCAAGGTGATTCATTGGCATCTTCATATAGTTTTTTTTTTTTTTCTCAAACTACATTATTTCAAATGATCAAATTATGCCAAATTATAAAACCCTTTTACACTTTCTAATTTATGCACAACAAAATAAATAAGAATTTTAAGCATTTTCTTAAGCTCTAGACACACATAAATCTTATTTTTCAATTTAAGTTCATACTTCCTAATATATGTCATCTACTTTAACAGTAATCTATTTATAGATATTGGCTGGGTAGGTCATGGAATTTATGTATATGTCTTGTTAATGCTGTAGTTTTTACAGGGCATCTTAAAAATAACAAGTGGAATCAAGAATTTAACAGTGGGATCTCTATTATTTTATTATCAAAGTACTACCAAACAATTATAATGCAGAATCATTATGGCTGAGTGATATTGCTGAGAGAAATACTGATACCATGGTGGTTTTTTTTTTACCTCTTAAGTTTAATTTCAATTCTTTTAACAGTGTTCAGAAACTGAGACCCATTTAATGAAAATAAAACAGCATTAAAAGTTATCTAAACACATTAAGAACTTTCAGTATCATCAATAGCCAAACAATGAAGGTCAGCCACGATCCATTTGTAAATCTTTGCCTTCTATATAAACTCACATAGGCTCTGATGAAGCTGCAGGTTCTGCAGGAGTATAGTGCCCTGATACTGACAGAACCCTGCACTGTCTTGTCAGTTCCTCAGTCCATTGGAAATAAGTTGGAGCTAACAGGCATTTGTCTAAACAAATATGTTGAGCAAACAAAATAAATGTTGTTTTAAAGACATACCAATAACAAAAATTATTAAGTTATATAACATTCACTGCTCATTTTTTTATAGTTTTGCTTAAAGCCTTAATCCTAAACTCAGGCTTCTGTTGTAACATTATAGGAAACGTTTCCTACAATAATTCTTGCAATCTGTGGCAGGTTACATGATACATGGCACCAGTGCGAATGCTGCTCAGCAGCACCAGGAAAGCCACTGTAGAGCATAGACTTATGCTGGGACAAGCAAGAGATCTTACTCCTAAATTCATAAAACAATGCACCCTTCACTTAAACTAAGCCAGAGGATACTTTTCTGAACACACTAGTACATTTTAGTTTATATCTTTTTATTTGGGAATTGAGTCCATTGATATTAAGAGATATTAAGAAAAAGTAATTGTTGCTTCCTATTATTTTTGTTGTTAGAATTGGGATTGCTTTTTCTAGGGCGTAATTTCCATTTGGGACCACCTTTAACGAAAATGGCTTTAAGGTAGAAGAAAAAGACACTGACAAACAAAAGTAGCACTCGATAATTGATATATACTGTGGCAATTTTCTTTTTCAAACATAATGTAGTGTACAGTGCAAAGTATACATCCAAATTCAAAGAACAGCGATCAGCCTCGCGAAAAGGGCACACTCTTCTTTGAATAAAATTGAGACATCTGCAGTTAAATTTCACTTTCTTCCTAGCATGTTTAAGATGAACCCACTGTAACACTGTCTTCCAAGAAAAGACAAAATGATCAATGCAGGAACACATCAGGCAGTCATGGACAGGGCAATCAATGCAAGAAAGAACCTTGCCCAGGGCTTTATGCAAATAGAAGCATGTCCTGCAACCTAGGGAGGGGACATGCGCAAAGGATCAATTGGATCTAAAAACCTCTCAGCTGTCTCAGTTTCAGACAGTAAATACATACTGATGAATATCTTACAATTCTTATGAAAATTTAAAATGTGTTATTTTTTAATAGTGAGTTTAAAAGTCTTCCTGGGCTATGGAGTACAGCACAGAGTAAGAAAGTATCAGGGGAAAATACTCAGTGAAAATATAAAATTCTCATTTCTTAAAGACTGGAAGAGCTGAATTTTACTAACACTTCAGATGGCTTAGTTTTAAATATACTTTTATTTATGAAAAGAAACTAGGAATCTAAGGAACATACACAATCTCAGGTAGCTCTTAACCAAAAATATAAGAGAGAAAATGTAACAGAAACAATTTAAAATATAAAAGTAGTTATTCTCAGAATAAAACTTTATTTTTGATTTTGTGGTTGAATTTGAAGCAGGATGAGTTTTTCTTCCAAAGGTAATGTCTATGTCTTTAAAAATCAGTCTAGATTCTGTTCAGGATACACAATGACTTTGAAAATTAGTTAACAGACAGCAGTAATAAACAAAGCTATATTTCTGCCAAGGATTCTAACAAGAAGCTGGGCTATTGCTTCACAAACGCCTCAAAGTTTGGACATCAAAGAATTATTTGAGGGCAAATTTTTCTTTGTATATTTAAAATTCGGTTTTTATACATCAACTGTAACTTATTTTAAAAAGCCTTTTAGAAGTGAAAATATTTAATATAAATTATAATGCCTTCCACTGTAATAGAAACATTAACAAGCAAAAAAACAGAGTCTGCCCAGAAATGCCAAGCTTTTATCTTTATTGCCGTCTAGTCTTCGGCAGTTGTAGATATGTCTTATCAGACATTTAGCAAATACTTTTAAGTTTAAATACAACCATACAATTATTCGTTTCAGTATTTTAGCTAGTATTGATTTTGTAACTCAAACATCGTATAAAAAATGAATACCATGGCTTATTCATAAAGTTCACAATTTTAGGTTGCTTCCTTAGCAGTTAAAAGAGCACAGACATCTTAATACTTTGGCTTATTTAGTTGAGGGAAAGAAATGCAAAAAACTACGCAGAAAAGCAAAGCACCGTTTGATTTTCTTCATTTCTGTGCAGTGCTTTCTGTATTGTGAGACCTTACGTCTCATTGTAAAAATACTTGTTCATAATGCATAGCTCAGTATGCCAGCCAAACATTTGATCTTTTTATTTAGATTTAAAGTTTTACAAAAAAACTTTAGTATTTTCCATGGGGAAAGTATAGAGAATAAAAAAAAAAATCAAAGTACTATAATACTAATTTATTGCTTTTCAAGTATTAGATAGCATTTTAAAGTGCTTATAAGTGGTAACAAAGGAAGCAGTAGGTTAATTACAGATACTCAAATGTTTCCCTTTCTCCCATTTTAATTTCAAACATAAAAGTTGTGAGCAGTCTAGAATTCACAGTGTAGCTGCAAATTGTGGTATATAACATATACAGCATCAACTATGGTTTTACTTATTACAACATTTAAATGTTTTTCATCTGCATACAAAATTGAGAAATTATTTTAGTATATTATAATCTGATATTTAATATTTATTTTTATCATAGTAGAAATCAAAGAAAATTTTATCCTACCTAATATAAATCTGTACACCATGTGTACTTCTTGTTTTTAAAATCAAAATTAAATTCAAAAAGTAGGTGTCATGTGTTTAGTTTATTGAAAATTGTTCTCTATTATAGAGGCAAAGTTGCCTTAAATGGATGGTGGTTCCTTCATTCATCACAATATCCTAATTTACTGAAAAGTTACCTCCTGCAGTTAATTAAAACATTAGAAGAAAGTATGCCTTTTGAGTAAATCCATTGGCTTGGCTTTGACCCCTGTGCAAACTCTCCAAGTTCTTTAACCTTTCAGACTCCCTGTCCATAAAGCAAGAGTCAAAGCACCTACCACTGAGAGCGACACTTAGGTTGGACTTGAGTTGCTGAGTGATGATTCATGACCAGGCCAACTATATCCTAACCATGCGATCACTGGGAACAGTAGTATAGCATAGTGATTATGAGCATATGCTTTAGAGGTAGAAAATCCAACGTAAATTCTGACTCCATCACTTATTACTTGTATGATCTTAAATAAGCTACATAATGTATCATGTGTTTTAATTCCCTTATATGGAAGTGAGGGTGATACTAGTTCCTATGTCATGGGTTGTTAGAACAAATGCATGAGCCAATGTTTCTAGAACACTTGGAACAATGTCTTGTACTTAGCAGGGAATACTCTACATCGATATTAGCTACACTCACCAATAATAAGCTGTAGCAAATACTGATAGAAGAGATTTTTTTTTAACAGATTCAATTCTAAATAGCTAGTATTAAAAGATAAGTATTGAATCTGTTTTGGTAAGGGCGGTTCAGATAACCGTCTATTCACAGCAAGAATGAGCTACAAGGAAAAGTCCATTATAGATTTAGTTAGGACAAGTCATTCCTTTCTAGATATTTATAGATTTCTCACTTTTCTCCTGTTTAATCCCTTATACAAAGCAAATTCAACATTTAAATATAACTAATATAGAAGTCATTACTATAAAATTTCCTTATCTTCTTCAACCTTCATTAGCTTGGGTAATTGGTTAGGTAAAATCTTTGCTTGGAAGCCATATAAATACATAAAGAAGTTAAGAGACTGCAAAAATAAATCATCATGTAATTAAACAGAGAAATACAGAATCCTGAAGTACATGAAAACCCAAAAATTATTTTTAAGTATAAGCCAATAAGTTTATAAAATCAGGAATAAATCAAATCCACAAATAGTAGCTAATTCTAACAAAAATAAGAAACAGAACATGAAATCTGTCAACCCGTCAAAACCACGATCCATCATGACCAAACATGACCTACAGCAGGAGTATAAGGATGGTTTAAACACATGCAGACCTCTAAGTACATAAGTAAGTAAGTAAGTAAGTACGTAAGTAAGTACGTAAGTACATAAGTATGTAAATAAGTGTTATACCAAGACAATGAGGAAAAAACAACTATTATCCAAATAGACACACAAAAAATACCGAGTAAAATTTAATATCCCTTCATGATTAAAAAAAAATCGAACAAGGAACATATTTTTTTCCTTTTATTATAGTAGAATGATATAATTATAACAGAATTATAATCATTAACCCCTTTCCTTTCATTTTTGCATCCCCTCTTCTCTTGTACCTTTTCTTGCTCTCTTTAAAATCCATGGCCTTTTTTCTCACCAATATAATCTACTATAACCTAATATAATCTAGTATAATCTGCTCTGTCTGCAGGAGTTCCTCAGTAGATTTATCCATTGGGGTTGGGCTACACAATTCTACATATTCATTGGCTGTTGTTTTCTGTAACAGTCTCCATATTTTGCAAAGAAAAGCTTCCTTGATGAAGGATGGGAACACTTACCTGTGAGTGCCAAACACTTAGAATGTATTGAGAGATTATGCTGGCTCAGTAAAGCTATGGCTGTGCATCTACAAGACTGGAGATCTTACTGGCTCTACGTAGTTATGTAGTCTTGGTTTCCAGTATCAGCCATGGTTTCTTCTTATTTGACAGGCATTAAGTCCAACTAGAGATCTGTTGATTACTGCTAAGATATGAGTGGACTATTTCACCCTTCGAGTGGCATGCTGGTTGTATTTGTACTTCATAGGATCATCACTGGGTAAGTGAAGGCTCTGGGCTATCTCCCTCCTTTGGAAGCCGACATGGTGAATATATCTAAACACAATAAAACCTACCTAGAATAAACTCCAAGTGAAATTGTACTGAAGTTAGCAAAGGTGAAAACATTTAGCCCAATAAGATTTGGAATACTGTTATAATTCTGTCAATTTAGCATAATATAGAATTAGCATAATACAGAATCACTTGGGAGATGGTCTTCTAGGAAAGCCAAAGGAACATCATCTTAAATTGCTGTTTGCCTGAGTCAGGAGGATAATGGGTCCATTATCTAGGAAGGGGAGATCCTGGTGATCATGGACTGGTTGAGATTGAAAAGGTGAGCTCTATGTTGTACTCATGCATTGTGGATGTAATATAACTAGGTTCCTCTAGATCTTTCTGCTGTGTCATCCCACACCGCAATGATAGATTGTAAGTTTTAACTGGGAGCTGAAATAAGGCCTTTCCATCCTAAGTAAGCTTTTTTGAGTATTTTATCACAGAAAAAAAAGATATCCACTTTCATCATTCATATTCAACATAGTACTAGAAAAACAGAACAACTAGAAAAAGGAACAGAGAAAATTATCTGTAAATGAAATTATTTTATAAATTAAACAAACACTAAACATTCTACTAGAACAGGAGTCATTTTAAAAATTTTCAGGATATTAATATCAGTATTAAAAATGTGTTTGATTACTTTTCACATTGCTATGAGAAAATACCTGACAGAAACAACTTTGAAGGAAAGGTCTTTTTAACTTATGATTTCATCATGATTTTATTAGTTCACCAAGTGGGAGAGACTGGCAGAAGGCTCCTCAACAATGAGACTGTGTGATGGAGGCTCCTCACATCTTAGAGAACAGGAATGTGACCCAAACCAGAGGCATATGTAACCTATGTCAGTTAGCTACTCTCCATTCCTAGATCCTACAACTTTCTCAAACAGGTTCAGCAGATGAGAATCAAGTGTTCAAATATATGAACTGATGGGGTCATTTTACCTAACAAATCAGTAGTAATAAAAAATTATTAACTGACTGAAAAATCAAGAAAACTATCTTATTCACAATAGCTCTAAATAATGCAACATAATACAATATGTTAGAATATAATACCTAGAAAGTAAGTTATGCCAGGAAATAAAAGCTGTATTTAAGGGGAAGTATACATCACACAATCCCCTTTCCAACTCGACATAAGCTAGAGTTATCTGAGGAGAGGAAGAGTCACAATTGAGAAAAAGCTTCCATCAGGTTATCTGCAGACAATTCTGTTGAGCCCATCCATTGTGGTGGGGCCATCTCTGGTGTGGTGTTACTGGATGGGATAAGAAGATAGACTGAACGTGGCTTGTGGAGCAAGCCAGTAAGCAGTACTTTTCTATGGCCTCTGCTTAAATTTCTGTCTCCAGGTTTCTGCCTCTAGTTTCTGCCTCAATTTCCCTTTATCCTAGAGTGTGATCAGGATAAGTCCTCTCCCCCCCAAGCTGCTTTTTGTAACGGTGTTTATCACACGAGCAGAAAGCAAACTAAGTCAGTACGATTGAAGAAAATACAAACCCATGCAAAACCACACCAATTTGTAGATTATAAGAATCAAAACTGTTAAAATGCCCATTATATCCAAAGCAATTTACAAATTCAATGAAATTGCCTACCAATGTATCAGTGATGTTTTTCCCAAACTAGAGGAGAAACTCTAAAAACTGTTAAGGAACCAAAAGCAAAGAAAAAACTTTGGAATAGCCAAAATGATCTGGAGCAAAACAAAAGAGGCAGAGGGCCTTACACTACCGGACTTCAAAACATACAAAAAGCTATGGTAGTCAAAACAGCATGGTTATAAGGGCAGATGTTTATAGATTATTGTCAGGGATTATGCTAATTTACTAAATTAGTGGTTGTATATTCTTACTCCTAAAGTGCAACAGATGGAGACCACTACAAAAAAATCACAACCAATGAAAATGCAGAACTGTAGATCCTACTGCTAATGGATAAACTTCCTAACACTCCAAAATCTAGATCTCACAGAACACTGCAGAACAGTGGGTAGAAACATGAAAAGAGCCAGAGGGTCAGGGTGTTTGCTGTGAGAGTATGTCTCCTATTATCATCAGGAACAACACTAGAAAGCCCCACCAACATCATGGGACAAACATGAGCTGAAAGATGACACCAACAAGCATGCCAAGGTGGATGGGGAAAGCCCTACACAAGGAACTATAGGAAACCCAGCAAAGCTGGGAATGGGAAAGGTGGTCTTTCCAGAAGAGCACTAGTTGTCCACTGGCAAACAGTCATCCCTGAAAACATACCTAAAAGTAACATTATATAGTATCAACTGGTTACTTATAGGAATATGTGTCTACACAAATACATAAATGCATGCAATAATAATTAATGAAAAAGGCCATGAATTAGAAGGAGAATAGGGAGGTATACATGGGAAGGTTTGAAGGGAGGTAAGGTAAGGGGAAAATGCTGTAATTACATTACAATAAAAAAAACCTCACAAAATAAAACAGTATAGATGTGTCATAATACCAGATGCACATATTAGGAATACAAAATAGAGAAGCTAGAAGCAAATGAAAACATCCATGACAAACTGATTTTCAACTAATGTTCTAAGAACACACAGTAGAAAGAGGGTGTATTTTAAATGGTACTGGTAAGATGAGTATCTGCATGAGGAAGAAGAATAATGAAACAAACCTCCTTTAATACTAACTATAGCAAGTTATAGTTGTTAACATAAGAACACCTATGAATATGTCAAACTGGATAGAAAAGCCCACGATGCCTCAACCCTACACAAATTGAAAATTTTCATGAGTATATAGCTAACAATAATTTTAAAAATTAATTGTTCTCCATGCATTATAAATATTCTTCTTTTATAAAATGCAAATGCTGAGAATAGGAGAAATAGTTTTCCCCAGTGAAGACCACATCAATTGGTTACCCAACAGCAAACATTCATCCCAGAAGCCATAAATACAAGTAACATTACACAAACTTTAAGTTATACAGGAACACACACACACACACACACACACACACACACACACACTAACAATTAGTGAAAAAGAGGTCATGAATCTGACAGACAGCAAGGAAGCATACATCCAAGGGTATAGAGGGAGTGAAAAAAGGAAGAAATTTTGTAATTAAGTTATAAAATCTAAAAAAAGAAAAAAATCCAACAAAACCGGAGCAAGTGTGAAGAAAAAAAGAGAAAGTTATTCAAGAGCTCAGAATGGGTAAGTACTTTGGAGGAGACAAGAGCAGAAGAGGAAATAAACCAAATTGAACCATTTCTAAACGAACCCCCTCAGCTCAGCATGGAGACAGTATGGATACTGTGGTTAATGTTGGGAAAATACTCTGCAAATAATCTACCTCATAAAAATCCACAATATATATTAAGAATTCAAGTTATTTTACAGTAATAAATAAATTAAAGAATTAATCTGATTTTAAAATAATCAAGAGACATGAGTAGAGATTTTTCAAAAGACAGACAAATGGCATACAGGTATATAAAATGCTCAAAACAACTAATTATCAGGAATATGCAAATAATTGTCACAATGAGCTGCAGCCAAGTGTGGAAGGAGCCTGTAATCCCAGCTACTCAGTTGTCTGAGATAGGAGGGTCAGAAGTTGTTAAAGGCCTGCCTAGGATGCAGAGTGAGTTCAAGGCCAATGATGTCACCTTAACACTGCCTCAAAAGAAAAAAAGCAGTGCAGAGACCTAGGGCTATAGCTTAGTGGTAGAGTGCTAGGCTAGCATGCATAATGCACTAGGTAAAATGCACAGTGCTTCAACCAGATAAAACAAAGCCCAAACAAGGTAGTATTTCACTCCTGAAAAGAAAGCTATTGCCCCAAATTCTGAAGATACCAAGTACTAGACAAAAGAGACTGTCAACAAGATAAAAGGGCCACCAACTGATTGGGAAAGGATCTTTACCAATCCTAAATCAGATAGGGGGCTGATATCCAATATATATAAAGAACTCAAGAAAGTGGACACCAGAAAATCAAATATCCCCATAAAAAAGTGGGGCACAGAGTTAAACAAAGAATTCTCAACTGAGGAATACCGAATGGCTGAGAAGCACATGAAAAAATGTTCAACATCCTTAATCATCAGGGAAATGCAAATCAAAACAACCCTGAGATTCCACCTCACACCAGTAAGAATGGCTAAGATCAAAAATTCAGGTGACAACAGATGCTGGCGTAGATGTGGAGAAAGGGGAACGCTCCTCCATTGTTGGTGGGAATGCAAGCTTGTTCAACCACTCTGGAAATCAGTCTGGTGGTTCCTCAGAAAATTGGACATAGTACTACTGGAAGATCCTGCAATACCTCTACTGGGCATATATCCAGAAGATATTCCATCTGGTAATAAGGACACATGTTCCACTATGTTCATAGCAGCCTTATTCATTATAGCCAGAAGCTGGAAAGAACCCAGATGTCCCTCTACAGAGGAATGGATACAAAAAATTTGGTATATTTACACAATGGAGTACTACTCAGCTATTAAAAACAATAAATATACGAAATTCCTAGGCAAATGGATGGATCTGGAGGCCATCATCCTGAGTGAGGTAACCCAATCACAAAAGAACTCACATAACATGTACTCACTGATATGTGGATATTAGCCCAGAAACCTAAACTACCCAAGATACAATTTACTAAACACATGAAACTCAAGAAGAAGGAAGATCAAAATGTGGTCACGTTACCCCTTCCTAGAATTAAGAACAAAGCACACATTGAAAGAGTTAAAGAGATCATGTGTGAAGCTGAATCCAAAGGATGGACCCAATGACTGCGGCTGCCAGGGATCCATCCCACAATCAGCCACCAAACATAGACACTATAGCATATGCCAGCAAGATAGTGCCGAAAGGGCCCTGATATAGCTGTCTTGTGGGAGACTATACCACTGTCTGGCAAACATGGAGGTGGATGCTCACAGTCAGCTATTAGATGGAACACAGGGTTCCCAAGGAAGAAGGAGCTAGAGAAAGTACCCAAGGAGATGAAGGGGTCTTCAACCCTATAGGTGGAAGAATAACATGAACTAACTAGTTCCCCCTGTGCTCATGTCTCTAGCTGCATATATAGAAGAGGATGGCCTAGTTGGCCATCATTGGGAAGAGAGGCCCCTTGGTCATGCAGACTTTATATGCCCCAGTACAGGGGAACGCCAGGGCCAAGATGTGGGAGTGGGTGGGTAGGGGAGCAGGGCCGGGAGGGGGGAGGGTATAGGGAACTTTCTGGATAACACTTGAAATGTAAATGAAAATATCTAATAAAATATCTAATAAAAGTTGGGAAAAAAAGAGAAAAAAAGAGGAAACCCTGCATGTGCATTTCTGGAACTGTAAATCACTACACCATTACAAAAATTGTACATTGGTCCTCAAGAAACTCTAAACAATCACACATATTCTGGGGCCAAATTGTATCAATAAAATAGCCTGCATTCCTATGTTTGTTGTAGTTACAATATCTAGGATATGAAAGTTTTATATATATATATATATATATATATATATATATATATATATATATATATATATATATTATATAAAAAAAAAAATATATATATATATATATATATATATATATATATATATATATATATATATATATATATATATAGGTTATGAAAGAAAAATTATATATATATACATATATATATATATGTATATATATATATAAAACATTGAATGTTATTTTACCACAAAACAATGAAATTCCATCATCTGTGCTAACATGGATGTAACTGGAAGGCATTATGGTAAGGAAAGAAAGAGCATGTACTGACTCATGTAGAAGTCAAAACCCGGCAGGAAGTCATTCACTAAAATGCTGTTAGAAAACAGGTACAAAATACATGTAGACAAGAGAAGTTGATTCTACTGGTCCAGAACCTAGTAATAAAAATCTACAACAACCTCTATATTTTAAATTATGAGAAAGGTAAAAAGATCCCTAACATTTGTATGGTGTGTAATGTAATGTAAATGCCAATTACTCCAATATATCATATCTATGTATTGAATTATCATAGAACATCTATCAATATGTATGATATTATAAATCAGTGAACAAGAAATTAACATCATTTCCATTTATATATTATACTGTTATTTTTGGTGGGTATTTCATAAGGGTAAAGAAACAAGAAGGTCCCTCAATAACAAAGTGAATGGTCATCCTTATAAAGGGAGAGAAAATATGAAGATGATGATGGGAACCTAGATGATTTAAAGTCATCCTGAAAAACTTACTCAGGCCCTCCTTGCCTCAAAATAATGCTGCTGCTGCTGCTGCTGCTGCTGCTGCTGCTGCTGTTGCTGCTGCTGGTAGTAGTAGTAGTAGTAGTAGTAGTAGTAGTAGTAGTAGTAGTAGTAGTAGTAGTATAGGGGGAAATGCAGCCCAGGCTAGCCTAATTGAATAGTTTGAATGACGCCTAAGTTCACTGTCCAGTTCAATGCTCAAAAGCAAGATAAATACATTTGTCACTTAAATAAGTAAGAGAGTTAAAAGACCACCTGATGCAGAAGGTCATTTAAGTATTATTGATATTGGTGATAGGCATGAAGATGATACTGCCACCTTATGCTCTTAAGACTTCCAGACATAACTAATGCTAGTGGGAAGAGTTCAAACTATCAATTGCTTAGCAATGGATTGATCCAGTCATGTCTTAAGACCTTTTGGCTGCCTTATATAGTCTATAAAGACAGAAGTGAGAGTCAGAGAAGACTGACTCGTTCTTTAGCAATCAGCCATCAAAGTATCTGTCCTGAAGATCTATAGTAAGAACTTGGAGAAAAACAAGTGTTACCAAATGTTAGTTTATAATGCACAAAAGGCTTCTAATATTTATGCCTTGTTGTATTTTAATATTTAGACATAGTATAAATATGTTTAGTCTTGAACAGATGCCTCAAAATGTGTGATAGAAAGTAACACTGAGAATTTGCAGGTGAGCCTGCAACAGTGGTACTCCTGGGAACATTTCATGGGCAGTGATGTAATGGACGCAACAAGTGGAGAAAAAGCAAGAAGAGAATTTCTACCACTGGAGAAAGTTGAACATGTTTTTATCTTTTTTTTTTTCAACTTTTATTAGATATTTTCTTCATTTACATTTCAAGTGTTATCCAGAAAGTTCCCTATATCCTCCCCCCTCCCAGCCCTGCTACCCTACCCACCCGCTCCCACCCCCTGGCCCCGGCGTTCCCCTGTATTGGGGCATATAAAGTCTGCATAACCAAGGGGCCTCTCTTCCCACTGATGGCCAAC
>LR749504.1:4507049-4585873 GCA_902729485.2 Mus minutoides | reverse complement strand
GCTGTGCCTGTGGGTGAGGCCAAGGAATTATAGATGTGACAAGATAGATATACAGGTTCATAGATGTTTAGGACTGGTCTGAGCATGTTGAAGCAGTGATGCTTTTACTCATTGAAGTCCATAATGAAACAGAGAAGAACTGACAGTGATTGGTACTGCACTCTAATCCAAATTACTTGTGTGTTCTCATGGCTTCACACAAGGAAAGGCACAGAACCTCAGTCAGAAGCATGCCTTGAGTGCCACTCTTAGCACTTTTGGATGGCATTTACATGGGTCTCTAATTTAGCCTTAGAGGTACCACTGTGATAGGTTATGGCTTTAGAGTAGAGTCAACCTTCCTAATGCTATGAATACAGTTCCTCATACTATGATGACCCCAACTATAAAATTATATTCATTGCTATGTTATAACTGTAATTTTTGCTGTTATGATTCATAATGCAAATATCTGTGCTTCCCAATGGTCTTTGGGGTTCTTGGCCCACAGAATGAGAATTACTGCTTTAAAGGGCCATCCTGAGACCTTCCTTGCTGACAGGAACCTGGTGTGGCTGTTCCTTGGGAGGTTCTGCCAGTACCTGATCAATGCAAATGCAGAAGCTTAGAGCCAATCATCAGACTGAACTTGAGGACCCCAGTAGGGGAGCTGGCAGAAGAACTTGAGGAGTAACACTGACTGGCCAGACCACCCAGTGATCCCAGGGACTAGACCATCAACCAAGGAGTGTACCAGGAGGGATCCATGGTTCCAGATACATATATAGCAGAGGATGGCCTTGTCTGACATCAATGGGATGGGAGGCCCTTGGTTTTGTGGAGGTTTGATGCCCCAGGGTAGGGGGGTGCTGGAGTGGTGGAGTGGGAGAGTGTGGGTGGGTAGGGGAGCACCTCCATAAAGGCAAAGGGGAGGGATGGAGATTTGTGGAGGGGTAACCTGGACATGGGATATCATTTGTGATATAAATGAATGGAATGTTTAATGCAAAATAAAGGTTGTTGAGTTAAATTAATGAAATATCTATATGAAAAGGGCATTGACATTGGAGAATCTGTATTACGGATTCTAAGTTTGAGTCTTCCCAAAAGTTTGTATGTTAAAACACTACACCTAGGATAATGGTATAAAAAAGTGGGTCTGGAAAGTTTAAGACGACTTCATGAGACTCAAATTCTGACAATGAGATGAACATTTTAGGGAAAGGTGAAGGAACTGTATGACTGAACGTGCCCAGCAGCAGGGCCTCTATTAGCTAGTGTCTTGATCTTAATCTCCTGAGTCTGTTGAATTGAAAAGGATTGTTCATTGAGTCACAAAATCTACAGTGAGTTTATTATAATTATAATAAATGTTTACATAGGGCAACAACAAACTTTTAATGGATATGAGACTTAATTCATATTAATTTTATTCACAGAAAACATAACTAAAGTTTAGGGTTATGTCTGATTACTTCCCTGGAAAAGAGATTTAAGATACAAAGATATTTCTTAGCTAATTTACTCTATTTACTTAGTAATTTATATTATTTGCTCTCACACAAACCCAACATTTAATGCTACAAAAAATACTTGCTGCACACTCAATGAGAAGTCCTCTAAATACTCATCTTTCATCTTCTTCTTTGTTATCTCACCCATCTTGGTTCTGGCTTGAAGCTCTACATTACTACTCAGGACTGACTTCAATGTCGCTGTTTTCAACAACATCTAAGATATGGTTGAGAGAACTTTTTACATAGATTTATGGAATTCCATCTATCTATCTATCTATCTATCTATCTATCTATCTATCTATCTATCTATCTATCTTCTATGTATCATATTTCTGTCAATCAATCAATCAATCAATCAATCAATCACAAAAACTATCTGTTGAGTATACACGTAAGTTTCTAGCCAGGCTAATAAGTGTGGTAGAAGCCAAGAAAAGCATGGGATTTCTCTCTTTCTTGCCAATTAGGGAAAAAATAATTAATGAGGTGACCTCAAGCAAAACATGACTTTGATTAAGGAAAGTAAGGGTTGGGATAATTGCTGAAATGGAAATCCGTATACCTGAGAACTGAGTTTCCAGATTAAGGCAAAAACTTATATTTTTTCTGATATATAACAGAAGAAAAACATAAGTTCATGCACAGAAACAAATTTTCTTAGTATTTAACTCCAAAGCAAATCTATTATATAGATTATTTTTACATTGGAGGTTAAGACAACAACTTCCTGGCTGTCATCCCATGTTATAATTATCCTGTTATATTGCTCTCTTTAATGTTTTCTGCTTGGGTTACCATCTTCCTGAGGCCAGAGATGATATTTCAATGTCTCTGAAGTACATATACAAAGAAGGAGACCCTTAACAGTAATTGTAAAAAATAGTACATTGTGTCTGGAGGGCACTAAGAAGCAATTCCTACGAAATCACAATTGGCTTTACTGTGAACTTAATTCATTCACTGAAACAGTCCTGAGAGAATGAGCATAGGGCTCAGAGATAGAGTGCATATGTGCTGTGTGTAAAATGTGGGTTTTAACCTAACATCATCCATAACTAAGACTTTTAAAACAACAACAACAACAGAACAACAATTACAACAACAATGAAGGTGAGATGAGAGACAGTACACACATCAGGGTAATGTCTCCAACTTTAATAATTAGTATTATATAGCCCCCAAAGAGTAGCATGCTGTTACTCTGTGCCCAAGAGGATTTTTGCTTTTCTTTCTTTTTTTGACTGTTACTCTTCTATTCTCTTTCTTTTGAAAATGTTCCATTTGTGCACTTGCTGGCAGTGGGTGGAGTCTTAATACTTTATGTTGTTACTACTTTCCCAGTGACAGACCTTGGATGTTTTTTCTGTACTTTCTTATAAGGGAGTGATGTGAGGTTTACAGGGAAAACTGTTTATAAGTAATTACTATATTTACTTCGTACTTAACATTGATTTTCTTCCCTTGGCAACCAGCTTACACCTCTTGATCAAAGCCCAAGCTTATCAAATCTATAACTATGCAACTACCTGCTATGTGCACCAGTGCTGACTTGTAGCAGACTGGTTTCTGAAACCATTCTGAACTCTAATAAAGAGCTTTCTGACAAGATCTGGTTGCTATCCTTGTTCCCTCAAGACACATCTTAACATGGATTCATAATGGTTTAAATTTGAGGCCTACCCAACTTCTGTGAATTAATTTGAGTAAATTATTTAATAAGGATTGGCTCCTCAGTCTAAGGTAGAAGCTAAATACTTCATATTAAAATATGTTTTTCAAAAGCTCTTTTCAATTTTAGATATCAAATCACAGGTACAGGCATAGTTAGGCATTTTATTTTTGAGAATTTGCAGTGAGTTATAATGCATAAGGACAGCTTTAAAAAAAGTCCCTATTTAGCTAAAATGTGTTTCTCTACAATTCCCATGAAAGCATTTCAGTAGACCATCATAGTTTTTCATATCTATAGTATAGGATTTCTATTTGAAATATTATATCGATTATGGGGAAATAAATGTTTCTTGGCTAAAGATTTATTATTTAGGCATAGTTGTATATTCCTATAATCTCAGTGTTTAGTAGCCAATGGCAGGTGGATCTCTTTGAGTTTGTGGCTAGCCTGTTCTACAAAGTGAATTATAGGCCATTAGGGGCTATACAATGAGAAACTCACTTTAAAGATGTATTTATATTTAACACATTAATTTGTCAACTTATTCTCAGAGTTGACAAATATTATGTTACATTTAACAGCTCAATGGCGTCAATGTCCATTTTATTAAGAGAGATCATGTCTCTTAGCTGTGTGGATGTGGAAGGACACTAGCCTGGTACAGTCTATATTGACATTGCAAAAGCCTCTTACCAAAGTAATTTCCAGAGAGTAGTTTGGATTGATTATTATATAAAAAGGCCACCTTTGCTCCATCCCAGTATCTTCTGAATGAGATGATCACATTAGTTTGCCAGGGAAGTAACAAATGAATAACCACAATGACCACCGCACTTGGTGGCAAAACAGACTGTTTTTTCATTTCAGTTTTCATTAGATATTTTCTTCATTTACATTTCGAATGCTAGCCCGAAAGTACCCTATACCCTCCCCCTGCCCTGCTCCCCAACTCATCCACTCCCACTTCCTGGCCCTGGCATTCCCCTGTACTAGGGCATATGATCTTCGCTTTCCTTTAAAATCTTAAAGAAGGCTCAGCCAGATCAACTCAACCTTGGGCAAAAAACCAACTTAAAAAATGAAATAAATTAAATAAAATGTAGCCAGATTGAAAAATAATTTTTGTATAATCTCATTTGTTTATAATATCCATATGGCAAAAGTTGGCCTACTTTAGTTTCTTTTTTAATTAATTTTTATTTAAAAGTTTTTCATACAATATATTTTAATCATATTCTTTGTTTTTTCTTCCCCAACTTATTCCAGATTCTCCTCACCTCTCTGTTCACCCAGCTTCATCTTCATGTTCATGTTTTACTTCCCTCTCCCACCCCAAACAAACAAGAAGCCAGGCATGATGTCCCAGGCCTTTAATCCCAGCACTTAGGAGGCAGAGGTGGGTGGATCTCTGAGTTTGAGGCTAGCCTGGTCTACATAGTAAGTTCCAGGACAGTCAGGGCTTGTCTCAAAAACAAAATAACAACAAAAGAAGGAAGGAAGGAATGAGAAAGGATGAAAAGAACAATTTTAAAACAAAATCATGAAATCACACACACAAAAAAACCATTAACCATGAAGTCTTTTTTAGGGGGAGGGGACAGCTATCCTAGGCATGGTGGGGACAGCTATCCTAGGCATGGTGCTCAGCCTAGACTGATTCCTGTGTCCACTGACACTCCATTGGAAAAAATCCATTTCTTCTTTCCCTAAAGGAATCAGGTGAAAATAGCTTTTGGATTAGGGGCAAGCCTTTGTGTCCACTTCCCTTTTCCATCTTGTGGCTGTGGTCACAGGCTCTGTCCTGTGTATCAGTCCTGTTGTGTTGGAAGGTACTGTTTCATTGGTGTCTTCCACCACCTCTTAGAATCTTTCCGCCTCCTATTCCTCAGAGATCCCAGAACCTTTAGCTAGGGGAGGGGTTTGATGAAGACATCCCATTTGGGGATGAGTTTGCCAGAGTCTCTTACTTACTAAACATTGTCTAATTGTGAGGTTTTGTGTTGATTGCTGTCTCTTTGAAGAAGCCTCCGTAACGAGGGTAGAGGGTTTGAGGGTAGAGGGTACTGCAGCTGAGGCAGGGTCCAAGTACAGGTGGCACATGAGGGAGTCACCAAAGAATGGACATGGTCTGGAAAGAAAGGCTGAGAGGGCAGCAGGGAAGAACTAAGAGACCGCCAGTCTTCACCAAGAGACTAAGTTCCTATAGGATAGAGAAGGACTAGGAGAAAGGAGCTAGTTTGGTTTCTTTATAATCCCAAAAGTTGTGTAAGGAGTAAGTCTTATAGCTGGTTTCTTAGTAACACAACTAGTGTAGACTTTACACAACACCTTATGAGGTATACACCCAAACTGAAAATGAGGCAAGATTCATATACATGAACACATTAGAAAACTGTTTTACTTCTTGTTTTAACTTCTTATATTTGGTTCAATAAATTTAAATATTGGGTCTAGCCATATAGTACCCACATAGTGTACTTGCCTGATATGTGGGAAGCTATGACTTTGAACACCAAAAATATCATCACAAAATAAAAGATGAGTAAATAACCAACAATAAGAAGAAACAAAACAGACAAACAAAATCACAAAATCTCTTTGAATGAAGAACTTCTTGTATAGAAATATTAAGAAATGAAAATAAAAATATCTCAAAATGCTAATATAATTCTATCCCAGCTTTATTAACTGGTAATTTGGTTTGAAGACCAAAAGGAAGAGACAGAATTCGCTGTAGTCACAAATACTACGGCCTTAAATGCATACAATCCTGATGGTGTGGGTCTTCCACTAAAGACTGGGTAACCTACTAGTTCTCATGCCTTTAAAAAGAAAAGACTTTACATTCCTCAACAGCCTACTAGCCTCAATAGCCATCAATTGCGAATAGTTTCTCAGCTAGGGAACAAGATATTTTTAAGACACAAGTAAATGGATAAATGGAAAGGCAATCCAAGTTCATGGATAGAAAAGCTTTCATCATCAAGATAGCAATAATCTCCAAACTGTCCACACATTTAATGAACCCGAATCAGAATCCCTGATTTATTTTCTTCTTCCCAGCTTCAACCACATTGATTCTAAAATCCATAAGGATATGTAAGTAGCCAAAGTAATCTTTTAAAATTATTAGACCAACATCCTGACTTCAAAACTTACTGCAAAGCTGCCTCAAGTAGGTCACTGCGGTTCTACTAAGAGATAGTAACATTTATCAATGGGACAGAGTCCTGGCTTACATTCATAAGTATTCATGTTTTTAATGGAATGTTAATACAATAAAAAGAAACATGGCTTTGTTTCCCAATGAAAAGTGGCAGGAAAGCTGAATACACATACTCAAAAAATTTTAAAACTAAATTTGACATTTATCACACATAATTTATAAAAACTAATCCAAATCAGGCTAACAGAGGTAGTGCATAATTTAAATTCCTAGAAGCCAGAGACAAGAGGATCTCCATGAGTACCTGGACAGTGAGCGTTACATAGTCAGACCCTGTCTCAAAAATAGGAGGTAGGGAGAAGTGGGGAGGGGAAGAGGAGGAAGAAAGAGGAGGCAGTGGAGAAGGAGAGAGATGAGGAGGTAGAGCAAGATGGGGAAGTAGGAAGAGAGGAGAAAGGGGAGGAACATAATCCAAGCAATAAAACTGGACACTAGGGGCAGATATTTAAGACTACTCATTTTGTGATATTTCATGGACTTAAACTGAAGGGGCGGTCTTTTCTGTGATAGCCAGAAGCTTGAAACAACTTAGATGTCCAACAACAGAAGAATGGGTACAGAAAATGTGGTTCATTTACACAATGGAATATTGTGTAATATTGTGATATTGTGGGATATCAGCTATTAAGAGCGAGGACATCCTGACTTTTGCAGGTAAATGAATGGAACTAAAAAATATCATCCTGAGTGAGGTAACTGAGACCCAATAGGACATACATGGTATGTACCCACTAATAAGTGGATATTAGCCAAAAAAGAAAGATAGAAAAAAAAAAACCGCATACAGAATACACAAGAGAGAGTTCACAGAATTCAAAAGGCTCAACAAGCTGAAGTTCCCAAGTGAGGACGCCTCAGTACCACTTGGGAGAGAGAAGAAAGCAATCATAAGTGGGGAGGGAGGGATTTGGGAGGGAATGTGAATGAGGTGGTGGGGAAGTCTGGGGTAGAGGGGAACCTGATCTGATACTGGGTGAGGGAAAAGGACAGAAGCCCTAAGGGCCAGCAGAAAGAATGGAAACAGACAACCTCAGAAAATAGGAGGTTGGAGGGACCCCCACCCCCAGAATGCACCAAAGATTTGGGAGGTGAGAGACTCCCAGGACTCATAGGGAGGGATCTTTGATGAGGTGCCCGGCAGTGGGGAGAGGGAACCTGTGGAGCCCACCTCCAGTGGAAAGACAGGATATTTGTGATGTTGCCATCCCACCGTCACACCTATGACCCATAATTGTTTCTGTCTGAAAGAATTACAGGTATAGAAATGGAGAGGAGCCTGGGGAGAAGAAGGTCCAGCCACAGGCCCGAAGTGGGATCCAGCTCAAGGGGAGGTCCCAGGGCCTGACACTATTACTGAGGCTATGGAGAGCTCAAAGAAAGGGATTTATTGTTGACTGCCCTTCGAGGAATCCAACAAGCAGGTGAAAGAGTCAGATGCTATTATTTGAATCTAACCAATGGACAGAAGCAGCTGACCCCTGTTGTTGAGTTGGTGAAGACTGAAAGAAGCTGAGGAGAAGGGCGATTCTGTAGGACTAGCAGTCTTGGTTAACCCCCCCCCCAGATCTTTCAAACACTGGACCACCAAACAGAAAGCTTACACCAGCTGATATGAGGCCCCTAACACACATACAGTAGAGGACTTCTGGGTCTGTGTTCATTTGGAGATGATGCACCTAACCCACAAGAGATGGAGGCCCAGGGAGTTTAGAGATCAGGTGGGATGGGGGGTGAGGGCATCCACGTGGAGATAGAGTGGGTGGGGAGGAGGTGTGAGATGTGGAGCAGTTGGATGGTGGATGGGAAGGGGTGAGGAATGGAATATGGAGTGTAAAAAATGAATTACAAATAAAATAAAATTTTAAAAAATTCAAAAATAAATAATCAAACCTGTAAAAAGAAAAACAAAAACAAAAAACAACAACCCCTCCCCCCCAAAACCAAACCAAAACAAAACAAAAAGCCAACCGCCCCCCAAAAAACCCCAAAGGGACTTAATCTGAATTTAGATATTGGTGATGGTTGTAAAAATCTATAAATATGCTAAAAACCATTAATTTGTACTTCTTCAAAAGATGAATTTCCTAACATATGAAGTATATCTCAAATGAAGTTCAGTAAGCAATTATATCTCAAATTAGTTGTATAAATGTTATGTCATGTATAAAATAACTGAAACAACATACAATAGTAAATTAATAAGCCAACAATGTACTGGGATGAAATGGTACTTTTGGGATCTTCCATTGGCGGTGATATAACAGTATGAAAACATATTTTTTTTTTTTTTTTGGTTTTTCGAGACAGGGTCACTTTGTGGACCAGGCCAGCCTCAAACTCAGAAATTTGCCTGCCTCTGCCTCCCAAGTGGTGGGATTAAAGGGTGACTTGGGAAAGTGAGTTGCAGAGAGGTGGTCCTTCTTGTCAAACTGAGAGTGGGAGTTATCAGCAGAAAATGGTAACACTGATTAGTGAGGATAAATGGACTTGCTAGAATTCTGAAATCAGTCAATATGTAAATTAAGAGTAGAATGAATAAATTAGTAGGAATCTTGCTGCTAAGGCTTAAACTCCACATAATGGCCAACTAACTGCAAATATGTCACTCATTGTTTTGAGTATTCTCAAATTTGAAGACAACATTAGACTCTTTACCTGGAAGCTGTTTCTTCAGTGTTTGGGTAATCAAAGACTTAGATACACAAGACAATTTTAAAGTAAAACTAATTAAGATGTATTTTGTCATTTTCCTACAAATGTTATTTTTACTGAATTGCCTAGATTCAAAGTAAGGTTGTAAGAGTGTTTTTATTCTCAGTTATGTTGATGTCATTATAATTCCATTTTCTATGGTTTATTCTTCCTTATTTCACTTCTCAATTTCTGATTCCCAGCCACTCAAAATGTCACAATTCACATAAATCACATTAAATAAACTTCCTACCAATACTAATTTCACTTTGTCTTTTTGTGGACAAAATACAATGTTATTACTTTAAGGTCATAGTTAGCCATCGTCATATCCCTAATGGTAAAGGCTAAAAATTTTTAGCTCAATTCCATTTCTTCCTCAGTATAAATATAAATCATTTTCCAAGTAACTTAAAAGAGTCTTCTAAGAGTAGACTGAGGCTGAGTGTCCTCATACAGCCATGCCCAAAACTAGCCTTATACCAGCTGCTCAAGGCAGCTTAGGCAGCCTGGAGGCCAGGGAGCCCAGCATGGAACAATGGCAAGAAAATAAGAGTTCCCTTCATTCCTTAATTCACATGCAAGTGAGGTGCCAATCAAGTGCTGACAAGCATGGAAAAACCAAAATCAAAAGTGGGTAAAGACTTGCTTTCAAAAGAAGCTGTTTTCACACATTTCTAAGTGATGTTTTTTAATGATGGCTGTGAACGAACCACTAACAACATAGAAAAGGAACTAAAAATGAGCAGATCCTAATATTCTATCTGTTCAGACAAGTCAGTGAAGCTAATGAAATGTACTGATTCAAATACTTGGTACACGTTATAAAAACTATGAGTGCTCTCGCTTTGATTAAGGGAAGCTATCTGAATGTAATGTACTGAGGCCCTGCAAGCACAGCAGTGAACTAAACTCAGGTAGGTAAGGGACAATGACAAGGACTGCAAGCTCCTGCTCAGAGTGTTACTTGGTTTCCTAAACTGCTTAGCACCTAGAAAGACAAGAACAAAGCCCAGTGAAATGGCCAGTGGAAGCAATGGAATCATGTCGACCAAGTGGCTGTGACAGAGATTATGGACATGTCAAAACATGAATTGAAATGTGAAAATTAGAGAAAAATGAGCCAAAGAGCCAAAGTTTTAATAAGTAGGCTGCACAGTCTGTACAAGTCTTTCCAAATCAATTTGGAAGGCAAGTTGTAACTAAGATTAATTCTATCATATAAAATTAAATGCCTAAGAAAGAAATGTAAGCCTTTGTGTTGATGTCTTAGACAAAGTATATAGACAAATACATTATTTTCAGAAATTCATTAACAATTGGTAAGCCTATTTCTTCTCTTACCTTTGATAACTACATGTTGAATTTAATTTGAATGTCTTATCAATACTTGTTTTTCTAGGATCACAGAGAGTTGTTTGAGTTTTCTCTGTAGTGAGAGCAGAGGTGGTGAAAAGGATACTTTTGGTATCACGTTTCTTGTGGTTACAGCAAACTGTACACTGTTTTTATGAAACTAGACCCAGTAAAGCTGCTTTGCAAGACATACTACTACAAAATAAATAGTGGCTTTGAAAAGAAATCTTTCACTATTGCCTGTGCTTGAGGAGCAATTCAACACTTTAGGAGAGAATGTAATGATAAACTATGTTCACTGCTTCCAAAACCAAAAATTAACAAAACATGGGCCTTCTATAGTTTTGTTCTGCAAACTTCAAAGTACACACTTAATTTAAAGTAGAATTTTACACAAAATTTAACTCAGTAAATGGCAAGATTACTACATAAGGTCTTCTTGTATGATATTCAAACAATAAAGACTATACAAAATTGCATTAATTATATTTATTTTTAACTGTATGTGCCATACAGTGTTCTTTATACTTAGGACTCAAAGAAGAAGAATGTTACCTTACTTGACCATGAAAAGAATGATTTCTGCATACTCGAATATGACGGCATACACTGAGGTAGAGACACAGGGACAAAGGCCCTACATTCTTTTAAGAGGTATAAATTCTGAATAATTTTAAAATATTTTAAACTGTTGAAAGCTAAAGGATTTATGCATGATTTGTACATAATGCAGCACCAAGAGAAAACTATATCATAATTTAAGTTTTATACACTATAATATTAATCTTCACAATTTTCTCATATAGCTAGTATTAACAACTTGAAACCATGTGAGACAATTACATATGACACATATGTTGAAATATCCCAAGACAACATTTGTTAACGTTTTCAACACTAATGCTTTTAAGAATATTAGTAATAACATAAAGAATGCTGGCTTTAGAAAAAAAACAAGCTTATAGGCATCGTAGAGCTTGCTTTTCTGTCCTAATGCTTTCTTTGAAAAAGCATTTTCAAATAAAAACATAGTGAAGTTACATGTTATCATGTTTATTACAATGAAAACCACATCAGTGCAAGTATTATTTGCTTGTATGTTACTTTTTAGAATGGGATCACTCTCTCTTCAGTTTGCATTGTAATACTCCTGCCTTACAACTGCAATAATTTGTTGCATAAGTACCAAATACAAGAATTTAAAATGATAATCATTAATATTTTAAGATGTAAGCAAGGTATTTCATATTAAATAGACTTCTCAGTTCTGCTCTGGGCTGACAGATCTCCAGAGGTTACATTATCTCCTCCTCCCATGCATGGCCTCCTACAGGGACAGCAGACTACAGAAGCTGACCCTTACTGGGACCATCTTGTCTCTCAGACAAAGCTCCTTTTTAACTTCTTACTTACTAGTTACTTCCTGTGTTGGAGAAAAACTTTAGCTCAGCTTGTGATAATTTCACAGGCCCCGAGGACCCTGACCCTAATGGCCTCAAGGTCAGAAGTCAAGTCTTGTTCTGAAACATCTGTGTGCTTTATATTAAAGTGGAACAAAAGTGGAGAAATATCCACCAGTGTGTGACAAGAAGGACAGGCAAAACAGGACTGACACATTGGTCATCTGTCAATTTGGCATCTTAAGTTCATTTTAAAAATAGCCTTAAATATACCCTAATCCCAAATTTCATTTACAAAGCTAAAATTAGTGTCTTTATATATTTTAGGTTATTCCATAAGTTTAAAGAGTTAATTTTAAAGTAATTTTGATGACTTACAAATAAAAGCTATTATAGCTACAAATGTATAATTATTTTTATCTGGAGATACTGAAACAAATTATTTTAAAATGTTGGAGTTTTCTTTCAACATCCATATTAAAAACAACACACTAATGTAAAATGCTCCCTCCCGTAAGGTGTCTCTTATATATAACATAATATATATCAAAAATAAACAAAAAATCTGTGAAGCTAAAAACGCTTGTAAACAATCTCTAAATACTGAAGTCAAGTTAAGAAAGAAATGACAATACATTTTTTTTGATCTTAGCATGGTATAAGCAAAAGACATAGGGTAACTGCGGTATCATTCTCAGATGTCAAGGGCTAGCACCACTTTCATCTATATCACGTGAGACTGAATTATAACACATCCAACATGGTCACAGGAATATACTGACAGAATTTCACACCAAGCCTAAAATCTAAAATGAGACAACAAATATTGTGGTTGATTTAATGCTCACATCAATTTCCTTGGCTTTAACATTCTCAGATACACTATCAACAAGCTAATCTGTTATAGCAAAGGAATGGTCCTGTGACATGGGTGATAGACAAAATGGCAATGCTTCATTAGTCAACTTATAGTATTAATCATTAAAAACAATATCAGTGACAAAAACTGGGCTATCTGTAATACTTTATAGAATTCAGATTAAACCTGAGACAACTGGTAACTGTTCCTATCATGACACCTAATATTAACTCTTAAAAATCAGAATACTAAAAAATACAAAATTTTTGTGAACAAGCAAAGATTGGTAGTTCAATGTAATTTAATGGAACCTTTCTAACAGTTTTATGCTGGTCATATAAACTGATAAGTATTACATACTAAACAATACACATTAAAGTCAGGTGAAAATTATTAAATGACACCAAATATTAAAAAAGACAGAAAGTTTTGATTCTCCACACATTACAATATATTAATAACAAATAAAACAAACTAAACAGAAATGTACATCTGAAATGTATAGAAGCTGATATGATAATATTAAAATGTAAAGTAACATGTAAAGAAGAAACAGGCAAACCCCACTTCTGATTAACAATATAAAGTTCTGTTACACTCAAAGACATCTGTAAACCTTTTTTCAAAAATCATACAAGCATATACTGGACATGATTTATTACATTTTAAACTAAATTGAAAAAATTGTCCAATATATTCATCATATTCTCTCACTACCTCCTCCCAGATCCTGCTCAATTACTATAAATTTAACTTCATGTTCTTTTTCTCTCTTACACAAAAAAGAAAACAAAACAGAAATAAAAATAAAAATAAAAACAATGAAACAACAAAAAAAATCTACTGAGACATAAAATACCAAGGCAAAATGAAACAAAAAGCCCCGCCTCCCCCAATGCACACAAAAGGAGTCCATTTTTGTGTTCAACAAATACAATTGGTCATAGGCCTGCCTGGGGTATGATTCCTATACCCAGTGTCACTCTATTAGAGAAAACAAATTTTCCCTCTCCCTGCAGGCATCAGGTGCAAATAGCTTCTTGGGAAGGGTTGAGTCTTGTGTCTGCATCTCTTTCTCAGTGCTGGAACTTGGTCTGGTTTGAACCTGTGCAGGTGCTGGCACAGTATCTGTGTGTGCATATGTCTATCAGTCCCAGGGTTTTCAGAAGATGTGGTTTTCTTGGAGTCATTCATCTATCTGCCAACTCTGGCTCTTAGAAGGTTTGAAATACATTTAAATAATAATATGGAGGGGGGGCGAGAAATAGAGGGCATGCCCATATCTTTAATGTAAGGGATGCAGGGATGGTTCAATATAGGGAAATCCATCAATGTAATCTACTACATAGACAAACTCAAAGAAAAAAAACCACATGATCATTTCATTAGATGTTGAAAAAGCAGTTGACAAAATTCAACATCCCTTCATGTTAAAAGTCTTGTAAAGATCAGGAATTCAAGGCCCATACCTAAACATAGTAAAAGCAATATATAGCAAACCAGTAGCCAACATCAAACTAAATGGAAAGGAACTTGAAGCAATCCCACTAAAATCAGGGACTAGACAAGGCTTCTCATTCTTTCCCTATCTAAATGGCCATCTTGCCAAAAGCAATCTACAAATTCAATGCAATCCCCATCAAAATTCCAATTCAATTCTTCACAGAGTAGAAAGGGCAATTTTCAAATTCATTTGGAATAACAAAAAATGCAGAATAGTGAAAACTATTCTCAACAATAAAAGAACTTATGTGGAATCACCATCCCTGAACTCAAGCTGCACTACAGAGCAATTGTGATAAAAATTGCATGGTATTGGTACAGATGCATGCAGGTAGATCAATGGAATAGAATTGAAGACCCAGAAATGAACCCACACAGCTATGGTCACTTGATCTTTGACAAAGGAGCTAAAACCATCCAGTGGAAAAAAAAAAAGACAGCATTTTCAACACATAGTGCTGGTTCAACTGGAGGTCAACATGTAAAAGAATGAAAATTGATCTGTTCTTATCTCCTTGTATAAAGCTCAAGTCCAAGTGGATGAAGGACCTCCACATAAAACCAGATACACTGAATCTAACAGAAGAGATAGTGTGGAAAATTCTCAAACACATGGGCACAGGGGAAATTTTCCTAAACAGAACACAAATGGCTTATCATCTAAGAATTGACAAATGAGACCTCATAAAATTGCAAAGCTTCTGTAAGTCAAAGGACACTGTCAATAAGACAAAACAGCAACCAACAGATAAGGAAAAGATCTTTACCAACCCTACATCCAATAGAGGGATAATATCCAATATATGCAAAGAACTCAAGAAGTTAAACTCCAGAGAAATAAATAAACATATTAAAAGTGGGGTACTGGACTAAACAAAGACTTCTCAACTGAGGAATACAGAATGGCTGAGAAGCACCTAAAAATATTCAACATCCTTAGTCATCAGGGAAATGCAAATCAAAACAATCCTGAGATTCCACCTCACACCAGTCAGAATGGCTAAGATCAAATACTCAGGTGACAGCAGAAGTTGATGAAGATGTGGAGAAAGAGGAACACTCCTGCATTGTTGGTGGGATTGTAAGCTGGTACAACCACTTTGAAAATCAGTCTGGCTGTTCCTCAGAAAATTTGACATAGTACTATCAGTGGACCCAGCAATACCACTCCTGGGCATATATCCAAAAGATGCTCCAACACATAACAAGGACACATGCTCAACTATGTTCATAGCAGCCATATTTATAATAGCAGAAGCTGGAAACAACCCAGATGTTCCTCAACAAAGGAATGGATACAGGAAATGTGGTACATTTACATAATGGAATACTACTCAGCTATTAAAAGCAATGATTTCATAAAATTCCCAGACAATTGGAAGTAGAAAATATCATCCTGAGTGAGGTAACCCAATCATAAAAGAACACATATGGTATGAACTCACTTATAAGTAGATATTAGCCCCAAAACTCAGAATACACAAGATACAATTCACAGACCATATGAAGCTCAAGAAGAAGGAAGACCAAAGTGTATGTGCTTCGGTCCTTCTTAGAAAGGGGAATAAAATACTCACGGGAGCAAATATGAAGAGAAAGTATAGAGAAGGGACTGAAGGAAAAGCCATAAAGAAACTGCCCCACATGGGGATCCATTCAACATACAGTTACCAAACACAGACACTACTGTGGATGGCAAGAAGTGCTTGCTGACAGGAGCCTGATATAGCTGTCTCCTAAGAGGCCCTGTCAAACCCTTACAAATACAGAGTTGTTTGCTGCCCTGAGCTCCTGGTATTCTGTCTGTACTCCATCCCCACAGTCACCTGGCAACAGCCAGGTATGCTCCTCACCACGGTTACCTGGTAACAGCCAGGTAGGTCTGGCCCACTCTCTCTCTCTCTCTCTATATATATATATATGCTCCTCACCACGGTTACCTGGTAACAGCCAGGTAGGTCTGGCCCACTATATATATATATATATATATAGTTTGTTTTTTGTTTTTTGTTTTTTTCGAGACAGGGTTTCTCTGTATAGCCCTGGCTGTCCTGGGACTCACTTTGTAGACCAGGCTGGCCTCAAACTCAGAAATCCACCTGCCTCTGCCTCCCGAGTACTGGGATCAAAGGCCTGCACTACCACGCCCAGCTCTGGCCCACTATAAAAAGAGCTGCTTGCCCCCTCCTCCCTCTCTTACTCTTACTCTCTTGCCCTTTTACTCCCTTACTCTTACCTCTCACACTCTTGCTCTCCCTCTCTGCATTCCCTTCCCCCCTCACTCCCCATGTCCATGGTCAGCCTCTACCTCCCTACTCTCTCCCTCTCTCTGCCTTTAAACCAGAGACTTTCTCTTCTCATCAGGATCTGTCATACTGGACCAATGGAGCAGGTCTTCCTCTAAAGAGCAGCAGATTTAATCTCCGTCTGGAGGCCTCCTTGTATTCTCAGCCATGGTCACCACCAAGCTAAGCCACCCGGCCAAGAAATACAAGGACTCTTCTACCCCCAGGAACCAGTGAAGAACTCTCTTCCCACCCTTCCCCCTTGTTCCAGGCTAGAGCCAGCCAGTAGGCCTACACTCTGTTCTCAGCAATTTTGCAACATCAAGCTGCATCTGTGCTGTCCAAGAGTGAGAACCTGTCATCCCTGGCCTCAGCCTGGTTCAGTTCCCAATACTGTGGGACCATGAAAGTCAGCCTGTTTTCTGGTTGAGCTAGGTTTAAACCCCAGAGAACCAGCAGGTAACTCTTCAAAGGAGGGAGGGGGCAAGCAGCTCTTTTCATAGTTAGCCAGCTCTTCCCCAGCACCCATCGGCATCTGTGGTGGCCAAGATTTGGAGCCTGACTCTGGCAGTTTCACAGGAACCTCAAACTGAGCCTTCCCACCACCAGAGCAGAGTCCTGTAGCTTCTCATGGTGTGCAGTTAGACTTCTCATATCCTGCCTCTCCCAGAGGCTCTGGGCTGGACGCAGGACCCCATTTTTAATCCATACAGTACCAAATCATGTGGCTCAGGTGGCTAATGTGGCCAGTAACTCCAGATCCAGGGGAATACTTAGCCCTTTGTGGCCATGTAGACATGGGCACACACATGATATACATAAATACAGGGATGTACATACACACATAAAAAAAATAAAGTATGTGGACTGGAGAGATGGCTCAGTGGTTATGAGCACTTACTGCTCTTCCAGACGTACTGAGTTCAATTCCCAGCAACCACATGGTGGCTTACAACCATCTGTAATGGCATCTGATGACCTCTTCTGGTGTGTCTGAAGAGAGCAACAGTGTATTCATGCATAAAATAAGTAAAATAAATAAAACTCTTTAAAAAGTTAGTAAGTACTTACCAGTTCAACAAAAGCAAGTCCTCCATAACTATGAGCCACAAAGAACACATTCTCAGCAGCAGCCTGGGCTATGAAATGGTCCCACACATAGATTGCATGCTCTTCAGGAGAACCATTTTCCTATAAAAAGCAAATACATACTGCAGACTATACAGTGACTATCACAGTAATCAGTTAAATTATATGCTTACAAACATAGCATAAGAATAAGCTGGTTAGATGGTTAGAGAACATTCACAGAAATAACAAAACAAAAGAACTCTATTGAATATTTAACTTAGAAAATAATCTAGTATTAAAACTATTAGTAAATTACTGATAAGCTTAACTGCAAATGTAATTTTAGGAAAAAGCTTATTAAATATGTGCACCTTTAAGGAAAACAATCCAGGTATTCCTGAGATATTAAGATCTACTTTAATATATTCAAATTACACAATCAAACATTATGGTGGATTTTGATAAACCAATATCATACTAAAATATTTAAGTTGCATTCTTCTATGTATCTGAAAGTATTTAAATTATATATCTAAATATTATTATTTGGTTTATAAGATTTTAAGTAGTAAACTGAAAATCTGGAGAAAAGTAATAATGAATATTTTCTATTGTAATCATTTAAAGGAATATATGCTTTCCAACAGTATGTTCTATAGACATTTTACTTCTAGAACTTAGAGAAATCTAAATACATAAATATAGGGACTTGAACTCTAAGGCTTTAAACACTATTAATCATATTCTAAACCTTCTAAAATAATTTAATTTTCCTGTTTTTTTTTATTAGCCGATACATATAATGGTCACAGACAAATTTAGATAATATAAAAATAATGGGAGACCAATGGAGGCTGCTAAGGGACCTCGGGATCACAGAACCTTTGGATCATCTTGGGATGACGGGTGAGCAGAAAGCAACATCAGCTTCAAGAAGTGCAGAGGGTCTTGTGCCAGCAGGAACAGGGACAAAGGAACCCCCACCCGACCAGACGCTGGGATCCATTCTGGTCTGGGCTAGCCCTGCCATCTTCTGTGTGAACCGGGCCAAGGGCATCTAGGGCACCAGAGGACTCTCCTTGCTGCAGGACACCTAGCACACCTAGGACCTCCTGATCACCTGAGAGCACTTGGGTGATAGAAGCAACAGAGCTTCTTGCTCAGGGTTTTGTCAGGCCTTCATCTTTAGCCAGGAGGCATAGCTGAGACAAGACCCCTGGGCACATTCCATGCCAGAGGAGAGTAGGCCTACAGGGAGGGTTCTGACCCCAGAACTCAGGAAGTGGATCAGAGTTCCAGACTGCTGGACACCTGCCCTGCAAGAGAAGAGCTTGCCTGCAGAGAGTCCTCTGACCACTGAGACTCAGGTGAGAGATGGACTCCCTGGAGTGCTGACAGAGGCTAACAAAATCACAGGAGGATCAAGCTCCAACCTGAGACAGCTTGAACATAATATCAGAGATTTCTAGATGGCAAAAGGCAAATGTAAGAATCTTACTAACAGAAACCAAGAACACTGGGCATCATCAGAACCCAGTATGCCCATCACAACGAGTCCTGGATACCCTAACACACATCCGAAAAGCAAGACTCAGATTTAAAATCATATCTCATGATGGTGGTAGAGGATTTTAAGAAGGGCATTAATAACTCATGTAAATAAATACAGGAGAACACTGCTAAATAGGTAGAAGCCCTTAAAGAGGAAGTACAAAAATCCCTCAAGGAATTACAGGAAATACTGCTAAACAAGGAGAAGCCATTAAAGAAGAAATACAAAAATCCCTCAAGGAATTACAGGAGAACACTGCTAAACAGGCAGAAGTCCTTAAAGAACTACAGGCAAACACTGCTAAACAGGTAGAAGAAACACAAAAATCCCTCAAAGAATTACAGGAAAACACAACCAAACAGGCGATAGAATCGAACGAAACAATCCAAGATCTAAAAATGGAAGTAGAAATAATGAAGAAAACCCAAAGGGAGACAACTCTGGAGATAGAAACCCTAGGAAAGAAATCAGGAACCATAGAAACATCAGCAACAGAATACAACAGATGGAAGAGAGAATCTCATGTGCAGAAGATTCTATAGAAAACATGGACAAAACAATCAAAGAAAATGCAAAATGCAAAAAGATCCTAACTCAAAACATCCATGAAATCCAGGACACAATGAAAACACCAAACCTAGGTATAATAGGAGTAGATGAGAAAGAAGATTATCAACTTAAAGGGCCAGCAAATATCTTCAACAAAATTATAGAAGAAAATTTCCCATACCTAAAGAAAGAGATGCCCATGAACATAAAAGAAGCCTACAGAACTCCAAATAGACTGGACCACAAAAGAAATTCCTCCTGACAATAATAATCAGAACAATAAATGCATGAAATAAAGACAGAATATTAAAAGCAGTAAGGGAAAAAGGTCAAGTAACATATAAAGGCAGGACTATTAGAATTACTCCAGACTTCTCACCAGAGACTATGAAAGCCAGAAGACCCTGGACATATGTTATACAGACACTAAGAAAACACAAATGCTAGCCCAGGCTACTATTGGGCAAAACTCTCAATTACCATAGATAGAGAAACCAAAGTATTGCATGACAAAACCAAATTTACACAATATCTTTCAACAAATCCAGCCTGTCAAAGGATAATAAAGCGAAAGCAACAACACAAAGATGGAAACTACACCCTAGTAAAAGCAAGAAAGTGATCCTTTTACAAAACTAAAAGACAGTCACAAGAACAGATTCCCAACATTAAAAACAAAAATGACAGGAAGCAACAATTACTTTTCTTTGGTTTTTTTTAACATCAATGGACTCAATTCCCCAATAAAAAGACATAGACAAACAGACTGGCTACACAAACAGGACCCAATATTTTGCTGCTTACAGGAAACTCACCTCAGGGATAAAGACAGACACTACCTCAGAGTAAAAGGCTGAGTTTTTAACAATTTTCCAAGCAAATGGTCCAAAGAAACAAGCTGGAGTAGCCATTCTAATATCGAATAAAATTAACTTCTAGCCCAAAGTTATTAAAAAAGACTAGGAGGGGCACTTCATACTCATCAAAGGTAAAATCTACCAAGATGAACTCTCAATTCTAAATATCCATGGTCCAAATGCAGGGGCAGCGATATTCATTAAAGAAACTTTAGTAAAGCTCAAAGCACACATTGCAACTCACAAAATAATAGTGGGAGACTTCAACACCCCACTCTCACCAATGGACAGATCCTGGAAACAGAAACGAAGAAGAGACACATGGACACTAGCAGAAGTTATGAAACAAATGGACTGAACAGATATCTACAGAACATTTTATCCTAAAACAAAAGGATATGCCTTCTTCTCAGCACCTCATGGTACCTCCTCCAAAATTGACCATATAATTGGCTTCAAAACAAAACAGGCTTCAACAGATACAAAAATACTGAAATTACCCCATGCATCCTATCAGATCACCATAGACTAAGGCTGATCTTCAATAACAGGATAAATAATAGAAAGCCAACATTCACATGGAAACTGAACAACACTCTACTCAATGATAACTTGGTGAAGGAAGAAATAAAGAAAGAAATTAAAGACTTTTTAGAGTTTAATGAAAATGAAGCCACAACATACCCAAACTTATGGGACACAATGAAAGCAGTCCTAAGAGGAAAACTCATAGCCCTGAGTGCCTGCAGAAAGAAACTAGAGAGAGCATACAGTAAAGTCTGACAGCACACCTAGAAGCTCTAGAACAGAAGGAGGCAAATTCACCCATGAGGATTAGACTGCAGGATTAATCAAACTTAGGGCTGATATCAACCAAATGGAAACAAAAAGAAGGATTCAAAGAATCAACCAAACCAGGAGCTGGTTCTTTGAGAATATCAACAAGATAGATAAACCTTTAGCCAGATTAACTAGAGGGTACAGGGACAGTTTCCTAATTAACAAAATCAGAAATGAAAAAGGAGACATAACTACAGATCCTGAGAAAATACAAAACATCATCAGATCTTCTAGAAATCGCTATACTCAACAAAACTGGAAAACCTAATTGAAATGGACAACTTCCTAGACAGATACCAGGTAACAAAATTAAATCAGGATCAGATTTACAATCTAAACATTCCCATTTCCCCTAAAGAAATAGAAGCTGTCATCAATAGTCTCCAAACCAAAAAAAAAAAAAAAAAAAGCCCAGGAATACATCGGTTTAAGGCAGAGTTCTATCAGACCTTCAAAGAAGACGTAATTCCAACTCTCCTCAAACTATTCCACAAAATAGAGACAGAAGGTATTCTACCCAATTCATTCTATGAAGCCACAATTACTCTGAAACCTAAACCACACAAAGATCCAACAAAGAAAGAGAACTTCAGACCAATTTTCATTATGAATATCAATGCAAAAATACTCAATAAAATTCTTGCTAACTGAATCCAAGAACACATCAAAATGATCATCCATCATGACCAAGTAGGCTTCATCCCAGGGAATGCAGGGATGGTTTAATATATGGAAATCCATAAATGTAATCCACTATATAAACAAACTCAAAGAAAAAAATCACATGATCATCTTTTTAGATGCCGAAGAAGCATTTGACAAAATCCAACACCCCTTCATGATAAAAGTCATCGAACGATCAGGAATTCAAGGCCGATACCTAAACTTAATAAAAGCAATATACAGCAAACCAGTAACGTAGCTAACATCAAAGTAAATGGTGAGAAACTGGAAGCAATCCCACTAAAATCAGGGACTAGACAAGGCTGCCTACTTTCTCCCTACCCATTCAATATAGTACTTGAAGTCCTAGCCAGAGCAATTCGACAACAAAAGGAGATCAAGGGGATACAAATTGGAAAAGAAGTCAAAATATCACTATTTGCAGATTATATGATAGTATATATAAGTGACCCTAAAAATTCCACCAGAGAACTTCTAAACCTGATAAACAGCTTCAGCACAGTAGCTCGATATAAAATTAAATAAAACAAATCAGTGGCCTTTCTCTACACAAAGGATAAACAGGATGAGAAAGAAATGAGGGAAACAACACCCTTCACAATAGTCACAAATAATATAAAATACCTTGGTGTGACTTTAACTAAAGAAGTGTAAGACAAGAACTTAAAGTCTCTGAAGAAAGAAATTGAAGAAGGTCTCAGAAGATGGAAAGATCTCCCATGCTCATGGGTTGGCAGGATTAATATAGTAAAAAAGGCTATCCTGCTGAATGAAATCTACTGATTCAAAGCAATCCCCATCAAAATTCCAACTCAGTTCTTCACTTAGTTAGAAAGGGCAATTTGCAAATTCATCTGGAATAACAAAAAACCTAGAATAGCAAAAACTATTCTCAACAATAAAAGAACCTCTGGTGGAATCACCATGCCTGACCTCAAGCTGTATTACAGAGCAAGTGTGATAAAAATTGCATGGTACTGGTACAGCTACAGACAGGTAGATCAATGGAAAGAATTGAAGACCCAGAAATGAACCCATACACCTATGGTCACCTGATCTTTGACAAGGAAGCTAAAACCATTCAGTGAAAAAAAGACAGCATTTTCAACAAATGGTGCTAGTACAACTGGTTGTTATCATGTAGAAGAATGTGAGTTGATCCATTCTTATTCCCTGTACAAAGCTCAAGTCTAAGTGGATCAAAGACCTCCACATAAAACCAGAGGCACTGAAATTTATAGAGGAAAAAGTGGGGAAAACCCTTGAAGATATGGACACAGGGGAAAATTCCTAAACAGAACAGCAATGGCCTGTGCTGTAAGATCGAGAATCAACAAATGGGACCTCATAAAATTGCAAAGCTTCTGTTAGGCAAATGATACTGTCAATAAGACAAAAAGGCCACCTACAGGTTGGGATGAATTTTTACCAATCCTAACTCTGATAGTGGACTAATATCCAATATATACAAAGAGCTCAAGAATCTGAACTCCAGAAATTCAAATAACCTCTTTAAAAATGGGGTAAAGACACTGTCAACAAGACAAAAGGGCCACCAACAGATTGGGAAAGGATCTTTACCAATCCTAAATCAGATAGGGGACTGATATCTAATATATATAAAGAACTTAAGAAGGTGGACACCAGAAAATCAAATATCCCCATTAAAAAGTGGGGCACAGAGTTAAACAAAGAATTCTCAACTGAGGAATACCGAATGGCTGAGAAGCACCTGAAAAAATGTTCAACATCCTTAATCATCAGGGAAATGCAAATCAAAACAACCCTGAGATTCCACCTCACACCAGTAANCCAAGGAGCGGAAGGGGTCTTCAACCCTCTGGGTGGAAGAATAACATGAACTAACTAGTTACCCCTGCGCTCATGTCTCTAGCTGCATATATGGAAGAGGATGGCCTAGTTGGCCATCGTTGGGAGGAGAGGCCCCTTGGTCATACAGACTCTATATGCCCCAGTACAGGGGAACGCCAGGGCCATTACGTGGGAGGGGTTGGGTAGGGGAGCAGGGCGGGGATGCGGGAGGGTAAGGGAAAATTTCTGGATAACATGTGAAATGTAAATGAAGAAAATATCTAATAAAGAGGGAAAAAAAAAAGAATATTGCTTCATATTCAAAAAAAAAAAAATGGGGTACAGAGCTAAACAAAGAATTCTCAACTGAGGAATACCGAAGGGCTGAAAAGCACTTGAAAAAATGTTCAACATCCTTAATCCTCAGGGAAATACAAATCAAAACAACTCTGAGAGTCCACCTCACACCAGTCAGAATGGCTAGGATCAAAAATTCAGGTAACAGCAGATGCTGGCGAGGATGTGGAGATAGAGGAACACTCCTCCATTGCTGGTGGGATTACAAGCTGGTACTCCCATTCTGGAAATAAGTCTGGCAGTTCCTCAGAAAACTAGCCACAGTACTACCGTTAGATCCAGTAATACCTCTCCAATAGCAAATGTCCGTCTTGAAAACATACATACATATAGAGATTAAGGTGCGTGTGTGTGTGTGTGTGTGTGTGTGTGTGTGTGTGTGTACACATACATATGTACATACATACATAGTATTCATACATATATTCTAACATTTATGTATATAACAATTATTATTGAAAGAACAGGCAAGAATTTGAAAGAGCAAAAAGGAGTATATGGGAGTGTTTGTATGGATGAAAAAGAGGGGAGAATATAATATAATTATATTATAATTGCAAAACGTTAAATGATTTTTAAAAACATCATATCAAACAGTCTACACTACAGCTCAGGATGGCACAGAACCCACTCTAGCCTGCACTACTTTTAAACTCATGACTATTTTCTTGCCTTTTTCTCCAAGTGCTAGGATTACAGATGTGAGTTACCAAGCCTAGTCCCACCTTAGAAATTTTACAATTAAGCTATTGTTCCCTAATGTCTGTTGCCATTCCTAATTTCTTTCCAAAGCCACAAAAGTGCTGGCCACTAATCATTTCCTGTTGGATACTACAGACATATCAACTAAAGTACCCCAAGCCTTCCAGAACTTCCTAATTCTGTGTTCCCCACATCCTGCTAAACCTGAATATCATTTTTTATCTCTTTTCCTTAAGTTTCTCATAGAACTAATCACTTAAATCCTGTTGATCCTGCCTCTGTGTCAAATCTATCCACCCTGCTTTAGTTTCCTTTCTTCTGGATTAGCTCAAACAATATCAACAACACCTGATAACAAAGCAATAAAATCAGAGTCATCATCCAGTGATTATTGCTGGTTCTTTTGTAGCAAAATCATAACCTGAGGTATTGTACCTTCCTGGCAAAATCTAGGCAGAAATCACTAGATGCTTATGATGAGCAAATGAGAAGGACTGTTTCAAACAGGCTTAAGAGTAAGGCTGATAGCAAGATCACCAACAATCCAAGACAATGCACAATCAGAAGAGCTAGAGTACTGGAACAGTGTGAGACTACTGATATGTCAATGAGGAAGTAAACAGTGGCTCCAAGGACAAGGATATCTGACAGAAATATCTGACCATGAATAGCAAAGAACAGCAAAGGTGATATATGCCTTCCTATTCGAAGTATTAGTAATATACAATTAAATAGCTTTAATAATCAAAGCATTACTTATTTCTGTTTTGTTTACTAAGTTGGTTATTTGATACACACACACACACACACACACACACACAAACAGCATTTTGTCTACTTTCACACCCTATTTCTTCACTCTCACCTCTCAAACCCTCCACTTCTTACAGGTTCCTTTCCAACTTTCATGCCTTGTTTTATTTTATGATCCATTAATGTTAAAACAGATAATCTGGGTGGTGAGGAGTGTGGAACTAGCCATTGGAACCTGATGGGCCTACTCTTACTATACAAGTGAAGATAATAATTGCCCCTGCCTCAGTATCCAAGAGTAGCCAATAGCTCAGCAGGGAGGGATGGAGTCCCTTGAGCCTCACCCTAATCTACTCCTATCCTTGCCCGTCCAGTTTAATGCAGGCCTACTGCCCACAATTGCAGTTCTATGAGATCCAGTTGCAATGGGAATGTCACACCCCTACTCTCTAGCTCTTCCATTCCTTTGAGTCCTTTTCCACGATGTTCTCTGAGCCTTAGGGAACTCTAAACCATCATTTATTCTAAACCTCTTGAGCAATTAAAAAGTTTTATTTAATATTCAAAGGATTAATTTTAAATGGCAAGAAAGGAGACTAAATCTTTGCCCTATATAACTACTTTAGAAGGTTAAAAAAAATAGAAAACAAAACCCAGGTTTTTGTTTGTTTACTTATTTACAACTCCATCATTTAATGACTTAGAAAATTCTGTGAAATTTTAAGCTTCTACAAATGTTGTGTATAAAAATTAATACAAAGGACATATTCTAAATATATAATTTTGAAATATTATATTAATGCCATAACAGTGACTCATTTTACAAATGAGGTGATGCTGTGTCATAATCTATAACCCATATTATGCCAATAATCCTAATATATTTACAAAGTATTTAAAGGGCATGTTACTGATAGTACATTTTAAAATTGAACTGATTTCAAAAGACTTCCTAATACAGAAATAGAAACAAACAAAAGCTATTTGGTAAGTTTTTAATGAGTTTCTATATAAAGTTACATTTTGAACTGAGTAACTTATAGGTGCTTTAGAATATATAAAGATGGAAATGCATGAAAAGCCCTAAGAACATCAGCTGGAGTTTGCAGGTAGCAAAAACCCACAGGGTATGGTCAGCAGGGAAGTGTGCATGTGTATGCAGTTCTGAAGACACAGACGGCCTTCCCTGCTATACTCTGGCCATTGTCAATTGCTAAATGCAAACAAAACAAAACACAAACAAACAAACAAAAAACCTGATTCAGTAACCAAAGTCTTCAATCAGACCAGGTTCTCCACCACCTGAGCACTGTGAGCTCTGCTTTCTGATGGACTACATGAGCGGATACCACATAGAATAATCGAAACAATATTTGCATATTTGTATAATTATTTTCTAAGGTTAATTAGCTCCTGTAATGCATTTTGCCCTTTGAGACTGCTTACAGTGATAGGTTCACATATTTTCTGAAACACTGCCAAATTTGACAGATTTCTCTTCAGCAAACCTGTTGCTTCAAAGTTATAAAATGAGCCCTGCAGTGGTGGCTCACACCTTTAATCCCAGCACTTGGGAGAAAGAGACAGACAGATTTTTGCGTTCAAGGCCAGCGTGGTCTACACAGTGACTTCCAGGACAGCCAGGGATACATGGAAAAACCCTGTTTCAAGAAACAAACAAACAAACAAAAGTTATAAAATGAGTGTTCCTATAATTTACATTTTATATGTAAAAGTCATTTAGAAAAAGCAAGATAAAATGCAATAAATATGAAGATATTTAAAAATTCCCATTTTAAAAGTCAAAGCATACAGGCACTATACTCTGGAAGGACATTTATTAACAATGACCCAAAGAGCAAAAGGCCTTAAATACAAAGGCACCATAATTTTTTAATGTAAATACTATATCATATGTGGCAGGTTCACTTGAAAAAATATCTTGAATGTGAAAAATAGGTTTACTTGCTGAAAATTCAATATGTCTGCATTGAAAGAGAGCACTGGATTTTCTATCCAGTGACTCTCTAGAGCGGGTCCACTCAGGAGATCACAGACCTCATAAAAGCTTGGGCAAATGAATGTATTTGGAGGATATCATCCTTAGTGAGGTAACCCAATCACAAAAGAAGTCACAAGATATGCACTCACTCATAAGCAGATATTAGCACAGAAACTTAGAATACCCAAGATACAATTTTTAAAACACAAGAAAATCAAGAAGAAGGAAGACCAGCGTGTGGATACTTCATTCTTCCTTAGAATAGGGAACAAAATAGTCTTGAAAGGAGTTACAAAGACACGGTTTGAAGCTAAGACGAAATGATGGACCATTCATAGACTACCTGACCAGGGGATCCATCCCATAATCAGTCACCAAACCCAGACACTATTGCATATGCCAGCACAAGAGTTTGCTGAAGGGACCCTGATATAGCTGTCTCATATGAGGCTATGCCAGTGCCTGGCAAATGCAGAAGTGGATGCCCACAGTCATCTATATGATGGAACACAGGGAGAAGATAGAGAAAGTACCCCAGGAGCTGAAGGGGTCTGAAACCCTATAAGAGGAACAACAATATGAACTAACCAGAACCCCCAGAGCTCATGTCTCTATCTGCATATGTAGCAGAAGATGGCCTAGTCGGCCATCATTGGGAAGAGAGGCCCCTTGGTATTGCAAACTTTATATGCTCCAATACAGGGGAATGCCAGGGCCAAGAAGTGGGAGTGGGTGGGTAGTGGAGCAGGGCGGGGAGAGGGTATAGGGAACTTTGGGGATAGCATTTGAAATGTAAATCAAGAAAATATCTAATTAAAAAAAAAAAGCAGAGCAGCTGGGACAGAGTCCTTTAGGCTTACATCTGTAGCCAGGAGGTGAAGTTGACCCTCAATACTCTGTGCACCTTCAAGGCCAGAGAAGAGCTTGCATCCAGGGAGTGCTCAGACCTGTGGACACAGTGGAGATCTTCATTCTCTTCTGTGTTTCTGTAACATGGGTTCACACTACAGTAGTAGCAACTTGACAGCACACCTAAAACCTCTAGAACAAAAGGAAGCAAATTCACCAAAGAGGAGTAGACAGTAGGAATAATCAAACACAGGGCTGAAATCAACCACTAACTATACAAAGAATCAACCAAACCAGGAACTGGTTTTTTGAGAATATCAACAAGATAGATTATCCCCTAGCATGACTAACTAGAGGGCACAGGGACAGTATCCTAATTAACAAAATCAGAAATAAAAAGGGAGACATAACAACAGAATCTGAGGAAATCCAAAAAACCATCTGATCCTTCAAAAGCCTATACTCAACAAAACTGGAAATCCTGGATGAAATGGACAATATTCTAGACAGATACCAGGTATCAAAGTTAAAACCGGATCAGATTGATGAATTAAACAGTCCCATATTCCCTAAAGAAATAGAATCAGTTATAAATAGTCTCAAAACCAAAAAAAGCCTAGCACCAGATGGGTTTAGAACAGAGTTCTATCAGACCTTCAAAGAGGACCTATTTCCAATACTCCTCAAACTATTCCACAAAATAGAAACAGAAGGTACTCTACCCAATTCATTCTATGAAGCCATAATTACTCTGATACCTAAACCTCAAAATGACCCAACAAAGAAAGAAAACTTCAGACCAATTTCCCTTATGAATATCGATGCAAAAATCCTCAATAACATATTCAAAAACTGGATCCAAAAATATATCAAAACGATCATCCATCATGACCAAGTAGGTATCAACCCAGGGATGCAAGGATGGTTCACTATATGGAATTCCATCAATATCATCCACTATATAAACAAACTCAAAGACAAAAACCACATGATCATCTCATTAGATGCTGAGAAAACATTTGACAAAGTCCAACACCCCTTCATGAAAAAAGTCCTGGAAAGATCAGGAATTCAAGGACCATACCTAAACATAATAAAAGCAATATTCAGCAAACCAGTAGCCAACATCAAAGTAAATGGTGAGAAACTGGAAGCAATCCCACTAAAATCAGGGACTAGACAAGGCTGCCCACTTTCTCCCTACCTATTCAATATAGTACTTGAAGTCCTAGCCAGAGCAATTAGACAACAAAAGATCAAAAGAATACAAATGGGAAAGGAAGAAGTCAAACTATGACTATGATATAATAGTATACATAAGTGACCCCATTCCACCAAAGAACCCCTAAACCTGATAAACAACTTCAGCAAAGTACCTGGATACAATATTAACTCAAACAAATCAATGGCTTTTCTCTACACAAATGATAAACAGGCTGAGAAAGAAATTAGGGCAACAGCACCCTTCACAATAGTCACAAATAATATAAAATACTGTGGTGTGACTCTAACTAAGCAAGTGAAATATCTGTATGATAAGAACTTCAAGTCTCTAAGAAAGAATTCGAAGACCTCAGAAGATGGAAAGATCTCCCATGCTCATAGATTGTCAGGATTAATATAGTTAAAATGGGCATCTTGCTGAAAGCAATTTAAAGATTCAATGCAATCCCCATCAAAATACCAACTCACTTCTTCAATGAGTTAGAAAGAAAATTTGTAAATTCATCTGGAATAACAAAAAACCTAGGAGAGAAAAAAACTATTCTAAACAATAAAGGAACTTCTGGTGGAATCACCATCCCTGACCTCAACATGCACTACAGAGCAATTGTGATAAAAATTGCATGGTACTGGTACAGTGACAGAATTGTAGATCAATGGAACATAATGAACCCACACAACTATGGACACTTGATCTTTGACAAAGGAGCTAAAGCATGTTCCAACATGTAATAAGGGCACATGCTCCACTTTGTTCATAGAAGCCTTATTTATAACAGCCAGATGCTGTAAAGAATACAGATGTCCCTAAACAGAGGAATGGATACAGAATATGTGGTACATTTAAACAAAGGAGAAAGTGGGTAGCCTTGTCTAGTCCCTGATTTTAGTGGGATAGCTTCCAATTTCTCACCATTTAGTTTAATGTTGGCTACTGGTTTGCTGTATATTGCTTTTATTATGTTTAGGTATAGAAGGAAAGAAGACAGTATTTTCTTATTTTTTTCAATATTTTTTATTAGATATTTTCTTAATTTACATTTCAAATGCTATCCCGAAAGTTCCCTCCCCCTCCCCCTGCCCTGTTACCTTGCCCACCCACTCCCACTTCTTGGCCCTGGAATTCCCCTGTATTGGGGTATATAAAGATTGCAATACCAAGGGGCCTCTTCTCCCAATGATGGCCAACTAGGCAATCTTCTGCTACATGTGGAGCTAGAGACACGAGTTCTGGGGGTTCTGGTTAGTTCATATTGCTGATCCTCTTCTAGGGTTGCAGACCCCTTCAGCTCCTGGGGTTCTATCTCTAGCTTCTCCATTGTGGGCCCTGTGTTCCATCATATAGATGACTGTGAGCATCATCTTCTGTACGAGACAGCTTTATCAGGGTCCCTTAAGTAGACACTTGCTGTCCTGTGCAATAGTATCTGAGTTTAGTGACTGATTATGGGATGGATCCCCCCTGGTGGGGTAGTCTCTGTATGGTCCATCCTTTCATCTTAGCTCTAAACTTTGTCTCTGTAACTCCTTTCATGGGTATTTTGTTTCGTATTCAAAGGAGGAATGAAGTATCCACGCGCTGGTCTTCCTTCTTGATTTTCTTGTGTTTTGCAAATTGTATCTTGGGTATTCTAAGTTTCTGGGCTAATATCCATTTATCAATGAGCGCATGTCCAATGACTTCTTTTGTGATTGGGTTACCTCACTAAGGATTATATCCTCCAGATACATCCATTTGACCAAGAATTTCATAAATTCATTTTTTTAAATAGTAGAATAGTACTCCAATGTGTAAATGTACCACATGTTATGTATCCATTCCTCTGTTGAGGGAAATCTGGGTTCTTTCCAGCCTTTGACTATTATAAATAAGGCTGCTATGAACATAGTGGAACATGTGTCCTTTTTACCAGTTGGAACATCTTCTGGGTATATGCCCAAGAGAAGTATTGCAGGATCTTTTGGAAGTATTATGTCCAATTTTCTGAGAAAACGCCAGACTGACTTCCAGAGTGTTTGTACCAGCTTACATCCCACCAGCAATGGAGGAGTGTTCCTCTTTCTCCACATCCTCGACAGCATCTGCTGTCACCTGAATTTTTGATCTTAACCATTCTGACTGGTGTGAGGTGGAATCTCAGTGTTGTTTTGATTTGCATTTCCCAGGTGATTAAGGATGTTGAACATTTTTTCAGATGTTTCTCAGCCATTCCAAATTCCTCAGTTGAGAATTCTTTGTTTACCTCTGTACCCCATTTTTAATGGGGTTATTCGTTTTTCTGGAGTCCAGCTTCTTCAGCTCTTTGTAGATGTTGGATATTAGTCCCCCATCAGATTTAGGATTGGTTAAAATTCTTTTCCAATCTGTTGGTGGCCTTTTTGTCTTGGTGACTGTGTCTTTTGCCTTACAGAAGCTTTGCAATTTTATAAGGTCCCATTTGTCTATTTTTGATCTTCCCGCACAGGCCATTGCTGTTCTCTTTAGGAATCTTTCCCCTGTGCCCATATCTTCAAGGGTTTTCCCCACTTCTCCTCTATAAATTACAGTGTCTTTGGTTTTATGTGGAGGTCTTTGATCCACTTAGACTTAAGCTTTGTACAAGGAGATAAGAATGGATCAATTCACATTCTTTTACATGCTAACAGCCAGTTGTGCCAGCACCATTTGTTGAAAATGCTGTCCTTTTTCCACTGGATGGTTTTAGCTCCCTTGTAAAAGATCAAGTGACCATAGGTGTGTGGATTCATTTCTGGGTCTTCAATTCTATTCCATTGATCTATCTGTCTGTTGCTGTACCAGTTCCATGCAGTTTTTATCACAATTGCTCTGTACTACAGCTTAATGTCAGGCATGGTGATTCCCGCAAAGGTTCTTTTATTGTTGAGAAAAGTTTTTGCTAGCCTAGGTTTCTTATTATTCCAGATGAATTTGCAAATTGCCCTTTCAATCTCAGTGAAGAATTGAGTTGGAATTTTGATGGGGATTGCATTGAATCTGCAAATTGCTTTCGGCAGGATAGCAATTTTGACTATATTAATCCTGCAAATCCATGAGCATGGGAGATCTTTCCATCTTCTGAGACCTTCTTCAATTTCTTTCTTCAGAAACTTGAATTTCTTGTCATAAAGATTTTTCACTTCCTTAGTTAGAGTCACACCAAGGTATTTTATAGTATTTGTGACTATTGTGAAGGGTGTTGTTTCCCTAATTTCTTTCTCAGCCCTTTTATCCTTTGTGTAGAGAAAGGGCATTGAGTTGATTGAGTTAATTTTATATCCAGCTACTGCACTGAAGCTGTTTATCAGGTTTAGGAGTTCTCTGGTGGAATTTTTGGAGTCCTGAATATATACTATCATATCATCTGCAAACAGTGATATTTTAACTTCTTCCTTTCCAATTTGTATCCCCTTGATCTCCTTTTGTTGTCTAATTGCTCTGGCTAGGACTTCAAGTACTATATTGAATAGGTAGGGAGAAAGTGGGCAGCCTTGTCTAGTCCCTGATTTTAATGGGATTGCTTCCAACTTCTCTCCATTCACATTGATGTTGGCTACTGGTTTCCTGTATATTGCTTTTATTATGTTTAGGTATGGGCCTTGAATTCCTGATCTTTCCAAGACTTTTTATCATGAATGGGTGTTGAATTTTGTTAAATGCTTTCTCAGCATTTAATAAAATGATCATTTGGTTTTTGTCTTTGAGTTTGTTTATATAGTGGATTACATTGATGGATTTCCGAATATTAAACCATCCCTGCATTCCTGAGATGAAGCCTACTTGGTCATGATGGATGATCATTTTGATGTGTTCTTAGATGAGGTTTGCGAGGATTTTATTGAGTATTTTAGCATCGATACTCATTAGGGAAATTGGTCTGAAGTTCTCTTTCTTTGTTGGACCTTTGTGTGCTTTAGGTATCAGAGTAATTGTGGCTTCATAGAAAGAGTTGGGTAGAGTACCTTCTGTCTCTATTTTGTGGAACAGTTTGAGGAGAGTTGGAATTAGGTCTTCTTTAAAGGTCTGATAGAACTCTGCACTAAACCCATTTGGTCCTGTGCTTTTTTTGGTTGGGAGACTATTGATGGCTGCTTCTATTTCTTTAGGGGAAATGGGATTCTTTATATCATTAATCTGATCCTGGCTTAACTTTGGTACCTGGTATCTGTCTAGGAAATTGTCCATTTCCTTCAGATTTTCTAGCTTTGTTGAGTATAGCCTTTTGTAGTAGGATCTGATGATGTTTTGGATTTCCTCAGGTTACATTGTTATGTCTCCTTTTTCATTTCTGATTTTGTTAATTAAACGACTGTCCCTGTGCCCTCTAGTGAGTCTGGCTAAGGGTTTATCTATCTTGTTGATTTTCTCAAAGAACCAGCTCCTGGTTTGGTTGATTCTTTGAATCGTTCTTTTTGTTTCTACTTGGTTGATTTTGGGCCCGAGTTTGATTATTTCCTGCAGTCTGCTCCTCTTGGGTGAATTTGCTTCCTTTAGTTCTAGAGCTTCTAGGTGTGCTCTCAAGTTAGTAGTGTATGCTCTCTCTAGTTTCTTTTTGGAGGTACTCAGGGCAATGAGTTTTCCTCTTAGCACTGCCTTCATTGTGTCCCATAAGTTTGGGTATGTTGTGGCTTCATTTTCATTAAACTCTAGAAAGTCTTTAATATCTTTCTTTATTTCATCCTTGACTAAAGAATCATTGAGTAGAGCGTTGTACAGTTTCCATGAGAATGTTCGCTTTCTATTATTTATGTTGTTATTGAAGATCAGCCTTAGTCTATGGTGGTCAGATAGAATGCATGGGATAATTTCAATATTTTTTGTATCTGTGGAGGCCTGTTTTGTGACCAATTATATGGTCAATTTTGGAAGAGGTACCATGTGGCACTGAGAAGAAGGTATATGCTTTTGTTTTAGGATAAAATGTTCTGTAGATATCTGTTAAATCCATTTCTTTCATGACTTCTGTTAGTGTCCATGTGTCTCTGTTTAGTTTCTGTTTCTAGGATCTGTCCATTGGTGAGAGTGGGGAGTTGAAGTCTCCCACTATTATTGTGTGAGGTGCAATGTGTGCTTTTAGCTTTACTACAGTTTCTTTAATGCATGTGGCTGCCCTTGCATTTTGAGCATAGATATTCAGAATTTAAAGTTCATCTTGGTTGATTTTACCTTTGATGATTATAAAGTGCCCTTCCTTGTCTTTTTTATAACTTTGGGTTGAAAGTCAATTTTATCCGATATTAGAATGGCTACTCCAGCTTTTTTCTTGGGACCATTTGCTTAGAAAACTGTTTTCCAGCCTTTCACCCTAAGGTAGTGTCTGTCTTTTTCCCTAAGGTGCATTTCCTGTAAGCAGTAAAATGTTGGGTCCTGTTTCTGTAGCTAGTCTATTAGTCTATGTCTTTTTATTGGGAAACTGAGTCCATTGATGTTAAGAGAAATTAAAGAAAAGTAGTTGTTGCTTCCTGTTATTTTTGTTGTTAAAGTTGGGATTCTGTTCTTGTGGCTGTCTTCTTTTAGGATTGTTGAAGGATTATTTTTAGTTTTTTCTAGGGTGTAGTTTCCATCCTTGTTTTGGTGGTTTCCCTTTATTATCCTTTGAAGGGCTGGATTCATGGAAAGATATTGTGTCAATTTGGTTTTATCATGGAATACTTTGATTTCTCCATCTATGTTAATTGAGAGTTTTGCTGGATAAAGTAACCTGGGTTGGCATTTTTGTTTTCTTAGGGTCTGAATAACATCTGTCCAGGATGTTCTGGCTTTCACAGTCTCAGGTGAGAAGTCTGGTGTAATTTTGATAGGCTTGCCTTTATATGTTACTTGACATTTTTCCCTTACTGCTTTTAATATTCTATCCTCATTTAGTGCATTTGTTGTTTTGATAATTATGTGTTGGGAGGAATTTCTTTTCTGGTCCAGTGTATTTGGAGTTCTGTAGGCTTTTTTATGTTCATGGGCATCTCTTTCTTTATGTTTGGGAAGTTTTCTTCTATTATTTTGTTGAAGATATTTGCTGGCCCTTTAAGTTGAAAATCTTCTTTTTCATCTACTCCTATTATCCGTAGGTTTGGTCTTATCATTGTGTCCTGGATTTCCTGGATGTTTTGAGTTAGGATCTTTTTGCATTTTTCATTTTCTTTGATTGTTGTGCCCATGTTCTCTATGGAATCTTCTCCACGTGAGTCTCTCTCTTCCATCTCTTGTATTCTGTTGCTGATGCTCACATCTATGGTTCCTGATTTCTTTCCTAGTGTTTCTATCCCCAAAGTTGTCTCACTTTGGGTTTTCTTTATTATTTCTATTTCCCTTTTTAGGTTCTGGATGGTTTTGTTTAATTCCATTACCTGTTTGGTTGTGTTTTCCTGTAGTTCTTTAAAGGATTTTTGTGTTTCCTCTTTAAGGACTTTTACCTCTTTAGCATTGTTTTCCTGCATTTCTTTAAGTGAGTTATTCATGTCCTTCTTAATGTCCTTCTTCATGTCCTCTACCAGCACCATGAGATATGATTTTAAATCTGAGTCTTGCTTTTCGGGTGTGTTGGGGTATCCAGGACTGGCTGAAGTGGGAATGCTGGGTTCTGATGAAGGTGAGTGGTCTTGGTTTCTGTTATTAAGATTCTTACGTTTGCCTTTTGCCATCTGGTAATCTCTGGAGTTGGTTGTTATAGTTGTCTCTGGTTGGAGCTTGTTCCTCCTGTGATTCTGTTGGCCTCTGTCAGCAGACCCAGGAGCCCAGCTCTCTCCTGAATCTCAGTGTCAGAGTAGTCTCAGCAGGAGAGCTCTCCTCTTGCAGGGAAGGTGCAAGGAGTTTTGGTGTTCAGATCTGCCTCTTAGGTAAAGCTGAAGACCTTATATAGCGGCTTTCCTAGAAGATTTGTTGCCTCTGAGGTCTGCACACTCAACTGCACAGACTGGTCTCTGTGGGACCCTTTGTAGTCCCTGAGCTGACCTGAACAGACTGGTTTCTGAACGACCTCGGACACAATGTGGTTCTCTCACAAGTTCCTGCAGGGAAAGCCCTCCCAGGCAGAGGGAGAACTCTCCTCATGTGGGGAGGGAGCCTGTATGTATAGAGCCCAAAGCTGGGTCTGCCACAAAAGGTGCACTGCTCAGCTGTTTGCTCACTCACCTTTTGCAGTCCGTGAGATGACCTGTGCAGACTGGGTATGAGCAACCCTTTGAGGTCCATGAGCTGACCTGCGCAGAGTGGCTCTGAGTAACCTGGGACCCAATATGGCTCTCTCACAAGTTCCTGCAGGGAAAGCCCTCCCAGGAGGAGGGAGAACTCTCCTCAGGCGGGGAGGGAGCCTGGATGTCTAGAGCCCAAAGCTGGGTCTGTCGCAAAAGGTGCACTGCTCAGCTGTTTACTCACTCACCCTTTGCAGTCCGTGAGCTGACCTAGAAGACAGTATCTTCAACAAATGGTAGTAGGTGAACTGGTGATTAGCATGTAGAAGAATGTGAATTGATCCATTTTTATCTACTTGTACAAAGCTCAAGTCTAAATGGATCAAAGAACTCCACATAAAACCAGAGACACTGAAACTTATAGAGAAGAAAGTGGGAAAGAGCCTCGAAGATATGGGCACAAGGGAGATTCATGAACAGAACTCCAATGGCTTGTGCTTTAAGATCAGGAGTAGACAAAAGGGACCTCATAAAATTTCACAGCTTATGTAAGGCAAAGGATATTGTCAACAAGACCAAAAGGCAACCAACAGATTGGAAAAAGATCTTTACCAATCCTAAATTTGATATGGGTCTAATATCCAATATATATAAAGAACTCAAGAAGTTGGACTCTAGAAAACCAAGTAACCCTATTAAAAATGGGGTACAGAACTAAACAAAGAATTCCCAGCTGAGGAATACAGATTGGCTGAGAAATACCTAAAAGAATTTACAACATCCTTAATCATCAGGGAAAGGCAAATCACAACCACCCTGATATTCCACCTCACACCAGTCAGAATGGCTAAGATCAAAATTAAGGTGACAGCAGATGCTGGCGAGGATGTGGAGAAAGAGGAATACTCCTCCATTGCTGGTGGGATTGTAAGCTGGTACAAACACTCTGGAAATCAGTTTGGAGATTCCTCAGAAAATTGATCATAGTTCTACTGGAAGATCCAGCAATACCACTCCTGGGCATATACCCAGAAGATGTTCCAACCTGTAATAAGGACACATGCTCCACTTTGTTCATAGCAGCCTTATTTATAACAGCCAGAAGCTGTAAAGAATCCAGATGTCCCTCAACAGAGGAATGGATACAGAAAATGTAGTACATTTACACAATTGAGTACTACTCAGCTATTAAAAACAATGAGTTTATGAAATTCTTAGACCAATGCATGGATCTGGAGGGTATCATCCTGAGTGAGGTAACCCAATCACAAAAGAACACACATGATATGCACTCACTGGTAAGTGGATATTAGCCCAGAAGCTCAGAATCCTCTTAGAAGGGGGAACAAAATATCCCTGGAAAGAGTTACAAAAACATCCAGAGACTGCCCCACTTGGGGATCCATCCCATAAATAACCACCAAATCCAAACACTATGGCAGATGCCAACAAAAGCCTGCTGATAGGAGCCTGATATAGCTGTCTCCTGAGGGCCTTTTTCAGTGCCTGTCAAATACAGAAGTGGATGCTTACAATCATCCATTAGACTGAGTACAAGGTCCCCAATGAAGGAGCTAGAGAAAGTACCATAGGAGCTGAAGGGGTCTGAAGCTCCATAGGAGGAACATCAATATGAACTAACCAGTACCCCAGAATTCCTTGGAACTATACCAGTAATCAAAGAAAACACATGGTGGGACATGTGGCTCTAGGGGTATACGTAGCTGAAGATGGCCTAGTGGGTCATCAATGGGAGGAGAGTTGGTAGATCCTGTGAAGGTTCTATGCCCCAGTATAAGGGAATGCCAGGATCAGGAAGAGGGAGTGGGTGGGTTGGGGAGTAAGCAGAGTTGGGAGGGGATAGGGGATTTTCAGAGGGAAACTAGGAAAGGGGATAACATTTGAAATGTAAATAAAGAAAGTATCTAATTAAAAAAAAAAGGAAAAGGAAAAGAAAAAGAATTTGATGATAGAAAACCAGGTATTCCATCCATCCATGCATTGCCTCCTCCCCCATTCTCTTGCTTCCCATTAGCAGACACTCCCTGCCCAACCACAGGCCAGGTATTTGAGAAGTCCAGGTAGGCTGCCTTCCCCAGTACATCTCTACTCTCTCCAATCCCTTAGGTGAACATTCCACTATACCAACCTCCAATCTCTAGTTTTCAACATACCAAATTCTCAGCTGTCACTACTGCCTTAATCACTATGTTCCAGCTCTCAATTCAAGTACCCCCTGCCCAAACACAGGCTGCGCCTGTCAGAAAACTAGATTGGCTTCCCACCCCTGGACTTCCTCCACTTACACTCTTGGATATGTGGTCTTTACTGAAGCATAGTGACCTACTGAGGGTATCACACCCTTAGGAAGACTGATTCTCCATAATTTATAATTGTTCAGTGGGTCTCAAAGAAACCCAGTACAAATGCCTAACTCAGGTATCTAGTAACATACAGAATTGGACCCTGGCTGTCAGGCTCTCAGAGAATAACCCTGTCTTTTCACCCCCACCATCAACCCTAGACCTCTCCATCCCCAGAACTCTGCTTCCCCTTCTCTCAGCTTCTCTTGTTCTCTACAACTCCAGCTATTTTGGTTAACTAATCACTTTCTTGGCCCTTGGCTCCGCTCTTTCCCTCTTGTTTCTCTCCTCTCCTCTCCTCTCCTCTCTGGCTCTCTCTCCAAACCCTCTCTCCCCTCATGGCCTGGTTCAACCTACTGGCCATGTTCAGTATGGACTGTCCTGGATGCCTCTGGCTGTTCCTCTGAACTATAATAAAAATCTGCTCAACTAGAGGAAGTCACATCTGCATTTTCACTTACCTCTATTACTCCCAACTCCCTCTAAACTTCATGACCGCCTCTTTAATCATTATTGTTACCTATACAAACATATACACATATAACCTACTCGATTCATTTAGTGGTGCTTAGATGTACATGTATCCAGGAATGATCGATTAGGACTGAAAAGTTTCCTTGAGACTTCCTAGAAAAGGCAGATTCTTCCTTTCTTGGCAACTGTTGATTGCTGGTAGCTCTTCATCTAGGAAAAAGGTCTTGTGAGGTTTCTGCCATCTGGAGCCGATTACAGAGACCCACACCTAGTCATAATGATGAGAAAACGTGACTGTGGCTGTTCAATTGTGGTCATCATATCTATAGTGGAACCCTTACTCCTAAGGCTTAGGGAAAGCTGAGGAAGATCATGAAGGCCAGAAGACCAAGACACCTACATTAACACAGGATCTTCTGGACTACCAAGGAAGCTGTACCTATGAAATCTCAACAATATGGTCACTATTGCCTTAATCACTATGTTCCAGCTCTCAATTCAAGTAGATACCCCCTGCCCAAACACAGGCTGCGCCTGTGCAATTTTATGATCTACATAAAAATTTCTATAAATATCTTAAAACTTATTTCTCATAGTCCTACCACACCATGGGAAAGGAACATTTTTCTTACTTAGTTAATAATAGTTATCTATGGTGGATAAGAATAGGTTATGTATTATAGTCATTGAAAACATTTGTATGTTTTGAATATGACTTAGTTGATGTAATGCCTATATAGTCTAAACCATATTCTGGGTTCAATTGTTGGAACCTAATAAACATGATATCATAGAACATTATGGTAATCACAGCATTTAGGCAAATCAAACTTTTATGAATCAAGTTTCTGAGCAAATATTTGTTGATCGTAGCACCTTTCTTTGTATTTCCTTCAAACAAAGATATTAAGAAAATGGAGATATTGTATAATTCATATAATAATCTAGTGCTTAGTAAAATAAGCTTATCATGATTTTGTTTTTCTGTGGAGAATTATTATTTACTGACATAATTTAACTTGAAAACCTTAAAATTGTCTTAAAGCTGGGTAAATTTTAATTAAAAGCAAGACATTTTAGAATACATCTACTCTAAGAAATATATTTTACCTACTGTGAACCCAAATTTTTCACCATCTAAACAAACTGAAAAACTTGACACATTTTAATAAAAAAACAAATTGCTATACTTAATTAGCAGTTTTGTTTTTAGAAGGATGTAGAAAATATTTTCTTTACTGTCCAGTAGAAAATAAAAAAGAGAGCACAACTCTGCCATGCTATTTAAAGATTTTCTACAAATATCAAGCACATCCTAGTTAATAAGAAAATTTTCAGAAAAACAAGTAATTGTATTTATCATGACCTCCTGAAAACTGCGTAATTTAAAATACAAAATTTTGAATATAAAATTAATGTTATTATTAACTATCATGTAAAAATGGCCACTAACATTTATTGGATAGCTACTATTACTAGTTTCCAGTCAAGTGTTTCATTCATTGACATTTGACAGTGACACTATGAGGCTGGCACATGAATGAGGCACAGTGAGGCAGCATGGGCTTCTAAAGCTCAAAAAGCTAATCAGCATGACTCACACTAGAGACTAGGAAGGGAGAGTTTAAACCATCTTGTTTTAGTGCAGTGCCATCTCTCCATCTCTCTTCCACAGGTCTCACAAGTTGCTCCACAAAAACTTTACTTTGTTCTTGAATGCTCTGTTCAGAAATGGAATTTAAAAAGAGTACAGACTTTCCCAAAACTTTCAAGTTTTCAAGTTCAACTATTTGAGTAAACTTATATTATGCTAAAAAGACTTTGTGAAAATACAACATACCTTCATGATAAAAGTCCTGGCAAGAATATAAATACAAAGACCCTTTTTTAACACAGTAGAAGCAATGTACTGGAAAACTCAGAGCAGAGTCACTTAAACCAGAGAAAAAATTCCAGCATTTCCACTAAAACCAGGAACAAGACAAGGATGTCCAGTTTCCCCAATCCTGTTCATAGTACCTCCAGTCTTAGGTGGAACAATAGGACAAGAGGTGATAAAGGGGATACAAACAGAAAAAGACAAAAAACAATGTATCTTACTCTACACATGCAAATGATGATTTCTTATTAAAAATTCTTTATATAAGGGTATTGGAGACAATACTGGAAAACTCCTAATGGTAAAAATCATACATCAAAGTAGCTGCATATCAAATTAATACAGGGAAAGCAGTAGCATTCCTATACAAAAATATCGAACTCACTGAAAAGATATTTGAAAATCAGAATATTCAGAATAGCTAAAATAAAAACAAACCTTGGAATAATCCCTACTAAGGAAATGAAAGACTTTTACAAAGAAAACTTTACAGTACTGGAAGAAAAAGTTAGAGATTCCAAAAGATAGAATGGTCTTCCATGCTCACCATGAACATACAAGAAGCCAACAGAACTCTAAATTGACTAGACCACAAAAGGAATTCCTCCCGACACATAATAATCAGAACAACAAATGCACTAAATCAGGATAGAATATTAAAAGCAGTAAGGGAAAAAGGTCAACTAATATATAAAACCAGACCTATTTGAATTACACAGGCTTCTCACTACAGACTATGAAAGCCAGAAGATCCTGGACAGAGGTTATACAGACTCCAAGAGAACACAAATGCCAGCCCAGGCTACTATACCCAGCAATACACTCAATTACCATAGATGGAGAAACCAAAGTATTCCATAACAAAACCAAATTCACACAATATCTTTCCATGAATTCAGCAAAGGATAACAAAGGGAAAACTCATACACAAGGAGGGAAATGACACCCTAGAAAAAGCAAGAAAGTAATCCTTCAACAAACCTAAAAGAAATCGCCACCAGAATAGAATCCCAACTCTATCTAACAACAAAAATAACAGGAAGTAACAATTACTTTACCTTAATATCTCTTAACATCAATAGACTCAATTCTCAAATAAAACGACAAAGGCTAACAGACTGGTTTAGTAAAAAGGACCCAAGTTTTTGCTGCATACAGTAAACCCACCTCGGGGATAAAGACAGACACTACCTCAGAGTAAATGGCTGGAAAACAATTTTACAAATAAATGGTCTGAAGAAATAAGCCAGAGTAGCCATTCTAATATCGAATAAAATCGACTTCCAAACCAAAGTTATCAAAAAAGACAAGAAGGGGCACTTCATACTCATCAAAATTAAAATCTCTCAAGATAAACTCTCAATTCTGATCATCTACACTCCAAATGCAAGGGCATCCACATACATTAAAGAAACTTCAGTAAAGCTCAAAGCACACATTATACCGCACACAGTAATAGTGGGAGACTTCAACACCCCACTCTTATCAATGGACAGATCCTAGAAACAGAAACTAAACAAAGACACAGTGAAATTAACAGAAGTTATGAAACAAATGGATTTAACAGATATCTACACAACGTTTTATTCTAAAACAAAGTAATATAGCATCTTCTCAGCACCTCATGGTAATTTCACCAAAATTGACAATATAATTAGTCAAAAAACAGGTCTCAACAGATACAAATATACTGAAATTATCCCATGCATCCTATCATATCACCACGGTCTAAGGCTGATCTTTAACAACAACGTATCTAATAGAAAGCCAATGTGGACATGGGAGCTGAACAACACTCTACTCAATGACACCCTGGTCAAAGAAAAAAATAAAGAAAGAAATTAAAGACTTTTTAGAGTTTAATGAAAATGAAGACACACCATACCCAAACTTAGGGAACACAATGAAAGCAGTCCTGAAAGGAAAACTCAAAGCTCTGAGTGCTGCCAAAAAGAAAATAGAGAGAGCACACCCTAGCAGCTTAGCAGCAAAAACCAAAACCAAAACCAAAAAACCAAAACCAAAAACAATACAAAAAAACCCCTCTAGAACAAAAGGAAGCAAAGTCACCCAAGAGGAGTAGACAGCAGGAAATAATCAAATTCAGGGCTGAAATCAACCAAGTAGAAACAAAAAAGAACTATAAAAAGAATCAAGCAAACCAGGAGCTGGTTTTTTGAGAAAATCAACAAGATAGATAAACCCTTAACCAGACTAACTAGAAGGCACAGAGACAGAATCCTAATTAACAAAATCAGAAATGAAAAGGGAGACATAACTTCAGAACCTGAGGAAATCAAAAGCATCATCAGATCCTACTACAAAAGGCTATACTCAACAAAACTTGAAAACCTGGATGAAATGGACAACTTCCTAGACAGATACCAAGTACCAAAGTTAAATCCAGATCAGATTAAGGATCTAAATATCCTCCTATCCCCTAAAGAAATAGAAGTAGTCATTAATAGTATCCAAACAAAAAAAAAAAAAAAAAAAAAAAAGCCCAGGAACAGATGGGTTTAGTGCAGAGGTCTATCAGACCTTCAAAAAAGACCTAATTCCAATTCTCCTCAAACTATTTCACAAAATAGAAACAGAAGGTACTCTACCTAATTTATTCTATGAAGCCACTATTACTCTGATACCTAAACAACACAAAAACCCAAAAAAGAAAAAAAATTTCAGACCAATTTTCATTATGAATACCAATGCAAAAACACTCAATAAAATTCTCAGAAACTGAATCCAAGAACACATCAAAATGATCATCCAACATGACCAAGTAGGCTTCATCCCAGGGATGCAGGGATGATTTAATATAAGGAAATCCATTAATGTAATCCAATATATAAACAAACTCAAAAACAAAAACCACATGATCATCTCATTAGATGCTGAGAAAGCATTTGACAAAATCCAACACCCATTCATAATAAAAGTCTTAGAAAGATCAGGAATTCAAGGCCCATACCTAAACATAATAAAAGCAATATACAGCAAACCAGTAGCCAACATCAAACTAAATGGAGAGAAACTTGCAGCAATCCCATTAAAATCAGGGACTAGACAAGGCTGTCCACGTTCTCCCTACCTATCCAATATAGTACTTTAAGTCCTAGCCAGAGCAATTAGACAACAAAAGAAGATCAAGGGGATACAAATTGGAAAGGAAATAGTCAAAGTATCACTATTTGCAGATGATATGACAGTATATATAAGTGACCCTAAAATTACAGAGAATTCCTAAACCTGATAAGCAGCTTCAGTGGAGTAGCTGGATATAAAATTAAATTAAACAAATCAGTGGCCTTTCTCTACACAAGAGATAAACAGGCTGAGAAAGAAATTAGGGAAACAACACCCTTCACAATAATCACAAATATAAAAAACCTGGGTGTGACTCTATCTAAGGAAGTGAAAGATCTGTATTTATCATACTGAAAGATTTTTTTCTCTGAAGAAAGAAACTGAAGAAGGTCTCAGAAGAGGGAAAGATCTCCCATGCTCATGGATTGGCAGGGTTAATATAGTAAAAGGGGCTATCTTGCTGAAAGCAATCTTCATATTCAATGCAATCCCCATCAAAATTCCAACTCAATTCTTCACTGAGTTAGAAAGGGCAATTTGCAAATTCATCTGGAATAACAAAATACCCAGGACAGCAAAAACTATTCTCAACAATAAACTTCTGGTGGAATCACCATCTCTGACCTCAAGCTGTTCTACAGAGCAATTGTGATTAAAAATTGCATGGTGCTGGTACAGTGACAGTCAGGTAGATCAATGGAACAGAATTGAAGACCTAGAAATGAACCCACACACCTAAGGACACTTGATCTTTGACAAGGGTGCTAAAACCATCGAGTGGAAAAAAAGACAGCATTTTCTACAAATGGTGCTGGCACAACTGGCAGTTATGTAGAAGAATGGGAATTGATACATTCTTATCTCCTTGTACAAAGCTCAAGTCTAAGTGGATCAAGGTGCTCCACATAAAATCAGAGACTCTGAAACTTATAGAGGCGAAAGTGGGGAAAAGTCTCTAAGATATGTGCACAGGGGAAAAATTCCTGAACAAAACAGCAATGGCTTTTGCTGTAAGATCATGAATCGACAAAGGGGACCTCATAAAATTGCAAAGCTTCTGTAAGGCAAAAGACACTGTCAATAAGACAAAAAGGCAACCAACAGACTGGGAAAGGATCTTTCCCAATCCTAAATCAGATAGGGGACTAATATCCAATATATATAAAGAACTCAAGAAGATCGACTCCAGGAAATCAAATAACTCTATTTAAAAATGGAGTACAGGCTGGGTGTGGTGGAGCACGCCTTTAATCCCTGCACTTGGGAGGCAGAGGCAGGCGGATTTCTGAGTTTGAGGCCAGCCTGGTCTACAAAGTGAGTTCCAGGACAGCCAGGGCTATACAGAGAAACCCTGTCTCGAAAAAAAAAAATGGGGTACAGAGCTAAACAAAGAATTCTCAACTGAGTAATACAGAATGGCTGAGAAACACCTAAAAGAATTTACAACATCCTTAATTATCCAGGAAATGAAAATCAAAAGAACCCCGAGATTCCACCTCACACCAGTCAGAATGGCTAAGATCAAAAATTCAGGTGACAGCAGATGCTGGTGAGGATGTGGAGAAAGAGGAATACTCCTCCATTGCTGGTGGGATTGTAAGCTGGTACAAACACTCTGGAAATCAGTTTGGAGATTCCTCAGAAAATTGGGCATAGTTCTACTGGAAGATCCAGCAATACCACTCCTGAGCATATACCCAGAAGATGTTCCAACATGTAATAAGGACACATGCTCCACTATTTTCATAGCAGCCTTATTTATAACAGCCTGAAGCTGGGAAAAAAAAACCAGATGTCCCTCAACAGAAGAATGTATACAGAAAATATGGTACATTTACATTATGGAGTACAACTCAGCTATTAAGAGCAATGAATCTATTAAATTCTTAGGCAAATGGATGTATGTCGTAGATATCATGCTGAGTGAGGTAAATCAATCACAAAAGAACACACATGAAATACACTCACTGATAAGGAGATATTCACCCAGAGACTTAGAATACCCAAGTATAATTTGCAAAGCACATGAAAGTCAAGAAGGAAGAGCAAAATGTGGATAGTTCATTCCTTCTTAGAACAGGGAACAAAATACCCATGGATGGAGTTACAGAGACAAAATTCGGAGCAGAGCCTGAAGGAATGGCCATCCAGAGACTTCCCCACTTGGGGATCCACCCCATAAACAACCACCAAACCCAGATACTAGGCAGATTCTGCTAACAGAAGCCTGATATAGCTGTCTCCTGATGGCCTTTGTCAGTGCCTGGCAAATACAGAAGTGGATGCTCACAGTCATCCATTGGAGGAAGCACAAGGTTCCCAGTGAAGGAGCTCGAGAAATACCCAGGGAGCTGAAGGGAACTGAAGCCCCATAGAAAGAACATCAAGATAGACTAACCAGTACCATAAGAGCTCCTTGGAACTATAGCACCAATCAAAGCAAACACATGGTGGAACTTGTGGCTCTAGCTATATTTGTAGCAGAGGATGGCCTAGTCTGTCACCAATGGAAGGAGAGGCCCTTGGTCCTGTGTAGGCTCTATGCCTGATTGTAGGAGAATGCCAGGAACAAGTATGGGAATGGGTGGGTTAGGGAGCAGGGGCAGGGGGGAGGCGATGGGAGATTTTTGGAGGAGAAACTAGGAAATGGGATAACATTTGAAATGTGAATAAAGAAAATATCTAACAAAAAAAAGGGGGGGGAGGCGGAAAAAAGGAAAAAAGAGATAAATAATGTTAAAAGCTAATGGAGTTTTTTAAATGTATAATTCCAATTCAACCCTTAATATTGTTTTTTACAGAAAACATTTTATAACATGTCTAATTCTGTTCAATAAAAAAAAATCTAATAAAAAATGGAAAAAAAAAAAGACCCAATACCTTGCATCTAATAGAGGAAACTATAAGGAATGTTTTTGAAATCCTTGACACAGTAAAGGACTTTCTGAACAGGACCCTGATAGCACAGGCACTGAGATTAAAAATTATTTTTTTATTGAGATTAAAAATTATTAAGTGGGGAAATGCCTTGATGATATGGGTACTGGGGAAAAATTCCTGAACAAAACAGCAAAGGCTTGTGCTGTAAGATCAAGAATTGACAAATGGGACCTCATAAAGTTGCAAAGCTTCTGTAAGACAAAAGATATTGTCAACAGGACAAAAGGGCCACCAACGGACTGGGAAAGGATCTTCACCAATCCTAAATCAGATAGGGGACTGATATCCAATATATGTAAAGAACTCAAGAAGGTGGACACCAGAAAATCAAATATCTAATAAAAGTTGAAAAAAAAAATTATTAAGTGGGAACTCCTGAAACTAAAAAGTTCTTGTATAGCAAAGGACACTCAAGTGAAGAGGTAAGTGACAAAGTTGGGAAAATCTTTAGCAATGATTCATATTGCAAAAGTTTAGAATCTAGGATATGAAGAGAACTAAACAAACAAGCTGATCAAGGATGACAACAATAGACATCCCAAAGTGGATGGGCAGAAAAGCCCATGAGGCCTCTACTCTAAGCAGCTAAGGAATGCTAAGAGTGGGAGAAACCATCCTCTCCAGGGAAGAGCACACCAATTGGTTACCTAATATCAAATGAGCAGTCCTAAAAACACACATACGATTAATATTATACAGACTGAGGTTATATTTAGGAATATATATGTATGTATGAATACACATACATGCACACACACAAGCACACATACATGTAACAACAATTATTTTAAAAAGGAGCCATGAAATCTAAAGAGAGAAGGAAAGATGTATGGTATAGTTGGGAGGCAGAAAAAGGGAAAAATTTTGTTCATATATTATAATTGCAAAAAGAAAAAAAGAAGGCATGAGACTAAATAGAGAGTTCTCAAAAGATGATATACAAATGGTTGAGAAACACTTTTTAAATGTTCAATAATCTAACAAGTTTTTGTTATCACTGTTCTGACATATATGTAGGTAATACACTATTACAGATAATGGGTTTGTGGCTGGCTTGGTGTTTATGTTTTCCTTTTGACAGTGTGCAGAGTACCTTTCTGTCCTGTAACTCGTGACTGGTGCTCTATGTGGGCACCAACTCTACCTCTCCATGTTCAATGACTTGTGTAGGTGTTGGCTTTAGCAATGGGGTCTTGCTGTCAGTTTGTAGAGAGCAATCTATAGTCTTGGCAACCGCTTGGATAATTTGGGGATTCCAATGGGGCCTCTTTGTCCAATAATTCAATTAGATGTAACCTAACCCCAGTACTGGAAGCTTTGTTGGTAACATGAGACTGCCAGTTTGTACGGTCTGCCCCAATCTTTGGAGATTTCATTAGTATTGCTTTCCTATATTTTCTACCATATTAGGTTTCCATACTAATACTCCAATGTACCTTAATTTTACTTACTTCTCCTCACAACTAGATCCTTCCATTCCAGCTACTGTCTCCAACTTTCATCACTATCTACCTCTTCTATTTCCCTTTCCTAATGAGATATGTTTTTTTTTCTAGTTAGAGGGGATGGAGGATACTAAGAAAACGCCCTTAAAATCAATAAGGGCAAAGCTCTCATGAACACACAGACACTAAAACAGGATGGACACAGCCTGCATAGATCTGCACCAGGTTGTCTGTGCTTATATCATTGCTTCTAGTTTAGAGTTTTTTATAAGATACCTGAGAGTGTGAACAAGTGGGTCTCTGATCTCATGTCTTCTTTTCGGCTGGTTTCCTTCTGTTCATTTGTCTTGCCCAAATTCAATGAGATAGCTTTTATTTCATCTTATTCTATTTTATTTTATTTTGTCGTATTTTAAAAATGAGTAAGTGTGATTAGGTTACCTCACTAAGGATGGATACATCCATTTGGCCAAGAATTTCATAAATTCATTTTTTGAATAGCTGAGTAGTACTCCATTGTGTAAATGTACCACAAGAAAATCAAGAAGAATGAAACCAAAGTATGCATACTTCATTCCTTCTTAGAATAGAGAACAAAACACCCATGAAAGGACTTACAGAGATAAAGATTGGAGCTAAGATGAAAGGATGGATCACCCAGAGATTACCCCACCCAGGGATCCATCCCATAATCAGCCACCAAATCCAGACACTGCATATGCCAGCAAGATTTTGATGAAAGGACCCTGATATAACTATCTCGAGTGAGGCTATGCTAGTGCCTGGCAAACACAGACGGGGATGCTCACATTCACCTATAGGATAGAACACAGAGCCCCCAATGGAGGAGCTAGAGAAATTACCCAAGGAGTTGAAGGGGTCTACAACCCTTTAGGTGGAACAACAATATGAACTAAACAGCACCCCCAGAGCTCATGTCTCTAGCTGCATATGCAGCAGAAGATGGCCTAGTCGGCCTTCACTGTGAAGAGAGGCCCCTTGGTCATTATTGGGAAGAGAGGCCCCTTGGTCTTACAAACTTTATATGCCCGAGTACAGGGGAATGCCAGGGCCAGGAAGTGGGAGTGGGCGGGTGGGGGATCAGGGCGCGGGGAGGGTATAGGGAACTTTCGGGATAGTATTTGAAATGTAAATAAAGAAAATATCTAATAAAAAAAGAAAAAATATACTAACCTTGAAAAAAAATGAATAAATGAAAACCAAGTCACTTTGGTAAAAGTTAATAACTGAACTTGCTGAGAAGAGAAAATCAGTTTAATCCGTGGAGTGACAGTAGGTGTCAGGGTGGACCTCATGTTCAGTAGTTGACCAATATATAACAGACTCCACAGGTTGTGAATGTGTGTGTGTATGCTTTTACTTTTTTTTTTTTATAGTTTTGGTGTGGTGGGTTTTTTTTTTCTTTTTCCTTTTGGGTGGTGTTTTATTTTATTTTATTTTGGGGGAGGTTTGGGATATTTTGATTTTTTTTTTTTTTTAATGAAAGAACTTAAAGTTGGGTGGGGAGAATCTGGAAGAATTCAGGGGACAGGAAGAATATGATCAAAATATATTTAAATTAGTTTCTTTCTTTCTTTCTTTCTTTCTTTCTTTCTTTCTTTCTTTCTTTCTTTCTTTCTAAAGGACACAATGTTGGCTGGACAGAGAATGTAAAGTTGTCTGAAAAGTGTTTGAAGGTAGTAGACATTACCAAAGCACATTGTATAAAATTTTCAAATAACTAATACAGATTTTAAAAAGAATTAGAAGGAATTTATTTAACTCCTGTCAGCAAAATGATAAAATAACTGATATTAAAATGAAATATCCAATTTAAAAAGTGAGAATCTATTAAAGCAATAAATAATTGTGGAATCTCTAACTTGCTAATTCTTTAAAGAGATATGCATATACTTTCTTTGATGAATATATATTTATTTGAGATTAAGGCTGCCAATAATTGGAAACCATGTCACAGAGTTAGATGTGATTAAGCATTACATTATTAGCATATGAAATATCTGAAAATGAAAATAAGAATTAAAAAAGGCTGGTTATAAAAGGATGGACCAACCAGTCATCCCATAATCAGCCACCAGACATAGACACGATTGCATATGCCAGCAAGATAGTGCCGAAAGGGCCCTGATATAGCTGTCTCGTGGGAGGCTATACCAATGCCTGGCAAACACGGAAGTGGATGCTCACAATCAGCTATTAGATAGAACACAGGAATCCCAAGGAAGGAGCTAGAAAAAGTACCCAAGGAGCTGAATTGGTCTTCAATCCTATAGGTGGAAGAATAACATGAACTAACTAGTAACCCCAAAGCTCATGTCTCTAGCTGCATATATAGAAGAAGATGGCCTAGTTGGCCATCATTGGGAAGACAGGCCCCTTGGTCATGCAGACTTTATATGCCCCAGTACAGGGGAATGCCAGGGCCAAGATGTGGGAGTGGGTGGGTAGGGGAGCAGGGCGGGGGATGGGGGAGGGTATAAGGGACTTTGGGGATAACATTTGAAATGTAAGTGAAGAAAATATCTAATAAAAATTGGGGGGAAAAAAAGGCTGGTTATTTTAGCAAACCATGCAATCTCAATGCTGGTATACCAGAAAAAAAGCCTTCAGAACTTCACCTGTGCTAAAGGATTGTCAGAAGTCAAGAGTTGTACACTGACCTTGCTGGCATCTAGCTCACCCAACAGTATTTGGAAGTGTGTTGGCTCAAACCAGTAACTAATTAACAAAGTATAAAGAAGTTGCAGTGTTTCCTTAGCTCCTTGTTAAAAATGGCTTTTGGCAGCACATGAGCAGAAGGTTGCTTTTATGATATCTCCAGGAGACTTTCAACAGCCCACCTCTGTCAGATTAAATTACTTTTAACAATTAATTTCCTAAATTAAAACAGAAACACATTTGCTACGGCAACCTGTCATAATGACCTGATGGACACTTGTTTTGACATGAATCTTTCTCTGACCTTCTATCATATCTTAATTTTGGTGGTTACCTAACTGGAAGATTGGGAGCACAGCTTAGTGAAAGAACCCCAGGCCAGGCCTTGATATAAACTGATAATTGAAAAAAAGAATCTGCAGACATTAGGAAACAATGGAATATATAACTATAAATTAAATGTAAGATCAAATTGTTCATAATGTAAACTACATACTGTGAAAAGAACAAAATTTTCTAGAAAGCTCATCAAGATGAGGTAATAACACCTTCATCAAACTCCACCAAGGTTACAAACCTAGAGCTGTTTTTTTTTTTTTAATGTCTTTTGATGGTTTCATTTAATTGAGATAATGATAACAGGTGTTACCGCCTAAATCGTCAACCTTCCTAATGCTGCAACTCTTTGATACAGTTCCTCTTGTTGTGGTGACCCCCCAACCATAACATTCTTTTTGTTGCTACTTCATAACTGTAATTTTGCTGTTATGAATCATAATGTAAATACCTGTGTTTTTCAATAGTCTTAGGGAATACCCATGAAAGGGTTGTTTGACTCCCAAAGAGGTCTTGACCCACCGGCTCAGACAGTTCTGGACAGAAAGCATTTCACTTAGGTACCACATTGTGACATTTATCAAGAGGACTCTGTGTACCATGGATGTTCCAGAATATTAAAACGAAGCTGAAAATTCCCTACCCAGTGATGTGGTAGTTATGGTAATGTCCCATATAACTGTACTGATGTTAGAGTAAACAAACCTACTGTACTGCCAATGGTGTAAAAGTATAGCACATACACTTCTGTATGGTACCTAGCACTGCAAACGCTAATTTACAACCTAGAGCTGTTTTATGTCACACTAGGCCACATTTTTTGGTGTCACCTATTTCCACCTACTATGTCATCAATTTTTTTTTCAAAAATTTTCCACTTTTTTTTATTAGATATTTTCTTCATTTACATTTCAAATGTTATCCCCAAAGCCCCCTGTACCCTCTTCCCACCCTGCTCCCCAACCCACCCACTCCCACTTCCTGGCCCTGGCATTCCCCTGTATTGGGGCATATGATCTTCACAAGAACAAGGGCCTCTCCTGCCATTGATGGTCAACTAGGCCATCCTCTGCTACATATGCAACTAGAGATACAGTTCTGTGGGGTACTGGTTAGTTCATATTGTTGATCCTCATCTAGGGCTGCTGACCCCTTGAGCTCCTTGGATATTTTCTCTAGCTTCTTCTTTAGGGGACTTGTGTTCCATCCAATAGATGACTGTGAGCATCCACTTCTGTATTTGCCAGGCACTGGCATAGCCTCACAAGAGAGAGCTATATCAGGGTCCTGTCAGCAAAAAAAACCTTATATGCAATATTGTCTGGGTTTGGTGGTTGTATAAGGGATGGATCTCCAGGTGGGGCAGTCTCTGGATGGTCCTTTCTACTGTCTCAGCTCTGAACTTTGTCTCTGTACTCCTTCCATGGGTATTTTGTTCCCCATTCTAAGAAGGAACTAAGTATCCACATTTTGGTCTTCCTTCTTCTTAAGTTTCATGTGTTTTGTAAATTGTATCTTGTGTAGTCTAAATATCTGGGCTACTATCCACTTATCAGTCAGTTCATATCATGTGTGTTCTTCTGTGATTGGGTTACCTCACTCTTTATTACCATTTTTTTTTTTTTTTTTACATTTCAAATCTTATCTCCTTTCCCATTCCACCCCCACATCTGAAACTCCCTATCCCATTGGCTCTCCCCCTGCTTCTATGAGAGTGCTCCCCTATCCAACTTACTGCTCTAGCTTTCCCCTAAGCTGGGGCATCTAGTCTTTACACAACAAAGGGCCTCCCCTCCCACTGATGATGCTAGATAAGGCTACATATGCATCTGGAGCCATAGGTTCCTCCATATGTATTCTTTGGTTGGTGGTTTAGTCCCTGGGACTGGCTGGTTAATATTGTTCATCCTATGGGGTGGCAAACCTGTTTAGCTCCTTCAGGCCTTTCCCTAACTCCTCCATTGGGAACCCTGTGCTCAGTCCAATGGCTGGCTGTGACCATCCAACTCTGTATCTGTCAGGCTCTGGCAGAGCCTCTCAGGAGACAGCTATATCAGGCTCCTGCAAGTAAGAACTTCTTGGCATCCACAATATCATCTGGCTTTGGTAACTCTATATAGGATGGATCCCCAGGTGGGGCAGTCTCTGGGTGGCCTTTCTTTCAGTCTCTGCCCTTACACTTTGTCTTTGTCCTTCCTCCCATGGATATTTTGTTACCCCTTCTAAGGACCAAAGGACCTACACTTTGGTCTTCTTTCTTCTTGAGCTTCATGTCATCTGTGAATTGTATCTTGGGTATTCTGAGCTTCTCGGCTAATATCCACTTATCAGTGAGTGCATACCACGTATGTTCTTTTGTGACTGTGTTACCTCACTGAAGATATTTTCTAGTTCCATACATTTGCCTAAATCTTCTAGAGTACATTTGTTAAAAAAATATAAAATATCACTATTACTAAGGCTATGGAGAGCTCACACAAAGTGACCTATCATGACTGCCCTCTGAAAGACCCAACAAGCAGCTGAGTTAGAGGCAGATATTTGCACCCAACCAATGGACAGAAGCTGGAGACCCCTGTAGTTGAATTAGGGAAAATCTGGAAAAAGCTGAGGAGGAGGGCGACCCTGTAGGATGACCAGCATTCTCTGGACCCCCAAGATCTCTCAGACACTGGACCACCAGCTGATATGAGGCCCCAACATATAGATAGCAGAGGACTCGTTTCAGTCAGAGAAGATGCACATAACCCTCAAGAGACTGGAGCCCCCAGGGAGTTTAGAGGTCTCATGGTATGTGTGTAGGGGGTAACATCTTTGTGGAGACAGGTAGGCATGAAGGAGGTATGGGATATCAAACAGTAGTAACCTTGACAGTGAATGTTGTGGACACATTTTCACCTGTAGGTAAAAATAATTATAGTTGATTTCTCTCCCTATTGTTATAAATTTGCTACATTCTTTAGCTATTTTCAGGTTGACACGAACTTAACAGCGTATTAAATACAAAGTGAAAAATGAGGGCAGCTCAAACAGATAAGGAAAGAGAAAAGCCTGAGATTTTCAAAGAATTTTAAGTGCATGAAAACACTGATAACAGCAGCTATCATTTTCAAGTGCTTGCTCTGTATTTGCCAAAGCTTAATATGCTCTAATTCATTTAATCCTCAAGACCTGCTGGGCACTCACACGATTATCTCCTCTGTACCCTCTGTATAGAAAAGGCCACTGATACTTTAGGAATTTAAGTCATTTCCCTGACAATTAGTGCAGTTTTTTAGACCACAAGTTCCTAAACTAATTTGACATTGATTTTTACTTACATAAATATGCATATGTATACAAAAACAATTAAAAACAAGTAACTGTTTCTAGTTTTATCAACATCACTTAAGGAAAACAAAGGCAATGTTTGAAAAACTGACCCTTAGTTTTTCCAAATCTGTCTTCCTAAGATAGGAGCTGGCTATTTAGCAAGCATGTATCTGGAGAGCAGAAGTTCCTGTGACTAGAGCTTCCCAGGCAATTAGTGAGGGAGGACCATCAGATAACCATAGATGGAGCTAGCATGTGAGCGTGAGTGTTTGTTTGTGCTTGGTGTAGGGGAGATATTGAGGGATACCCCTCAAGATTATATAGCAGAATGAAGAATATTAATATCATATACATTTGATAACTGGAATAAATGATTATACTGTTTGCCAGAACTGCCTGCTAACTGTAGAAATTACCTGGGCAAAATATTTCCTCAGATTCTCCTATGTAAAACATTTTCATCTACAATATTCAGAAAAAATTCTCTAAGTTCAATAAACACGTTAATAGTAATTGAATTTGTTTTTAAGAATAAGGAATTATTAGTCTTGTGTATTTCCTCTGAATTGAAATAATCTTTCCTGGCGGGAGAATAGAGGGTTACAAGCCTCAGGAAGCTCAGAAAGTCATGGTACTTACATAGTCAAGATTACATAAGCAGTAAGCAATTGCTGGCTAAGAGACTGGTGGAGCTAGCTCTCATGAGATAGCACCTATGCTAGGTTAGGCTTCATGGTGATGCAGCTGTGTGAATGTCACTTTTGCTTCTTCTGTAAGGAACACACACACACACACACACACACACACACACACACCTCTCAGTGGTTCATCAAGCTAGACCTGGATGGAATCCCTTGTTGTGGACTAAGGTGACATATATGAAATGAAACCCTTTGTTTACTTCTCCCTAAGAAAAGAGAGCTATACACAGTATGTGAGAGAGGTCTTTCTGTACTAGAGTTTATAAGCTTTAGCTTTGAAAGATTAACACAAAGGCAAAGTGGTACCTATTTTTTCAGCTGAGCACACAGGCACTATCAGAATGTAACTAAAGGATACAGTGTAACCTGGTACCCCTCCTCTTTCATAAAAACTAGAGAGCAAGGAACCAGAGGCACTTGGATATCCTCCCATAGTATGAAACCAGTTAGAAAAGCATTTTGCAATATTTATATTAATATGAACATAAACCAGCTGAATTTCAATTCTGGCTCAAGATGTTTAATAGGTAGCTAAGCAAAAATCATGGTAAATTTTTGTTTTGAAAGCTGGCATGGCAGGGTGGTGGTGGCGCACGCCTTTAATCTCAATGGGGGGCAGAGGCAGGTGGATTTCTGAGTTCTAGACCAGCCTGTTCCACAAAGTGAGTTCCAGGACAGCCAGGGCTATACAGAGAAACCCTGTCTCGAAAAACCAAAAAAAAAAAAAAAAAAAAAAAAAGCCGCCCGTGGTGGTTCACGCCTTTAATCCCAGCAGAGGCAGGTGGATTTCTGAGTTCAGGCCAGCCTGGTTTACAAAGTGAGTTCCAGGACAGCCAGGGCTGCAGAGAGAAACCCTGTCTCATGAAAAGAAAAGAAAAGAAAAGAAAAGAAAAGAAAAGAAAAGAAAAGAAAAGAAAAGAAAAGAAAAGAAAAGAAAAGAAAAGAAAAGAACAACAACAAAACAAAAATAAAAAAAGAAAGCTGGTATATTCTGTTAAGTATTTTCATTTTGTAAATTAATAATTTTATTTCAATTGGTAGCCTCTCTAGTTTAGCCATTTTCTCCTGAACAAAATGCACAAAAGATTTCTTGTTTCTGTGTCTGTGCTTATACAATTTCTTCTGATGAAAACACTCCAATTTGGGAGATATATCCTCAAATGCCAAGTGAACACCTGAATAGATGGTACAGAACCATGAAGTGTATACACACACATGCGCGCGCACACACACACACACACACACACTCACACATATGCACACATGAACTATAGTAATTTAATGCCTTTTCTGTCATAACTAAGCATTTATCATGTAGTGTGGCTTTGCAGTTAAGGAGAGGCCAGTAAACAATATGAGTTTGTTTTTCCTTCTTTTAGATACAGAATATTTGTGAAACCGTCAAAAACCTTCCCCCTTCCATTTAAAAGAAACACATAGGTCTTTGGTTCCTTGGTAGATCCACATTGCAAACCACTTCTCTTTTACTCAGATGCATCAATAAAGCAGACAGGTTACTGCAGCACAAGCAATGTGCTGTTCCACAGTTTGTCTCATAGCAGAGTTGGCTACTGTGTGACCAGCAGGTAAACAAAATGTACAGTGTGGGTGCACTGGATAAGAAGATGTGTGTCTTGGTCAAGCTAAAATGGGAGGACAGGAAACTTCATCATAGTATGTATATGCAGAAAAATGCAAACCCTTAACTTCACAAATTACTTTGGAATGTGTCATTTGATCTTGTTGAATGCTGTTCAACACTAACTGATACCATGGAAACCTCCTAGTAAGACAGAAGCCACTTTCCTCCTCTCCTCAATGTCGGCTGCCTTTTCTGTATTTCTAGTAGCTTATTTAATATGAATTTTGGGCTTCACTCCTTCAGGGAAACATTTCCTTGACCTTCCACTCGTACCGCCACCTGGATTATAACCCTCCTGAGCTACCACCCAAATTTACCATGGAACTGAGTACTCCTCCATTATAGTGTACACTTCATTGCTGTGCTATTTCTACAGAACTAAGTACTCCTCCATCACCACGTACACTTCACTGCTGTGCTATTTCTATGGAAAGGGTCAGATATTATTTGATCTTCATAACCAAAGTGCATAGTGATAACTCATTTAATAAATATTTCAATATTTATTTTAGTAGTTCAAGAACTAAACTGGTTAAATAACATTTAAAAATTTCTCTGAAATACTTAGCTAGGAAAGTAGCAACTGAACCATTAAAATGTCATGGATAACTGGTTCCATTTAACATAGTCCATATTGGGCCACAAAATCTAAGCTATACTAATATTCACAGTAGGACCTGTTTAGTGTTTTATTTAGTCATATACTTAATCTCCCCTTTCTCTGGTTCTACATCCATATTTCCAATAAAAATCCAATCTATTAATACATAACATATAAAGCAACAACAAAACGTAGACAGTACCCACATCCCCTGCTTCACAACACAGCTACAAACTTTCCTTATTTACAGACATTCTCTTTTTATTACATGAATTGCATTTAAATGTGACAGTGAATTAGAAAGATGTATAGCATAGCAGAGGATGGTAGATAATCACATCTGTCAACAAACGTGCATTCTTGGTTTTAAATTTCTGTAACAAATCATCTGACAAAAGTGACTTCAAAAGCATGGACTTACTTTGGCTCCCACTTTCAGGGCACAGTCCATCACAATGAAGAAGGCAGGGCCACAGCAATGTGAAGCCGCTGGTCACATTGCATCCCCAGGCAGGAAGCAGAAAGACATGCATGTTAGCACTTGGCTTACACATTCCTTTTGTTCAGCCTGGGAGACTAGTCACATACACTCATGCCTGCCTTCCAGGTGATGCTTCCCTCCTCAGATAAAGTACTCTAGAAACACTCTGAGAGATACGTGCATGCAGAGGCATGTTTCCACAGTGATTCTAAATCCAATCAGGTTGAACTTGAAATATTGACCACCCCACCCCAGAAAGTATGTAAATGTGGATAAGCACATTTATAGGGGACATAAGTATACATTTTATTATTAGATATTTTCTTTATTTACATTTCAAATGCTATCCCGAAAGTTCCCTATACTTCTCCTTAAGCTTCATAAGGTTTGTGGGTTGTATTGTGGGTATTCTGAGCTTTATGAGTAAAGGCTAAGTATGTTCACTTATGATTGGGTTGCCTCACTCAGGATGATATCCTCCAAATCCATACATTTGTCTGAGAATTTTATAAATTCATTGCTTAATTTGCTGCATAGTACTCATTGTGTAAATGTACCATATTTTCTGTATCCATTCTTCTGTTGAGGGACATCTGGGATGTTTCCAGCTTCTGGTTATAAATCAGGAAGCTATAAATATACCAGAACATTAGTCCTTGTTATATGTTGGAGCATCTTTTGAGTATATGCCCAGTAGTGGTATAGTTGGGTCTTCAAGTGGAACTATTTTCAATTTTCTGAGGAACTGATATATTGATTTCCTAAGTGGTTTTACCAGCTTGCAGTCCCACCAGCAATGGAGGAGTGCTTCTCTTTCTCCACATCCTTGCCAGCATGTGCTGTCAGTTGAGTTTTTGGTTTTAGATATTTTGACTGGTGTGAAGTGGAATCTCAGGGTCTTTATGACTCTCAGTTCCCTGATGTCTAAGGATGTTGAACACTCCTACAGGTGCTTCTCAGCCCTTCGAGATTCCTCAGTTGAAATTTTTTTCCTCTGTACCCCATTTTTAAAAATAGGGTTATTTGGTTCTCTGCTAAGGATAGAAGCAGTCCTTAACCCCACCCCCACCCCCCAAAAAAACAGCACCAGGTGGTTTTATTGCAGAATGTTATCAGACCAGACCATCAAAAGAAACCTAATATTAATACTACTCAAAGTATTTCACAACATAGAAACAGAATTCTATGAAACCACAATTGCCCATCATACAAAGACCCAACAAAGAAAGAAGACTTCAGACCAATTTCCCTTATGAATGTCAATGCAAAAATACTCAATAAAACTCTCACAAACCGAATCTAAGAACACATCAAAACAATCATTCATCATGATCCAGTAGGCTTCATCCCAGGGATGCAGGGATAGTTCAATATACAGAAATCCATTAAGGTAGTCAACTATATAAACAAACTCAAAGGAAAAAAAAACACATTAACATCTGATTAGATGATGAAAAATCATTGACAAAATACAACATCAGGAACTCAAGGTCCATAAATAAATATAATAAAAGCAATATATAGCAAACTAATACCCAACATCAAATTAAATGGAGAGAAACTTGAAGCAATCCCACTAAAATCAGGGACAAGACAAGGCTACCTACTATCCCCCAATCTACTCAATATAGTACTCTAAGTTCTAGCCAGAAAAATTAGGCAATAAAAGGAGGTCAAAGGGGTACAAATTGGGAAGGAGAAAGTCAAGATAGCACTATTTGCAGATATGATAAGTAACCACAAAAATTTCAAAAGAGAAATCCTACAGCGGATAAACAAATTCAGCAAATCGAATATAAAATCAACTAAAACAAATCAGTAGCCTTCCTTTACTCAAAGGATAAACAGACTGAGAAAGAAATAAGGGAAACGACACCCTTCACAATAGTCACAAATCATATAAAATATCTTGGTGTGACTTTAACCAAGCAAGTGAAAGATCTGTATGACAAGAACTCAAGTCTCTGAAAAAAGAAATTGAAGAAGACCTCAGATGAAAAGATCTCCCATGCTCATGGATTTGCAGGATTAACATAGTGTCTTAGTTAGGATTTTACTGCTGTAAATAGATATCATGACCAAGGCAAGTCTTATAAAAGGATAATATTTAATTGGGCTGGCTTACAGGTTTAAAGGTTCAGTCCATCATCATCAAGGTGGGAGAGGGGCAGCACCTAGGCATTCATGATGCAGGAGGAGCTGAGTGTTCTACATCTTCATGTGAAGGCTACTAACAATGACTTCTAGGCAGCTAGGGTGAGGGTCTTAAGCCCATACTCACAGTGACACATCTATTCCAACAAGGTCACACAACCTAGTAGTGCCAATCCCTGTGCCAAGCATATACAAAAACATCACAATAGTAAAATTGGCCATCTTACCAAAAGAAATCTACAGATTCAATACAATTTCCATCAAAATGCCAACTCTATTCTTCAGAGATAGAAAAAGCAATTCTCAAATTCATCTGGAAAAACAAAAAACCTAGAATAGCAAAAACTATTCTCAACAATAAAAGAACCTCTGGTGGAATCACCATCCCTGATCTCAAGCTGTACTACAGAGCAATTGTGATAAAAACTGCATAGCACTGGTACAGTGACAAACAGGAAGAATAATGGAACAGAACTGAAGACCCAGAAATGAACCCACACACCTATGGTCATTTGATTTTTGATAAAGCCAAAACCTTCCAGTGGAAAAAAGGCAGCATTTTCAACAAATGGTGCTGGTTCATCTGGCAGTCAGCATGTAGAAGAATGCAAACAAATCCATTCTTATCTCTTATACAAAGGTCAATTCCAACTGGATCAAGGACCTCCACATAAAACCATATACCCTGAATCTAACAGAAGAGAAACTGGGAAAGAGATTCAAACATATTGGCACAGGCAAAAATTTTGTTGAACAGAACAGCAATGGCTCAGGCTCTGAGATCAGCAATTGACACATGTGACCTCATAAAACTGAAAAGGTTCTGTAAGGCAAAGGACACTGTCAATAGGACAAAAAGGCAACCTGCAGAATGGAAAGAGATCTTTACAAACCCTACATCTGACAGAGGGCTAATATCCAAAATATATAGAGAACTGAAAAAAATTAGTATAGAACATTTGAAAGATGAGCTAAAATTAGACAAAAAAGAAAAAGAAAAATGATAAGGGCCATTAGAAGTGTTTCTTAGAATTTTCAAATGTACCGTTATCATTTAATTTGCTTCACTTGAGCTAAAATTAGGAGCAAAGCAATTTTAACCACCATGAATAAATACCACCATATAACTGGAAATTGAAGCAATACAGTCTGAGAATGTGTCAAAAACATACACCAAAATAATTACTTTCGGTGTCAAATTCTGAAGTAGTTTATAATTTTTAACAATCATGTTATATAACATTAGGTAAATAAATTTAAACAAACATTTTTCTTTCCATATTACCAAGTAATATTTAGTAAAGAAAATTGTAATTCTCAAATTCTTATAATTCACTGAGATTTACGATTGAGTTGCTAAGTACCTAGCTTTTATTGCTAATTATACAGTGATAGTCATAAAGGGTATTTCAATTCTTGATTTTAATATAGTTTTCCTTTTTACACATTCTACATGGCTAACAAGTTTGGCTTCTTCAGTAGACTGTAATCTTGAAGGTCATCTGACCTTGGGACCTAGCCTCCTGCCATGAATCTGGGCTCCCGTCATTAGTCCCATTGCTACTTTTAGCTTTTCATTTTTCGATTTCTTCGTGAATATCAATCACAGATAAAACCATTCTCAACCAGAGACCCAAAGCAGTCACACTAGGCTGGGACTCAAGTAGGTGACCTTTATTCTCTTTCCTAAGTACTCAAGTCTCTTCCAACTTAGTCTTACTTCCTATACATCCCTCCTCCCAGCTTGGCTACATTCCCTAAGGAATTACATGACACACCCAAACATAATAAAGTCAATTTACAGCAAACTCAAGGCCAACATCAACCTAAGTGAAGACAAATTAAAACTATTTCCACTAAAATCTTCCATAAGGCAAGGTTCTCCATTTTTGTTATACCAATTAAATACAGTTATTGAACTTTTAGCTAAAGTAATAAGACAACTGAAGGAGATTAAGTAGATTCAAATCGAAAATAAATCAAAGGATTTTAATTTTCAGATGGTTTTAGGTACAAAAGACCCTAAAAATCCTAACAGAAAATTCCTACAGTTGATAAATGCTCTCAGCACAGTAGCAGAATAAAAAACTACCACACACATTAGCTTTTCTACATACAAATGATTAAAGTAATGAAAGAGAAAGCAAGGAAATAGTACTTTTCACAATAGTCTTAAAAATATATTGAGATAACTTTGATCAAGTGAGAGAAAGACTTGTTTAATAAAAACATTGACACTGAAAAAAGAAATTGCTCTGTAGGACAGTGTGAGGTCAGGCATGGTCATTCCACCAGAGGTTCTTTTATTGTTGAGAATAGTTTTTGCTATCCTAAGTTTTTTGTTTTTTCTAGATGGATTTGCAAATTGTCCTTTCTTTTTTTAAAATTAGATATTTTTTCATTTACATTTCAAGTGTTATCCCATAAGTCCCCTATACCCCTCCCCCCACCCTGCTCCCCTACCCACCCACTCCCATTACTTGGCCCTGACATTCTCCTGTACTGGGGCATATAAACATTGCTAGACCAAGGGACTTTCTTCCTCAATAATGGCCAACTAGGCCATCTTCTAATACATATGCAGCTAGAGACATGAGCTCTGGGGGTTCTGATTAGTTCATATTGTTGTTCCATCCATAGGGTTGCAGACCCCTACAGCTCTTGGGTACTCTCTCTAGCTCCTACATTGGGAACTCTGTGTTCTGCTCTATAGATGATTGTGAGCATCCACTTCTGTATTTGTCAGGGACTGTCAAAGCCTCCCAGGTGACAGCTATATAAGGGTCCTTTCAGCAATATCCTGCTGGTGTATGCAGTAGTGTCTGCGTTTGGTGGCTGATTATGTGATGGACCACCCAGGTGGGTCACTCTCTGGATGGTCCATCCTTTCATTTTAGCTCCAAACTTAGTCTCTGCACCTCCTTCCATGTATATTTTATTCCCTATTCTAGGGAGGAATGAAGTATCCAGGCGTTGGTCTTTCTTGATTTTCTTGTGTTTTGGAAATTGTATCTTGGGTATGCTAGGTTTCTGGGCTAATATCCACTTATTAGTGAATGCATATTAAGTGACTTCTTTTGTGATTGGGTTACCTCACTCAGGATGATACCCTACAAATACAACCATTTGCTCAAGAATTTCATAAATTCATTGTTTTTAATAGCTGAGTAGTACTCCACTGTGTAAATGTACCACATTTTCTGTATCTATTCCTCTGTTGAGGGACATCTGGGTTCTTTCCAGCTTCTGGCTATTATAAATAAGGCTGCTATGAACAAAGTGGAGCATGTGTCCTTGTTACCAGTTGGAAAATCTTCTGGGTATATGCCTAGTAGAGGTATTACTGGATCTTTCGGTAGTACCATGTCCAGTTTTCTGAGAAACCGCCAGACTGATTTCCAGAGTGGTTGTACCATCTTGCAATCCCACCAGCAATGAAGGAGTGTTCCTCTTTCTCCACATCCTCACCAGCATCTGCTGTCACCTGAATTTTTGATCTTAGCCATTCTGACTGGTGTGAGGTGGAATCTCAGGGTTGTTTTGATTTGCATTTCTCTGATGATTAAGGATTTTGAACATTTTTTAAGGTGCTTCTCAGCCCTTCGGCATTCTTCAGTTGAGAATTTTTTGTTTAGCTCTGTACCCCATTTTTAATGGGGTTATTTGAATTTCTGGGGTTCAGCTTCTTGACCTCTTTATAAATATTGGATATCCTTTCTAACTCTGTGAAGAATTGAGTTGGAATTTTGATGAGGATTGCACTGAATCTGTAGATTGCTTTTGTCAAGGTGGCCATTTTGACTTTATTAATCCTGCCAATCCATGAGCATGGGTGATCTTTCCATCGTCTGAGATCTTCGAATTCTTTCTTCAGAGACTTGAAGTTCTTATCACACAGATATTTCAGTTCCTTAGAGTCACACTAAGGCATTTTATATTATTTGTGACTATTGTGAAGGGTGTTGTTTCCCTAATTTCTTTCTCAGCTTCTTTATCCTTTGTGTAGAGAAAGGCCACTGATTTGTTTGAGTTAATTTTATATCCAGCTACTTCACTGAAATTGTTTACCAGGTTTACAAGTTCTCTGGTGGAATTTTTCGGGTCACTTATGTATACTATCATATCATTTGCAAATAGTGATATTTTTGACTTCATCCTTTCCAATCTGTATTCCTTTGATCTTTTGTTGTCTAATTGTTCTGGCTAGGACTTCAAGTACTATATTGAATAGGTAGGGAGAAAGTGGGCAGCCTTGTCTAGTCTCTGATTTAGTGGGATTGCTTCAAGTTTCTCTCCATTTAATTTGATGTTGGCTACTGGTTTGCTGTATATTGCTTTTACAATACTACCTGTTCTTGATATAATTTTGGTATATGTTACCTGTCTAGAAAATGATCCATTTCATCTAGAGTATAGGCTTTTTTAGTAGGATCTATGTTTATGTGTGGGCCTTGAGTTCCTGATCTCTCTAAGGCTTTTATCATAAAGGGGTGTTGGATTTTGTCAAGTGCTTCTTTGGCATCTAATGAGATGATCATATGGTTTTGTTTTTGAGTTTGTTTATATAGTGGATTACGTTGATGAATTTCCATATGTTGAACCATCACTGCATCCCTAGGATGAAGCCTATGTAATCGTGGTGAATGACAGTTTTGATGTGTTCTTGGGTGAAAGAATTTTATTGTCTATTTTTCCACTGATATTCGTAAGTGAGAGTGGTCTGAAGTTCTCTTTTTTGGTTGGGTCCTTGTGTGGTTTAGGTATCAAGGTAATTTTGGTTTCATAGAACGAATTAGGTAGCATTCCTTCTGTTTCTATTTCTTGTAATAGTTTGAGGAATACTGGTATTAGGTCTTATTTGAAGGTTAGGTAGAAATAAGCACTAAATCTGTCTGGGCATGGGTTTTGTTTGGTTGGGAGGTTTTTAATGACTTCTATTTCTTTATGGGATATGGTCCTGTTTAGATAGTTTACCTGTTCTTGGTATAACTTTGGTATGTGGTACCTGTCTAGAAAATGATCCATTTCATCTAGAATTTAAAGTTTTGCTGAGTATAGGCTTTTTTAGTAGGATCTGATGATTTTTTTTGATTTTCCTCCATTTCTGTTGTTATGTCTCTCTTTTCATTTCTGATTTTGTTAATTTGGATACTGCCTCTGGACCCTTAAGTTAGTTTGGCTAGTGGTTTGTGTATCTTGTTGATTCAGTTTTTGGTTGCATTGATTCTTTGTATTATTCTCTTTGTTTATATTTGGTTGATTTCAGCCCTGAATTTGACTGTTTCCTGCTGTCAACTCTTCTTGTACATGTTTACTTCTTTTTGTTCTTGAGCTCTCAGGTGTGCTGTTAACTTTCTAATGTAAGATCTCTCTAGTTTCTTTACCAGAACACTTAGTGCTATGAATTTTCTTCTTAGCACTCGAAAAAAAAATCTTTATTCAAGCTCCTGTTTCAGTAGGCTCACCCCACATTTATCTTGCCCTGGGTGCTTGGACAGAATCCCATGGTAGTTGGAGCACATGGCATAGGAGAGCAGAAGAAAACAGGACATGAAAAAGCCAGAAGCAAGTCAACTGCAAGGGGTCCAATCTTTAATTACTTGCTTCCTCAAGTTAGGTTATAACTCAACAAGTCTCCCAAAAACCTCACAAATTATGCCACCAGGTTAATTTCATCCTAACACACAAGCCTTTTGAGGGAAGATACTTCATATCCAAACTATAATACCACCAGAAATTATAACCCATAGAAATAAAAACTCTTTAGTGAATAATGTTTGAGCCTTTAGGATTTAAAGATAACCCCAGAAAAGAGCTCTCTGAGAGTTCTTGCCAAGGGAATATTGCAGGAAGGGAGATGAAAGGAATTGTGGGCATGTTGTACGGAATAGCACACACACTAACCATCCCAGATTTCATATTTAATATAAGATTTATTTTTAGCATAAAGGGGCACTGGATTTTGTCAAAGGCTTTTCAGCAGCTACTTAGATAATGATGTGATTTCTTTGCTTTCAGTTTGTTTATGTGTCGGGTTACTTTGATGGATTTCCATATAGTGAACCATCCCTGCATTCCTGGGATGAAGCCTACATGATCATAGTGAATGATGGTTTTGATATAATCCTGGACTTATTTAGTGAGTATTTTATTGAGTATGTTTGCATCAATGTTCATAAGAGACACTGGCCTGAAGTTCTCTTTCTTTGTTCAGTCTTTATGTGGTTTAGGTATCAGGGTGACTGTAGCCTCATAGAATGAGTTTGGTAGCATTCCTTCTGTTTCTGTTTTTTTGGAATAGTTTGAGCAATATTGGTGTTCTTTGACAATCTGAAAGAATTCTGCATTAAAACCATCTGGCTTTCTTTGGTTGGGAGAATTTTAATGAGAATTTCTATTTCCTTAGGGGTTATAGGACTTATTAGATACTTTACCTGATTTTCATTTAACTTCAATAAGTGGTATCTGTCTAGAAAACCAACCATTTCATTAAATTTGCAATACAGAGTTTTGAAGTAACTAATGATTCTTTGAATTTCTTCAATATCTGCTGTGATGTCTCCCTTTTAATTTATGATTCTGTTCATTTTTATTCTCTCTCTCTCTCTCTCTCTCTCTCTCTCTCTCTCTCTCTGTTTCTCTCTTTGGGTTAGTTTGGCAAAGGGTTTGTCTATCCTGTTAATTTTCTCAGAAAATCAGCTCTTAGTTTTGTTGATACTTTGTATTATTTTCTTTGTATCTAACTCATTTCAGACCTGATTTTGATTATTCACTGTCTTTGGTGTGCTTGCTGCTTCTTCTTCTTCTTTTTTTTTTTTCCCCAGGAGCTTTCAGGCGTATTTTTAAATCGCTGGTATGAAACTTTGTTTTCTTTATGAGGGCACTTAGTGGTATGAACTTTCTCTTAGCATTGCTTTCATTGTGCATTTGGGTATATCGTAACTTCATTTTTATTGAATTCTAGAAAGCCTTTAATTTCTTTCTTTACTTCTTCTTTTACTCAGAGATCACAGAGTAGAGAGTTGTTCAATTTCCATGAGTGTGTAGGCTTTCTGGTGTTTCTGCTGTTGCTAGTTCAGCTTTAATCCATGGTAGTCTGATAAGACACAAGGTGTTGATTTTTCTGTCCAGTGTCTCTTCAGAGCGGGTCTAAACAGGAAAGCACAGGCCTCAGAAGCAACAGAGCTTCTGGGACACAGTCCCATAGGCCTGTAGGACCTATGGGCCTAAATCCCCAGCCAGGAGGTGGAGCTGATCTTCAGTACTGTATGCACCTTCCCTTCCAGAGGAGAGATTGCCTCAAGGGAGTGCTCTGACCTCCGGAATCAGGGGATATCGCCATTTTCTCTCCATTTTCTTTGGGGGGGGGGGATAAGACTGGTTCACACAGGAGAGCATATGCCTCAGAAGCAACAAAGTTTCTGAGAAATGGTACTTCAGGCCTACATCTGCAGCCAGGAGGTGTGGCTGATCCACAGCCCTTTGTGCACTGGTGTTTCCAGGAGAGAGCTGGTCTCTCAGGAGTGCTGACACAGGCTTACAAACTCACAGGAGGAAGAAGCTACAGCCAGAGACAGCTAAAACATCTAACACCAGAGATTACCATATGGCAAAAGGCAAACACAAGAATTTTACCAACAGAAACCAAGACTACTTGGCAGTATCAGAACCCAGTACTCCCAACACAATGAGTCCTGAATACGCCAACACAAAGGAAAAGCAAGATTCGGATTTAAAAATCATATCTCATGAAGCTAGCAGAGGATTTTGAGAAGAACATTAATAAATCCCTTAAAGAAATACAGGAGAACACAGTAAAACAAGTAGAAGTCCTTAAAGGGGAAACACTAAAATCCCTTAAAGAATTAGAGGAAAACACAACCAAACAGGTAAAGAAATTGAACAAAACCATCTAGGATCTAAAAATAGAAGTAAAAACAAAAAAGAAATCACAAAAAGAGACAACTCTAGAGATAGAAATCCTAGGAAAGAAATCAGGAGTCATAGATGCAAGCATCAGCAACAGAATACAAGAGACGGAAGAGAGAATCTCAGGTGCAGAAGATTCAATACAAAACATTGGCACAATCGAATAAAATGAAAAATGCAAAAAGATGCTAACTCAAAACATCCAAGAAATCCAGGACACAATGAGAAGACCAAACCTAAAGATAATAGGTATAGATTAGAAGGAAGATTATCAACTTAAAGGGCCAGTAAATATCTTCAACAAAATTATAGGAGAAAACTTCGCTAACTTAAAAAAAGAGATGACCATGAACATACAAGAGGCCTAAAGAACTCCAAATAGACTGTACTAGAAAAGAAATTCCTCCCATCACATAATAATCAAAACAAATGCAGTAAACAAAGAAAGAATATTAAAAGCAGAAAGGGAAAAAGGTCAAGTAACATATAAAGGCAGACCTATTAGAATTACACCAGACTTCTCACCAGAAAATATGAAAGCAACAAAATCCTGGAAAGATGTTATACAGGCCCTAAGAGAACGCAAATGCCAGCCCAAGCTACTATACCCAGAAAGACTCTCCTTTACCATAGATGGAGAAGCCAAAATATTCCTTGACAAAACCAAATTCACACAATAACTTTCCCCAAATCCAGCACTTGAAAAGATAATAGAGGGAAAACTCCAACACAAAAAGGAAACTATGCCCTAAAAGTGCAAGAAAGCAATCGTTCAACAAACCAAAAAGAATATAGCCACAAGAATAGAATTCCAACTTTAACAACAAACATAACAGGAAGCAACAATTACTTTTCCTTAATATCTCTTAATATCAATGGACTCAATTCCGCAATTAAAAAAAAACAAACCATACACTAACAAACTGGCTATATAAACAGAACCCAACATTTTGCTGCATACAGGAAACCTACCTCAGGGACAAAGACAGAAAATACCTCAGAGTAAAAGGCTGGAAAACAATTTTCCAAGCAAATGGTCTAAAGAAATGAGCTGGAATAGCCATTTTTTTAAACAATTTTTTATTAGCTATTTTCTTCATTTATGATTCAAATGCTATAAGTCCCTTATATCCTCCCCCCACCCTGCTCTCCAACCCACCCACTCCCCTTCCTGGCCTTGATATTCCTCGTATTGGGAAATATAATATTTGCAAGACCAAGGGACTCTCGTTCTAATGATGGCCAACTAGGTCATCTTCTGCTACATACGCAGCTACAGACACGAGCTCAGTGAGTACTGGTTAGTTCATATTGCTATTTCTTCTATATGGTTACAGACCCCTTCAGCTCCTTGGGTACTTTCTCTAGCTTCTTCATTAGAGGCCATGTGTTCCATCCAATAGGTATCCACTTCTGTATTTTCTAGTCACTGTAATAGCCTCACAAGAGTCAGCTAAATCAGGGTACTGTATGCAAAGTCTTGCTGGCACATGTAATTGTGTCTGCATTTGGTGGTTGATTATGGTATGGATCCCCTGGAATAGCCATTCTAATATAGAATAAAATCGACTTTCAACCTAAAGTTATCAAAAAAGACAGGAGGGGCACTTCATACTCATCAAAGGTAAAATCTACCAAGATGAATTCTCAATTCTGAATATCTATGCTCCAAATGCAAGGGCAACCACATACATTAAAGAAACTTTAGTAGAACTCAGAGCATACATTGCATGCAATAATATTGAATACAATAATTGGGGGAGACTTCAACACCCCACTCTCACCAACTGAGAGATCCTGGAAACAGAATCTAAGCAGAGACACAGTGAAAATAACAGAAGTTATGAAAGGAATTAATTTAAAAGAACAATTGATCAGAAAACAAAAGGATATAAATTCTTCTTAGCACTTGATGATACCTTCTCCAAAACTGACCATATAATCAGTCACAAAGTAGGTCACAACAGATACAAAAAATATTGAAATATCCCATACATCCTATCAGATCACCACAGACTAAGGATGATATTTAATAACAAAATAAATAATAGAAAGCCTACATGCACTTGGAAGCTGAACTATATTCTACTCAATTGAAAACTTGGTCAAGGAAGAAATAAAGAAAGAAATTAAAGACTTTTTAGAGTTTAAAGGAAATGAAACAACAACATACCCAAACTTATGGGACACAATGAAAGTGTCAAAAAAAAAAAAAACCCTCATACCTTTGAGTGCCAACAACAACAACAAAAAATTGGAGTCTGCCTGCGTGCCCGTCTCCTTGGGTACACAGCCTGTGCACTACCAAGCAGCCCTAGAGGACTCCCCATGCGATCTAGGATCCAGCCATGAGTGATGAGTAGAGCACAACACCAGTTACATCCAGTTGCACAGGAACGGGGACAGCACTGGGGAAACACAGGAGTGACCAGTCAAAGAGCAGAGGTCCCTTCCAATCCCCGCCAGCGCGCTCCATTTCCTTGGGCGCACAGCCTGTGCACTCCCCAACCAGCCCTAGAGGACTCCCCTCATGATCTTGGGACCAGCATTTCACAGGAGACCACAAACAAAGGATCACAGTATAAGCTTGACTCAGAGGAGTCCAGAATCAACTGGGAATATAAGAAGGACAGGCTCCAGACTGCAAAGGGTCGCTCAGACCCAGTCTGCGCAGGTCAGCTCAAGGGCTGAACAGTGCACCTTCTGGGACACAACCAGCTCTGGGCTCTAGACACCCTCTCCACCTGAGGACAGTTCTCCCCCTGGGAGGGCCTTCTCTGCCAGAACGTGTGAGAGAGCCATATTGGGTCCTAAGTTGCTCAGAGACCAGTCTATACAGGTCAGCTCACAGACCACAAAGGGTCGCTAACAGGTCAGCTCACAGATTGCAAGGGGTCACTCAGACCAAGTCTGCTCAGGTCAGCTCACACACTACAAAGGGTGAGTGAGCGAACGGCTGAGCAGGGCACCTTTCAGGACAGACCCAGCTCTGGGCTCTAGAAATCCCAGCACCCTCCCTGCCTGAGGAAAGTTCTCAGACTGGGAGGGCTTTCCCTGCCCAAACGTGTGAGAGAGCCATATTAGGTCCCAGGTCGCTCAGAGACCAGTCTGTTCAGGTCAGCTCACGGACTACAAAGGCTCCCACAGAGACCAGTCTGTGCAGGTGAGTGTGCAGACCGCAGAGGCAACACATCTTCTAGGACAGGCCCTATATAGGTTCTTCAACTTTACCCAAGAGGCAGGTCTGAAGACCAAAACTCTGTGCACCTTCCCTGCAAAAGGAGAGCTCACCTGCTGAGACTACTCTGACCACTGAGATTCAGGAGAGAGCTGGGCTCCCAGGTCTGCTGACAGAGGCCAACAGAATCACAGGAGGAATAAGATCCAACCAGAGACAACTATAACAACCACCTCCAGAAATTACCAGATGGCGAAAGGCAGACATAAGAATCTTAATAACAGAAACCAAGACTACTCACCTTCTTCAGAACCCAGCACTCCCACTTCAGCCAGTCCTGGATACCAGAACACACCCGAAAAACAAGACTCGGATTTAAAATCATATGTCATGGTGCTGATAGAGGACATGAAGAAGGACATGAAGACGACATGGATAACTCACTTAAAGAAATGCAGGAGAACAATGCTGAAGAGGTAAAAGTCCTGAAAGAGGAAACACTAAAATCCTTTAAAGAACTACAGGAAAACACAACCAAACAGGTAATGGAATTAAACAAAACCATCCAGGACCTAAAAAGGGAAATAGAAACAATAAAGAAAACCCAAAGTGAGTCAACCTTGGAGATAGAAACACTAGGAAAGAAATCAGGAACCATAGATGTGAGCATCAGCAACAGAATACAAGAGATGGAAGAGAGAATTTCAGGTGCAGAAAATTCCATAGAGAACCTGGGCACAACATTCAAAGAAAAGGAAAAATGCATAAAGATCCCAACTCAAAACACCCAGGAAATCCAGGACACAATGATAAGACCAAACCTACGGATAATAGGAGTAGATGAAAAAGAAGATTTTCAACTTAAAAGGCCAGCAAATATCTTCAACAAAATAATAGAAGAAAACTTCCCAAACCTAAAGAAAGATATGCCCATGAACATGCAAGAAGCCTACAGAACACCAAATACACTGGACCAGAAAAGAAATTATCAAAATATCAAATGTACTAAATAAAGATAGAATATTAAAAGCAGTAAGAAAAAAAGATCAAGTAACATATAAAGGCAGGCCTATCAGAATTACACCAGACTTCTCACCTGAGACTATGAAAGCCAGAACATCCTGGACAGATGTTATTCAGACCCGAAGAGAACACAAATGCCAACACAGGTTACTATATCCAGCAAAACTCTCAATTAACATTGATGGAGAAATCAAAGTATTCCATGATAAAACCAAATTGACACAATATCTTTCCATGAATCCAGCCCTTCAAAAAATAATAAAGGGAAACCACCAAAACAAGGACGGAAACTACACCCTAGAAAAAGCAAGAAAGTAATCCTTCAACAAACCTAAAAGAAGACAGCCACAAGAACAGAATCCCAACCTTAACAACAAAAATAACAGGAAGCAACAACTACTTTTCTTTAATTTCTCTTAACATCAATGGACTCAATTCCCCAATAAAAAGACATAGACTAATAGACTGGCTACACAAACAGGACCCAATATTTTGCTGCCTACAAGAAAGGCACCTTAGGGAAAAAGACAGATACTACCTTAGGGTGAAAGGCTGGAAAACAGTTTTCCAAGCAAATGGTCCCAAGAAAAAAGCTGGAGGAGCCATTCTAATATCGGATAAAATTGACTTTCAACCCAAAGTTATAAAAAAAGACAAGGAGGGGCACTTCATACTCATCAAAGGTAAAATGAACCAAGATGAACTTTCAATTCTGAATATCTATGCCCCGAATACAAGGGCAGCCACATTCATCAAAGAAACTGTAGCAAAGCTCAAAGCACACATTGCACCTCACACAATAATAGTGGGAGACTGCAACTCCCCACTCTCACCAATGGACATATGCTGGAAACAGAAACTAAACAGAGACACATGGACACTAACAGAAGTTATAAAACAAAAGGATCTAACAGATATCTACAGAAGATTTTATCCTAAAACAAAAGGATATACTTTCTTCTCAGCGCCACATGGTACCTCTTCCAAAATTGACCTTATAATTGGTCACAAAACAGGCCTCCACAGATACAAAAATATTGAAATTATCCCATGCATCCTATCTGACCACCATGGACTAAGGCTGATCTTCAATAACAACATAAATAATATGGAGCGAACATTCCCATGGAAACTGAACAACACTCTACTCAATGATTCCTTAGTCAAGTATGAAATGAAGAAATTAAAAATTTCTAGAGTTTAATGAAAATGAAGCCACAATGTACCCAAACTTATGGGGCACTATGAAGGCAGTCCTAAGAGGAAAACTCATAGCCCTGAGTGCCTTCAAAAATAAACTAGAGAGAGCATACACTAGTAACTTGACAGCACACCTAGAAGCTCTAGAATGAAAGGAAGCAAATTCACCCAAGAGGAGTAGAAGGCAGGAAATAATCAAACTCAGGGCAGAAATCAACCAAGTAGAAACAAAAACAACTATTCAAAGAATTAACCAAACCAGGAGCTGATTCTTTAAGAATATCAACAAGATAGATAAACCCTTAGCCAGACTCACTAGAGGGCACAGGGATAGTATCTTAATTAACAAAATCAGAAATGAAAAAGAAGACATAACAACAGAACCTGAGAAAATCCAAAACATCATTGGATCCTACTAAAAAAGGCTATACTCAACAACGCTAGAAAACCTGGAGGAAATGGACAATTTCCTAGACAGATACCAGGTACCAAAGTTAAGCCAGGATCAGATTAATGATCTAAACAGGCCCATTTCCCCTAAAGAAATAGAAGCAGTCATCAATAGTCTCCCAACCAAAAAAAGCCCAGGAACAGATGGGTTTAGTGCAGAGTTCTATGAGACCTTAAAAGAAGACCTAATTCCAACTCTCCTAAAATTATTCCACAAAATAGAGACAGAAGGTACTCTACCCACTACATTCTATGAAGCCACAATTACTCTGATACCTAAAGCACACAAAGATCCAACAAAGAAAGAGAACTTCAGACCAATTTCCCTTATGAATATCGATGCAAAATTACTTAATAAAATCCTCGCAAACCGCATCCAAGAACACATCAAAACATCATCCATCATGACCAAGTAGGCTTCATCCCAGGAATGCTTGGATGGTTTTATATAAGGAAATCTATCAACATAATCCACTATATAAACAAACTAAAGGACGAAAACCACATGATCATCTCCTTAGATGCTGAGAAAGCATTTGACAAAATCCAACACCCTTTCATGATAAAAGTCTTGGAAAGATCAGAAATTCAAGGCCCATATCTAAACATAATAAAAGCAATATACATCAAACCAGTAGCCAACATCAAACTGAATGAAGAGAAGCTGGAAGCAATCCCATTAAAATCAGGGACTAGACAAGGCTGCCCACTGTCTCCCTACCTATTCAATATAGTACTTGAAGTCCTAGCCAGAGGAATTCAACAACATAAGGAGATCAAGGGGATACAAATTGGAAAGGAAGAAGTTAAAATATCACTGTTTGCAGATGATATGATAGTATATATTCGGGACCCCAAAGACTCCACCAAAGAACTCCTAAACCTGATAAACAGCTTCAGTGCAGTAGCTGGATATAATATTAACTCAATCAAATCAATGCCCTTTCTCTACACAAAGGATAAAAGGGCTGAGAAAGAAATTAGGGAAACAACACCCTTCACAATAGTCACAAATACTATAAAATACCTTGGTGTGACTCTAACGAAGGAACTGAAAGATCTGTATGACAAGAACTCCAAGTCTCTGAAGAAAGAAATTGAGGAAGATCTCAGAAGTTAGAAAGATCTCCCATGTTCATGGATTGGAAGGATTAATAAAGTCAAAATGGCTATCCTGCTGAAAGCAATCGACAGATTCAACACAATCCCCATCAAAATTCCAACTCAATTCTTCACTGAGATAGAAAGGGCAGTTTGCAAATTCATCTGGAATAATAAAAAAACCTAGGATAGCAAAAACTATTCTCAACAATAAAAGAACCTCTGGGGGAATCACCATGCCTGATATTAGCTGTACTACAGAGCAATCCTGATAAAAAACTGTATGGTACTGGTACAGCAACAGACAGATAGATCAATGGAATAGAATGGAAGACCCAGAAATTAATACACACACCTATGGTCACTTGATCTTTGACAAGGGAGCTAAAACCATCCAGTGGAAAAAGGACAGCATTTTCAACAAATGGTGCTGGCACAACTGGCGGTTATCATGTAGAAGACTGGGAATTGACCCATTCTTATCCCCTTGTACAAACCTTAATTCTAAGTGGATCAAAGACCTCCACATAAAACCAGAGACACTGAAATTGATAGAGGAGAAAGTGGGGAAAACACTCGAAGGTGTGGGCACAGGGGAAAGATTCCTAAACAGAACAGCAATGGCCTGTGCGGTCAGATCAAGAATTGACAAATGGGACCTTATGAAATTGCAAAGCTTCTGTAAGGCAAAAGACACAGTCAGCAAGACAAAAAGGGCACCGACAGATTGGGAAAGAATTTTTACCAATCCTAAATCTGATAGGGGACTAATATCCAACATCTACAAAGAGCTAAAGAAGCTGGACTCCAGAAAAACGAATATCCCCATTAAAAAATGCGGTACAACCAAACCAGGAGCTGGTTCTTTGAGAACATCAACAAGAAAGATAAGCCCTTAGCCAGACTAATTAGAAGGCACAGGAATAGTATCCTAATTAAGAAGATCAGAAATGAAAAGGAGACATAATTTTGTAAACAGATACCAGGTACCAAAGTTAAATCAGGATTAGATTAACAATCTTAACAGTCCCATTTCCCCTAAAGAAATAGAAGCAGTCATTAATAGTCTCCCAACCAAAAAAAAAAAAAAAAAAGCCAAGGACCAGATGTGTGTAGTACAGAGTTCTAATAGACTTTCTAGGAAGACCTAAGTCCAACTCTCTTCAAACTATTCCACAAAATAGAAACAGAAGGTACTCTACCCAATTCATTCTATGAAGCCACAATTACTCTGATACCCAAACCACACAAAGATCCAACAAAAAAGAGAACTTCAGACCAATTTCCTTTATGAATATCAATGTAAAAATGATCAATAAAATTCTCACAAACCGAATCCAAGAACACATCAAAATGATCATCCATCATGACCAAGTAGGATTCATCTCAGGGATACAGGGATGGTTTAATATTCAGAAATCCATCAATGTAATCCACTATATAAACAAGCTCAAAGACAAAAATCACATGATCATCTCCTTAGATGCCTAAGAAGCACTTGACAAAATCCATCACCCCTTCATAATAAAAGTCATGGAAAGATCAGGAATTCAAGGCCCATACGTAAACCTAATAAAAACAATATACAGCAAACCAGTAGCCAAAATCAAAGTAAATGGAGAGAAACTTGAAGCAATCCCACTAAAATCAGGGATTAGACAAGGCTGCACACTCTCTCCCTATCTATTCAATATAGTACTTGAAGTCCTAGCCAAAGCAATTAGACAACAAAAGGAGATCAAAGGAATATAGATTGGAAAGGAAGAAGTCAAAAATAAAACTATTTGCTGGTGATATGACAGTATGAGACCCTAAAAATTCCTCCAGATAACTGCTAAACCTAAAAAACAGCTTCGGTACAGTAGCTGAATATAAAATTAACTCAATCAAATCAGTGGCCTTTCTCTACATAAGTGACAAACAGGCTGAGAAAGAAATTAGTGAAACAACACCCTTCACAATAGTCACAAAAAAACATAAAATACCTTGCTGCGACTTTAACTAAGGAACTGAAATATCTGTGTGATAAGAACTTCAAGTCTATGAAGAAAGAATTCTATAAAAACCACATGCTATTGGTACAGCTACAGACAGGTTGTCCAATGGAATAGAATTGAATATCCAGAAATGAACCCACACATCTATGGTTACCTGATCTTTGACAAGGGAGCTAAAACCATCCAGTGGAAAAAGGACAGCATTATCAACAAATGCTGCTGGCACAACTGGCTGTTATCATGTAGAAGAATGAGAATTGATCCATTTTATCTCCTTGTACAAAGCTTAAGTCTAAGTGGATCAAAAACCTCCACATAAACCCAGAGACACTAAAATTGATAGAGGAGAAAGTGGGGAAAACCCTCGAAGATATGGGCACAGGGGAAAAATTCCTCAACAGAACAGCAGTGGCCTGTGCTGTAAGATCACAAATCAACAAATGGGACCTCATAAAATTGCAAAACTTCTGTAAGGCAAAAGATACTGTCAATAAGAGAAAAAGGCCACTAACATTGGGAAAAAATTTTTACCCATCCTAAATCTGATAGGGGACTAATATCCAATATATACAAAGAGCTCAAAAAGCTGAACTCCATAAATTCAAATAACCGAATTTAAAAAATGGGTTACAGAGTTAAACAAAGAGTTCTCAAATGAGGAATACCAAAGGGCAGAGAAGCACTTGAAAAAAAATGTTCAACATCCTTAATCATCAGGGAAATGCAAATCAAAACAACCCTGAGATTCTACCTCACACCAGTCAGAATGGTTAAGATCAAAAAATCAGGTGGTGGTTCCTCAGAAAATTGGACATAGTACTACCAGAAGATCCTGCAATACCTCTACTGGGCATATATCCAGAAGATATTCCATCTGGTAACAAGGACACATGTTCCACTATGTTCATAGCAGCCTTATTCATAATAGCCAGAAACTGGAAAGAACCCAGATGTCCCTCAACAGAGGAATGGATACAAAAAATTTGG
>LR749504.1:4421749-4445853 GCA_902729485.2 Mus minutoides | reverse complement strand
GACGCTCTTCCGATCTACAAAAGAACTCACATAACATGTACTCACTGATATGTGGATACTAGCCCAGAAGCCTAGACTACCCAAGATACAATTTACTAAACACATGAATCTCAAGAAGAATGAAGTTCATAATGTGGTCTCTTTGCCCCTTCCTAGAATTAAGAACAAAGCACACACTGAAGGAGTTACAGACATCATGTCTGAAGCTGAATCAAAAGGATGGACCAACCAGTGACGGCGGCTGCCAGGGATCCCTCCCATAATCAGCCACCAAAATAAACACTATAGCATATGCCAGCAAGATAATGCTGAAAGGGACCTGATATAGCTGTCTCATGGAGGCTATACCAGTGCCTGGCAAACACGAAAGTGGTTGCTCACAGTCAGCTATTAGTTGGAACACAGGACTCCCAAGGAAGGAGCTAGAGAAAGTACCCAAGGAGCGGAAGGGGTCTTCAACCCTATAGGTGGAAGAATAATATGAACTAACTAGTTCCCCCTGCGCTCATGTCTCTAGCTGCATATATGGAAGAAGATGGCCTGGTTAGCCATCATTGGGAGGAGAGGCCCCTTGGTCATACAGACTTTATATGCCCCAGTACAGGGGAACGCCAGGGCCATTACGTGGGAGGGGGTGGTTAGGGGAGCATGGCGGGGATGCGGGAGGCTAAGGGGAAATTTCTGGATAACATTTGAAATGTAAATGAAGAAAATATCTAATAAAGAGAAAAAAAAGAAAGAAAAAGAGTCATGCAGCTAGGAGGGGGACTGAGAGCACAGAAGGAGACAAATGGCATATAAATGATCATATTTAATGGTACACATGTGTCAAATTCTCGAGAAAAAATATAAGTTGACACATGTGTGTAAAAATAGGTAAGCTATTTAGAATTACTTCCTTTTTTTCAAGATTATAAGTACATTATTTCTTTGTTCCTTTTCCTTCCTCCAAATCCTTCATCTTGTTCTTTTCAAATTCATGTGCGCACTCTCGTGCTCTCTCTCTTTTTCTCCCTTCTTTCCCTCCCTCCCTCCTTCCCTCCCCCACCACCTTGCTTTTTTAAGACAGGGCTTCTCTGTGTAATCTTGCTGTGCTGGAACTCTCTTTACAGATCAGGCTGATATTGAACTCACAGCGATCCTTTGCCTCCTGAGTGCTGAGATTAAGGGCATGTGCTTTCACTACTGAGCTATGGACTTCTTTTTCATTAATTGTTGTTATATCTATAGGTTATCAAAGATGAAATGTTCAGCCCTGAAAACATATAAATATAAGTAACATATAGAGGAAGTAGGTTTTGTGTGTGTGTGTGTGTGTGTGTGTGTGTGTGTATAGAATTAATTTTATACTGATTATTATAGCTATCAGGTAAAACATTTTTTCTTTATGTGGTCATCTTCCTAAGGATTTGGGGGCTAAAGAAAGCTAGAGATATAGTGCTCATTTTTAAGCAATGCTAAATCCAAAGTGGACAGCAGCAGCCCCTGGTGGTCCAAGGATTGAAAACTGTATGTCCATAGTTATGGGGGTGGAAATTCGGCTTTTAAAATGAATATGTACATATTTAGCTATCTAACTCAGTTCTCAACCCAACACATTAAAAAACAGATGCTTTTAAAAAATGATCTGTTGGCAAGTTGCTTGTTAAATTTTATCAGCTGAAATATTAAAATTCATAATGAATTAATTAACACATTATATAAAAATAAAATGTTTTTGTTTCATCATTTTACAAAGTATTATAACCAGTGGTGGTTAACACTGGGAGTTTTGTATGTCTTGATATGTGTTGCTCAAAGAGAAACTAAATTTATAGAATTACCACAGAACTGATGACATTTTCTGTCTTCACTCTTGAATTGAGTTGGCAGATGTTTTCAAGAACAAAAAATTCCATCTTATTACAAAACATATTAAGCAGGTTTTCCTGCCAGGCATGTCTGACAACGTTTATTGCCTAGATCAAATCAATCCCCATAATAGTCCATAATGTATTATATATAGCAGGTATATTATTTCATAGTTAAGGAAGTTGCTACATGAAAGAATAAGTCCTTTGATCCCTTATGCTCTGCTCCTCATGCATCAGAAAGGTACCACAGAATCTACTCTTTAGTCACACCTACTCACAGGCATTTAGCAAATTCAATACACTTGACTAAGCTTATGGTTTTAGACATGTAAGCTAATTCAGCTATATTATATAATGTATATTAGATACTTATATAAACTTAAAAAGAGATTGGCTATTTATTAGGAACCAGAGAAGAAGAAAATGCAAATTTTTGATTATATAAGATGGTCACTACTCAAAAATATTCGAATTTTACGGCACTTAATATCATGAGTCTATAAAAAGTTCCAAAATCAGAAAAACTCTAAAATCTGGAGTACTTATTTTTCAAAGCATTTTGCATACCTAAGACATCGTTTATGAGGAAAATATGGTAGTTCTAAGTAATAAACAATGTTTGTACTGAACTTACACAAACTTCATTTTGTTAAAATCTACATTGAAATGGCTATAGGGACAACAGTAAGCAAGACAGTGTGACATTTGTCAACCCTCGCTAACACTGTCAACATGCTCAAGTTATTTTTAAAAAAATCCTCAGTTTTCTCAGAGTTGGTGCATTCTTAAAAACTGCAAAAATTCAAGTGAAAAAGAGTGAAAGAAATTCAAATAACGTCTTTAAAAATCAGTCAGAAAACTAGACTATAGCAAAGATCCTGCATGTCAAGAAATGGAGTTTCAGATGGATGCCAACGAGCAGTCAGTCCTACACACATTTAAGTATCTTCAAAATGCAATGGCAGCCTCTCCAAAGGTTCTACAATGTCTCCTTCACATTTGGACATTTTCTGGAATGGCCATGTAGCTTTTGACCTTATCTCCAAATTTAGAACCACTTTTCTGTTTTTAAAAATTTCACATAATGTGTACTTGCTGTATTCTTTACTTGCCATCATAACACCCTATTACTTAGTCTTACCCTAGACAGCCAAGTCATCCCAAACACGTGTTAGATGACCATATGAACTCTACCTTTGTTCGTATTCTACTTTTATTCAATAAGTTCCATGAACAGATCATCATTATTAAAAGATCATTTGACACATAAATAATCTTCATGTCTATATTTAAGGCATGCTTATCTAGTTATCTCTACACCAGGTTCTAATTTTCTTGGTTTGCTCTCTTTTTGAGTTTCAACTTCTAGTAAATTTTGAATTGTTTCTTGATTCTCTTAGAATGGAATTTGCACTACTGGGAAAAATGCTTCTATCTGCTTCTTGTTAAGGATTGAAACAGAATGGAAAAAAGTATAACGCATACTCAAAGATTTAGAGGATAATAGGAAGATCAATATAGGAAAATAAAATGCAACAATAATCATAACAAAATTATGAGGCAAAAATGCAAGAGCTATCTCAAAGTAGCAAATGATGAAATGAGAAAAAGCTAACTACTTGTGGTTATTTTCAGATGTTTTGGTAATCACCAGTTATTAGCAATAACAGTAGAAGAGGCAATATTACATCTGGGTAGAATCAAGATTAAGAAAAGAAAGAAAAGAAAGTTACATATTTGACAAAGTACCAAGAGTGTGAACACAGTAGAATAAATGTGTAAAGCAAGCACCATTATGGTCAATGTGAGCACATTTGTGAAACAGAAATATACTTTAAGCTAAGGATAAAATATTTCCACTTCCACCCATAATTTTAGCACAATTTTAGCAATTATGGCTAAAAAGTGAAAACAGGATACTATTTTATATATTCAATTATGTATAAATCCATCAACAATAAATCTTAAAATACTAATGATATTAATGAAATATTACTTAATTTTTAGACTCTTATCTTGGACTCTGGACTGATAGGAAATTAATAATATAGTTTCTGTTTATTTGTTTTACTTAAAATGAAACCATATAGAAAAAGCAAGCCGTATACTTTAGCAGTGTACATTTTTTCGTTTAAAGCAAGTAAGTATACCTTGGAATTTTAATTAATGGCTGCATCATTGTATTCAAAAGTCATTCATAAGTCTCTATTGTACACATATATCTTAGGATGGACCTCTTCTAGGCTCAGTGGATAGTGCACCAAGTGAAACAATCTAAGTTTTTGGTCCCCATAGAGTTCATATTTTCTTGATTACAGTCTACATATCTATAAGTCTGAATCAATATCAATTATCAAATTAAGCAAAACCATATTGTCTTTATTCTTTATAACTGGTCAGAAGTTAAGGCTGGTGTGCTGGCTCAATGGGCAAAGCAAATGGCTGGCAAGCCTGAAAATCTGAGTTTAATACCCAAGACCCATTTGGTAGAGGAGAATCTTCTTTCCAAAGTTGTCCTCAGGCTTCTACATTCATGATGTGGCATGTATGTACCCACAAGCTTACACATACACAGGCATGTATGCACACATACACACATATACACACACATAGTGAAGAAATTCCTTAGGTTAAGAGTATTTGTTGTTCAAGTAGAGGATCGGGGTCCAGTTTCCAGCACCCACATGGTGGCTAAGAACCATCTATGACCCCATTTCAAGAGGCCTTGATGCCCTCTTTTGATCACAGGAACACTGCACATACACAGGTACATATATAACACACATAGGCAAAATATCCACACACATATAATTAAAGTATAAATAAATCCTAAAAAAGAAATGTAATTTTTTAAAAGAATCAATCTCTATCACCACCAGATGTGACCATACCATGTCACACTTTTACCACATGTGATTCAATTTTCATGTCTCAGCTCTATAGTTTGTTTTCTCTGGGCAGAACAATATGGTATAGATATATCTTAAGTCAAATCATACATTGGTTGGTTATAGTATGTGAAATGATGCACTGGCTACTGCTTAGAATCATATAGCTAGGAACTCTTAGTAATTATGATGGACTCTTTGTTCCCATATATCTATACCATATGATATATACACCCACTCCCACTATCTTCTTTCTGAGCCCAGCAGAGGCTGCTAAGGCCTCTGGAGTGCTCTCCACACCACAGGACCTCCGGATCGCTTTAGGGTCGCAAGTGAGAGGAGAAAAGAGTTGGCTGCAGGAATCGTGAAGGGTCTTGTGCCAGCAGGAACAGGGAAGAAAGAGTCCTGCCCGACCAGGGGCTGGGGTCTCTTCCAGATGGGGCCACCCCCGCCATCTTCCTTCTGAACCCAGTGGAGGATGCTAAGACCTTTGGAGTGCTCTCCACACCTCAGGACCTTGGGATCACTTCAGGATCACTGCCAGGGCAACCCCTGCCATCTTCCTTCTGAGCTCAAAGGAGGCTGCTAGGGGCTCAAGAGTGCTCTCCACACCTTAGGATCACACTTGGGACTGGTACAACACCTAGGACCTCCTGATGACCTGAGAGCACGTAGGCCATAGAAGCAACAGAGATTCTTGGTCAGGGTCCTGTCGGGCCTTCAACCACAGCCAGGAGACAGAGCTGAGACCCAGACGCCTGGGCACATTCCTTGCCAGAAGAAAGTCAGCCTTCTGGGAGAGTTCTGATCCTAGAACTCAGGAAGTGGATCAGAGCTCCAGACTGCTGGACAATTGCCCTGCAAGAGAAGAGCTTGCCTGTAGAGAGTGCTCTGATCACTGGAACTCAGGTGAGAGTTGGACACCCAGTAGTACTGACAGAGGCCAACAGAATCACAGGAGGATCAAGCTCCAACCAGAGACAGCTTGAACATTAACATCAGAGATTTTCAGATGGTGAAAGGCAAACGTTCGAATCTTACTAACAGAAACGAAGAACAATGGGCATCATCAGAACCAAGTATGTCCACCCCAACGAATCCCGGATACCCCAACATGTCCGAAAAGCATGACGTGGGTTTTAAAACATATCTCATCATGATGGTAAAAGATTTTAAGAAGGGCATTAATAACACACTTAAAGGAAAACAATGCTAAACAGGTATAGGCCGGCCCTTAAAGAAGAAACACAAAAAACCCTCAAGGAATTACAAGAGACCACAGTTAAACAGGTAGAAGCCCTTAAATAGGAAACACAAAAGTGCCTCAAGGAATCACAGAAGAACACTGTTAAACAGGTAGAGGCCCTTAATGAACTACAGGCAAACACTGCTAAACAGGTAGAAGAAACAAAAACATCCCTTAAAGAATTACAGGAAAACACAACCAAACAGGCGATGGAATTAAACAAAACCATCCAAGATCTAAAAATGGAAGTAAAAACAATGAAGAAAATCAAAAGAGAGACAACTATGGAGATAGAAACCCTAGGAAAGAAATCAGGAACCACAGATGTGAGCATCAGCAACAGAATACAAGAGATGGAAGAGAGAATCTCAGGTGCAGAAGATTCCAAACAGAACATAAACACAAAAATCAAAGAAAATGCAAACTGCAAAAAGATCCTAACTCAAAACATCCATGAAATCCAGGACACAATGAAAACACCAAACCTAGGTATAATAGGAGTAGATGAGAAAGAAGATTATCAACTTAAAGGGCCAGCAAATATCTTCAACAAAATAATAGAAGAAAACTTCCCATACCTAAAGAAAGAGATGCCCATGAACATACAAGAAGCATACAGAACTCCAAATAGACTGGACCAGAAAAGAAATTCCTCCCAACACATAATAATCAGAACAACAAATGCAATAAATAAAGAGAGAATATTGAAAGCAGTAAGGGGAAAAGGTCAAGTGACATATAAAGCAGGCCTATTAGAATTATTGCAGACTTCTCACCAGAGACTATGAAAGGTAGAAGATCCTGGACAGATTTTATACAGACACTAAGAAAACACAAAAGCCAGCCCCAGCTACTATACCCAGCAAAATTCTCAATTACCATAGATGGAAAAACAAAAGTATTCCATGACGAAACCAAATTGACACAATATCTTTCCACAAATCCAGCCATTCAAAGGATAATAAACGGAAAACAACAACACAAAGATGGAAACTACACCCTAGAAAAACAAGAAAGTAATCCTTTAACAAAACTAAAAGAAGACTGCAACATGAACAGATTCCCAAATTTAACAACAAAAATAACAGGAAGCAACAATTACTTTTCTTTGACTTCTGTTAACATCAATGGACTCAATTCCCCAATAAAAAGACATAGACTAACAGACTAGCTACACAAACAAGACCCAATATTTTGCTGCTTACAGGAAACCCACCTCAGAGACAAAGACAGACAATACCTCAGAGTGAAAGGCTAGAAAACAATTTTCTAAGCAAATGGTCTGAAGAAACAAGCTGGAGTAGCCATTCTAATATCGAATAAAATTGACGTCCAACCCAATGTTATCAAAAAAGACTAGGAGGGGTACTTCATACTCATCAAAGGTAAAATCTACCACAATGAATTCTCAATTCTAAATATCTATGCTCCAAATACAAGGGCAGCCACATTCATTAAAGAAACTTTAATAAAACTCAAAGCACACATTGCACCTCACAAAATAATAGTGGGAGACTTCAACTGCCCACTCTCACAAATGGACAGATCCTGGAAACAGAAACTAGACAGAGACACATGGACACTAACAGAAGTTATGAAACAAATGGATTTAACAGATATCTACAAAACATTTTATCCGAAACCAAAAGGATATACCTTCTTCTCAGCACCATATTGTACGTCTTCCAAAATTGACCATATAATTGGTCACAAAACAGGCCTTAACAGATACAAAAATATTGAAATTATCCCATGTATCCTAACAGATCACCATGGACAAAGGCTGATCTTCAATAACAGCAGAAATAATAGAAAGCCAACATTTACATGGAAACTGAACAATACTCTAATCAACGATAGCTTGGTCAAGAAAATATTTACAAAGAGCTCAAGAATCTGAAGGCCAGAAATTCAAATAACCCCATTAAAATATGGTGTACAGAGCTAAACAAAGAATTCTCAACTGAAAAATGCCAAAGGGCTGAGAAGCACCTTAAAAAATGTTCGAAATCCTTAATCATCAGAGAAATGCAAATCAAAACAACACTGAGATTCCACCTCACACCAGTTACATGGCTAAGATAAAAAATTCAGGTGACAGCGGATGCTGGCGAGGATGTTGAGAAAGAGGAACACTCCTTCATTGCTGGTGGGATTACAAGCTGGTACAACCACTCTGGAAATCAGTCTGGTGGTTTCTCAGAAAACTGGACATAGTACTACCAGAAGATCCAGCAATACCTCTCCTGGGCATATACCAAGAAGATATTTCAACTGGTAACAAGGACACAGGCTCCACTATGTTCATAGCAGCCTTATTTATAATAGCCCGAAGCTGGAAAGAACCCAGATGTCCCTCAACAGAGGAATGGATACAGAAAATGTGGTACATTTACAAAATGGAGTACTACTCAGCTATTAAAAACAATGAATTTATGAAATTCTTGACTAAATGGATGTATCTGGAAAATATCCTGAGTGAGGTAACCCAATCACAAAAGAAGTCACTTAATATGCACTCACTGATAAGCGGATATTAGCCCACATATCTAGAATACCCAAGATACAAGTTCCAAAACATAAGAAAATCAAGAAAGACCAACGCGTGGATACTTCACTCCTGCCTAGAATAGGGATTAAAATATACATGGAAGGATGTGCAGAGACAAAGCTTGGAGCTAAAATGAAAGGATGGGCCATCCAGAGAGTGCCCCACCCGCGTGGTCCATCACATAATCAGCCACCAAACGCAGACACTACTGCATACACCAGCAGGACATTGCTGAAAGGACCCTGATATAGCTGTCTCCTGGGAAGCTTTGACAGTTCCTGACAAACGCAGAAGTGGATGCTCACAATCATCTATAGAACAGTACACAAGGTCCCCAATGTAGGAGCTAGAGAGAGTACCCAAGAGTTGTAGGGGTCTGCAACCCTATAGATGGAACAACAATATGAACTAATAAGAAACCCCAGAGCTCATGTCTCTAGCTGTATATGTATTAGAAGATGGCTTAGTTGGCCATTATTCGGGAAGAAAGGCCCTTGGTCTAGCAATGTTTATAGGCCCCAGTACAGGGGAATGCCAGGGCCAAGTAGCAGGAGAGGGAGGGTAGGGGAGCAGGGAAGGGGGAGAATATAGGGGACTTTTGGATAACACTTGAAATGTAAATGAAGAAACTCTCTAAAAATAAATAAATAAATAAATAAATGAAAGTACTTCAAATTTTAACTTGATAAAAAACGCCAAGCTTAAAAAGAAAGGAAAAAAAAAAGAAATAAGGAAAGAAATTAAAGACTTTTTAGAGTTTAAAGAAAATGAAGCCACAACATACCCAAACTTATGGGACACAATGAAAGCTGTCCTAAAAGGAAAACTCATAGCCTTGAGTGCCTTTAAAAAGAAACTAGAGAGAGCACACACTAGCAGTAGGACAGCACACCTAGAAGCTCTAGAACAAAAGGAAGCAAATTTACCCATGAGGAATAGACAGAAGGAAATATTCAAACTCAGAGCTGAAATCAACCAAGTGGAAACAAAGAGAACTATTCAAAGAATTAACTAAACCAGGAACTTGTTCTTAGAGAAAATCAACATGATAGATAAAATGTTAGCCAGACTAACTAGAGGGCACAGGGACAATATCCTAATGAACAAAATCAGAAATGAAAAAGGAGACATAACAACAGATCCTGAGGAAATTCAAAACATCATCAGATCCTACTACAAAAGCCTATACTCACCAAAACTGGAAAACCTGGATGAAATGGAAATCTTCCTAGACAGATACCAGGTACCAAATTAAGTCAGGATCAGATTAACAATCTTTTTTTTTTTTTTTTTAAATTTCCTTTATTTCTCTTTTTTTTTTTTTTTTAAGATTTATTTTATTTGTTTTATGTAAGTACACTGTAGCTGTCTTCAGACATTCCAGAAGAGGGAGCCAGATCTCGTTACGGATGGTTGTGAGCCACCATGTGGTTGCTGGGATTTGAACTTATCACCTTCGGAAGAGCAGTCGGGTGCTCTTACCCGCTGAGCCATCTCACCAGCCCCCCAGATTAACAATCTTAACAGTCCAATTTCCCCTAAAGAAATAAAAGCAGTCATTGATAGTCTCCCAACCAAAAAAAGCCCAGGACCAGATGGGTTCAGTGCATAGTTCTATCAGACCTTCAAAGAAAACCTAATTCCAACTCTCCTCAAACTATTCCACAAAATAGAAACAGAAGGTGCTCTAAACAATTCGTTCTATGAAGCCACAATTACTGATACGTAAACCACACAAAGTTACAACAAAGAAAGAGAACTTCAGACCAAATTCCCTTATGAATATTGATGTAAAAATACTAAATAAAATCCTCACAAACTGAATCCAAGAACACATCAAAACCATCATCCATCATGACCAAGTAGGCTTCATCCCAGGGATGCAGGGATGGTTTAATATATGGAAATCCATCAATGTAATCCACTATATAAACAAACTCAAAGACAAAAATCACATGATCATCTTGTTAGATGCTGAGAAAGCATTTGACAAAGTCCAACACCCCTTCATGATAAAAGTCATCGAATGATCAGGAATTCAAGGCCCATATCTAAACATAATAAAAGCAATATACAGTAAACCAGTAGCCAACATCAAAGTAAATGGAAAGAAACTGGAAAAATTCCCACTAAAATCAGGGACTCAAAAAGGCTGCATACTTTCTCCCTACCTATTCAATATAGTACTTGAAGTCCTAGCCAGAGCAATTCAACAACGAAAGGAGATAAAGTGGATACAAATTGGAAAGGAAGAAGTCAAAATATCACTATTTGCAGATGATATGATAGTATATATAGGTGACCCTAAAAATTCCACCAGAGAACTCCTAAACCTGATAAACAGCTTCAGTGCAGTAGCTGGATATAAAATTAACTAAAACAAATCAGTGGCCTTTATCTACACAAAGGAGAAACAGGCTGAGAAAGAAATTAGGGAAACAACACCCTTCACAATAGTCACAAAAAATATAAAATGCCTTGGTGTGACTTTAACTAAGGAAGTAAAAGATCTGTATGACAAGAACTTCAAGTCCCTGAAGAAAGAAATTGAAGAAGATCTCAGAAGATGAAAAGAACTTCAAGTCCCTGAAGAAAGAAATTGAAGAAGATCTCAGAAGATGGAAAGATCTACCATGCTCATGGATTGGCAGGATTAATATAGTAAAAATGGCTATCTTGCTGAAAGCAATCTACAGATTCAATGCAATCCCCATCAAAACTCCAACTCAATTCTTCACTGAGATAGAAAGGGCAATTTGCAAATTCATCTGGAATAACAAAAAAACTAGAATAGCAAAAACTATCCTGAACAATAAAAGAACCTCTGGTGGAATCAACGCCTCACCCCAAGCTGTACTATAGAGCAATTGTGATAAAAACTACATGGTACTTGTACAGCGACAGACAAGTAGACCAACGGAATAGAATTGAAGACCCAGAAATGAACCCACACACCTTTGGTCACCTTATCTTTGACAAGGGAGCTAAAACCATCAAGTGGGAAAATGACAGCATTTTCAACAAATGGTGCTGGCACAACTGGCAGTTATCATGTAGAAGAATTCGAATTGATCCATTCTTATCTCATTGTACAAAGCTAAAGTCTAAGTGGATCAAAGAACTCCACATAAAACCAGAGACACTGAAATGTATAGAGGAGAAAGTGGGGAAAACCCTCAAAGATATGGGCACAGGGGAAAAATTCCTAAACAGAAAAGTAATGGCCTATGCAGTAAGATCACAAATCGACAAATGGGATCTTATAAAATTGCAAAGTTTCTGTAGGGCAAAAGATACTGTCAATAAGACAAAAATGCCACCAATGGTTTGGGAAAGAATTTTTACCAATCCTAAATCTGATAGGGGGCTAATATCCAATATTTAAAAGAGCTCAAGAAGCTGAATTCCAGAAATTCAAATAACCCCATTAAAAAATGGGGTACAGAGCTAAACAAAGAATTCTCAACTGAGGAATACTGAAGGGCTGAGAAGCACTTGAAAAAAAATTTTAACATACTTAATAATCAGGGAAATACAAACCAAAACAACTCTGAGATTCTACCTTACACCAATCAGAATGGCTAGGATCAAAAATTCAGGTGACAGCAGTTGTTGGTGAAGAACACTCAGAGAAACACTCCTCCATTGCTGGTGGGATTGTAAGCTGGTACAACTACTCTGGAAATCAGTCTGGCGGGTCCTCAGAAAACTGGACATTGTACAGTACTACCAATTGATCCAACAATACCTCTCCTGGCCATATACCCAGAAGATGTTCCAACTGGTAACAAGTACACATGCTCCACTATGTTCATAGCAGCCCTCTTTCTAATAGCAAGAAGCTGGAAGGAACCCAGATGTCCCTCAACAGAGGAATGGATACAGAAAATGTGGTACATTTATACAATGGATTACTACTCAGCCACTAAAAACAATGACTTTATGAAATTCTTGGGCAAATGGATGTATCTGGAGGATATCATCGTGAATGAGGTAACCCAGTCACAAAAGAAGTCACTTGATATGCACTCACTGATAAGTAGATATTAGCCCAGAAACCTAGCATACTCAACATACAACTTCTAAAACACAAGAAAAGCAAGAAAGAAGACCAACGCGTAGATACTTCATTCCTCCCTAGAATAGGGAATAAAATATACATGGAAGGAGTTGCAGAGACAAAGTTTGGAGCTAAGATGAAAGGATGGACCATCCAGAGACTGCCCCACCGGAGGGGGGGGGGATGGTGTCCATCACATGATCAGCCACCAAAGCAGACACTACTGCATATGCCAGTAAGATTTTGCTGAAAGAACCCTGATATAGCTGTCTCCTGTGAGGCTTTGACAGTCCCTGACAAATACGGAAGTGGATGCTCACCATCATCTATAGGGTGGAACACAGGGTCCCCAGTGTAGGAACTAGAGAGAGTACCCAAGAGCTGTAGGGGTCTGCAACCCTATAAATGGAACAACAATATGAAGTAATCAGAACCCCCAGAGCTCGTGTCTCTAGCTGCATATGTATTAGAAGATGGCCTAGTCCACCATTATTGGGATAGAGGCCCCTTGGTCTAGCAAACTTTATATGCCCCAGTACAGGGGAATGCCAGGGCCAAGTAGTAGGAGTGGGTGAGTAGGGGAGCAGGATGGGGGGAGGGTATAGGGGAGTTATGGGATAGCACCTGAAATGTAAATGAAGAAAATATCTAATAAAAAAAGAAACAAACAAACAAACAAACAAACAAAAACTTATAGTATGAATATTTCAAAGAACAGAGAATTTTTAAACATAAATGGATGAATTAGAAAAGTACAAATAATAGTTAATTTCTCCTCATACACAGTGCTCTGATTCTAAAAATGTTAATAATGATAATATTCACAGACATGTAGAAGGACGAAACAATATTTAGAGTAGGTCAATTTTATCTACACATGGATGCACTATACATCTGTAGTGGCTATTGCTGGTTGTCAACTTGACTATATCTAGAATGAACTACAATCCAGAATTGGAAAGGTCACAATGACCCTGGATCTTGGTATGGAGACCTTGAGGCATAGTGGCTATGGATTCCAGAAGATTAACACAGGGAGATCTCCAAATTCAAAGGTGTGGTGGCACACACCTTTAATCTAGGCTACACCTTCTGCTGGAGACCATATAAGGACATTGGAAGAAGGGAGTATCTCTCTCTCCCCTTCACCTACTTGCCCTGAGGGACTGAGCAAGCCATGGGAAGCAAGCCAGTAAAGAACATCCCTCCATATCCTCTGCATCAGCTCCTGCTTCCTGACCTGCTTGAGTTCCAGTCCTGTCTTCCTTGGTGATGAACACCAGTATGGAAGTGTAAGCTTAATAATCCCTTTCCTCCCCAACTGCTTTTTGGTCATGTTTGTGCAGGAATAGAAACCCTGACTAAGATAACATTCAATGAGACATCTCTTTCCCATTATAAAATGAAGTGTGTTGTAGCCTTTCATTGTACAAATGTTATTATGCACAATCCTAGGTGATTTTAAGAGAAACAGTGTTAAGAAAATATGTTATCAACTCAAAGATTCACATACAAATCTGATCAGTGTTTGAATATGAGAATTTCATTTAGAGAAAATGGGACAAAAAAGCCAATCCTCCACTCTTCCTCCACAAATAAATAAGATTTTAAAAGAAAGTAAAAATAGCTAGTATATTAAAAGTATAAAACAATTAAAACTAAAGTAAAAAGACAAACCAAAAGAGACCAAGTCTTAATAGAGTATTGAGAAGCAGAGATGAAGGAAATAAAGAAAACATATACATACAAAAACAGAGAGGAGGTTGGTGGGGCAGCACCCAAGCAATGTGGCAAGAGAAAATGCAAAGACAAAGGGAGAGGAACTCTTTAAGTAGGTACGTGAGGCACTTCTTAATCTGTACAAATGACAAGCCAAGAAGGAAGAGATAAGCACACCTCTGAGCTGCTTGTCTCTCACATTCACACATGGAGACTCTACGGCTGGAGTTGTAAAAAGCCTCATAAAATTAAATTTTAGAATCTGCAGAAGAGACAAACTTTGCCATGAATGGTGCTTTACTGATTAGATGATATGGCAAGAATCTAAGAACAACAGATCGACCTAAAGGATAGTATCACAACTTTGATGTAGGTGTACAAAGACATTATATATCTACAGTAGGAAAAGCAGAATACTTAGAGACTCTAAATTGAGTAATTATTTCCAACGAGTATTAAACAGTAGAAGGATTTAAAATTTTTGAAATATTACACTGTACATAAACATTCTGACTCATATAGTCTGTGTATTCTGGGCAGGACACAGTTTTCAGTGTCTTGAGAATTTATGCATGACTGGTCATTAGTATTAAATCTCAGCTTGTACAACAAGAAAGACCATCATGACCTAAAAGAAGATAAATAACTAAAACCAATAATCAATGCATTTCCTTTAAATATAGTATGAAGTATTTAATGAATAATCTTTAATATAGGGTAAATAAACCATGAATGTTGCAAATACTCTACAGGTTAGAGCCAGGCCTGGTGAGTGCCACTGTAATGTCATCTGAGGAAGATAAGACCTATACTGCAGTTTCAGTGAAGCCTGGGATACATGGCAAGTGCCAGGCAAACCTGGGCTACCTGCGACCCTTGTCTCAGCCCCAACCCTCTCCTTAAACACAAATTATTAATTTCAAAGTTTAAGTGTACTGAGCCGTTGAACTTTAAAGAACATATGAACTTACTATCTTCCCTCTCTAGGAGCATTTTTTTTCATACTTAACTGTTAAATTCTAACAAACAAAAACACTTAAAAATGTATCATAAAAGAAGACGTCAAAGTGCAAATACGTCCATGTGTATCAGTACAAAATTCAACGTCTGTGAGTGGCACCACTGAAAGGGCTGATTCCATGATGCTGTGCTACAGAGGCAACTGCTCACTCTGTGTGACAAGTCAAACACCAATGCTGTCCTCCTCATCACACTGCCTCAGGATGGTCTGAGCTTAGATATGGACTGAAGTATTAGTTGCTGTCCTCTTGATGTGCTCTATACACTGTGGGTGGATAGGTGGTCACACATCATCTGCTGAAAACTGTCACCTGAGATGGTGACAGTCTCATATTTTGCTTTAAAATCATTCTGCTATATTTATTCTCATTGCACATTAATATGTGCTGGAGGAGTGAATGAAAAAGGCTGCTTCCTTTTACAAACATATTAAGACCTTAGAAACTGTTCCTTGAAACAGCAAATGACACACACAAAAGACAAAAGTATTTGCATTAGAGACTCTATAAAGTGTTTTGTAACCTAAATTAAAAAAAAAAAAATTCCACCCAGGCAGACAGGTAACTATGAAAAATGAATGTTTGCTTAAAACTAAAAGAGTCAACAGCTTCCAAACACAATTAAGTAATTGAAATGAAATGAAATCCCAAGAAAACCAAAGAACAAAAAAGAGACTTTTTCTATTTCTCACCCTGATAAACAACTGCATCATTTCTTTCTCCTTTTGAGGGTTCCGGTACTTCTCATAGAAATCACGACGCTTCTTCGTTTCCTTAGAGACCTTCTCTCTCCTTTCCCGCTTCCCTGCTGGCTCATCTGTACCATCAGAAGATGACTGTTTATGTGTTTTCTGCTTTTCCACTTCTATATAGTTTTCATTTGGGTTCAGGACTATGACTCCATACCCTTCCTGTTTTGAAATTTTAAAAAAAAAGTGTTACAATTAAATATTAGAATTTATTTCAATCCATGAAGATGTTCCTACAACTTTAGGAAGGGTGGTTTAATATAGTTTCAAGTAACTAAATATTCTTTTAGGAAAGAATATGGACTAAATATATTAAATAAAGATTAAAGCTGTTTGCACAAATAAGCATATATTATTTATTAGAATAAAATACATGGACATAATTTTTACAGAGAAAAATAATGAATTTTAAATAAAACATAATCTACTTGAAGTGTGATTAAAAGAATTTATCACACAAGAACACATTCAAATCACATTCTGTATATGTTGAGAGAACTATATCACCTATGTACTTTGGATCTTATTTTCTTTCTATCTAGAAAAACTAAAAAAAAAAAAAAAAAACACTCAGAGAGAAATATAAACCAACAAAACAATGAGTAGAAACTATTTAATCTTAAATTTTGCTTCCAATGCCAGGCCACAGTAACATGCTCCCTTGTTTAAGAACTAGTGTCCTTGTGCTGAAAATCTAAATTCTACAGTTTAAAAACACAATGTTTTGGGCTATTCGGGCTTTAGATTTTAAATACACATTTTCCTTCCTTATTCGCTCCTCACAAGGCAAACATTTCTGCAGTTAGGATTTTTTTTTAAAGGACATTAAGGCTCAATTGATGAACTAATCTATACCTTAGAAACAGAGCAAGCACTATCGAGTTTAAGGAGTAAAAGAGTTTGCTCCCAATTCTATTTCTTTTCTATTCAGTTTTGTAAATGTCCTAATTCTGCTCTTATCTTTAATGTCATATCTAGAAATAAAAACACAAGAACCACAGGAAAAAAAGTTAGTAAAAATCCCTAAAACTACTAAAAACAAACGTAGTTTTTAAAAACTATAATCATAAAACTTTCTCCATGAAGTTCATCAACTCTTTTAACAACAAAACCAAACAAAAGAAGGTATATTTAAAAATACTGATAGCATTAGTTTTCAAAAGATCAATATTGACATAGACCCAAGTTCTTATTTTTAAGAACACAAAGCTGCTGTGTTGGCTTTTTATCTTCCGAACTACCTGTAGACAGACTTCACTGGAATAACTCTTTCCATTTTTAATGCCTGCCTAGTAAAAGGATATTATTGACTAAAACAATTACTGGCTTGGAAATTTCAAGATCACTAAAGTTCTGGTCTTGTGATAGTACTAATAATTAAGATATAATCCTTTTACACATTGAAAACTAATACTATATTCCTATATGACTAACAAAATGCCACACACCCTTTAACAGATCCTTCAATAAAACTTTTTGCCTCTTTTATTAATCACAATAAAGTTTTAAAAATTAAAACATTTTACTTCAAAGAAAGAGAGATGTTGCATGCTTTCTTTTTTAAGTCTATTAGCTGTTGAGTCAAAAGTTTTACCAACAAAAGACACTTTATTTGGGCCCGCTTTATTCTAATCTGTAGAGCTATTCAAAAGTCTTGTAATTCATTGTGCTCACTGTCAGGTAGACAGATTGTCACTTGGTGATTTTCTACAGTTGGACACACTTGACTAATTATTAAAATCACATTTGAAGGAAGTCCCTAGCCCTCTTCCTTGTGGCTCTTACAACTTTTCACACCCTTCTCAAATTTCACCTGGAACTTCTCCTCCCACCACAGTAAGTTAAAGAGCCCTGTTACACTCTGCTAACCATGGTGAAATGTGGACATGCAGTATACTGCTGCTGGTGTGAGGAACAGTCACAAAAGGTCACCACAGGCCAAAAAGAAAACTGCCTCCTTAGTAGATTTTGTACTGTGAGTAAGTGGTCTCCTGTCATGTTTCTCTGCTCTCTTCTCCGACAGACACGCAGACAGACAGACAGACAGACAGACAGACACACACACACACACACACACACACACACACACACAAAGAGAGCTTTTTTATACTTATACACAAGTTAAAAATTCCATATGGAATTAATTAATTTCACAGGAGGTGCAAGCATTGTGTACTCCAGTATAATGATGATAAGAATAGTCAAACTCAGGGCAACAGAGTGATACTTAAATCATTGATTATAAAATATGATTTTTGTGTTACATAATCAATATACTAATATAAGAACCTCAGTGAGAACAACTGTGAGCAAAGCTGATAGTCATCATAATTACCAAACCAATATATAACTTAATCATCAAAATCCTATCCTCATACCATCAGACCCTCTGAGCATCACACCCTCTGAGCATCACACCCTCTGAGCATCACACCCTCTGAGCAGCTTCATCTCATTGTAGGAAGTTAGATTTAAAGAAAGAAAACCTTGGGCCTAGTTCATTTTAAATAATTTCTGAAATTTGAGATGTCCCACCTAAATAAGAAAATAAACATATATAAATCATTGAAGAAGTAGTATTTGTCTAATTTATTGATTATGTGACAGAATTACATGTTTCATGTATTCAATTTTCTAAAGGCACAATGTCAATTTTTCATGGAGGCATCTGCACAAAAGAATTATACTATTTTTAAATCACCACAATATAAATAAAGAATTTAACAATTTAGATGTTAACAATAAATGCTGAAACAACTAAATTTTTATCTTAAATTATTATAATTATTAAGAAAATATTTTATCCTTTAGATATTTCAAACTGTCAAATCAAAATGATAGTGATCACAAAATAATAAAAAGTATTTCTGGAAAAAAATCAGGTACAAATTTAATTACATTTCTGGAATAAAAAAAACCTAGTATTTTGAATTAAGGTTTTCATAATAAGCTTATACAATGCTCACATAGATAATTTATAACAAGTTTATAGACAGTATAATAAAGCCAGTACAGACAGTAGCACTATCTTATCTCAATCCTAACCACAGTCATGTACAGCCAAACTTGGCCTGTTTCTTCTGCTCTCTTTTTACATACAATATTAAACCGAAAAAAACTTTCATGTAAGATTCAAAGACGTTGGTAATGTCAACACTATTATATGGCAGCCAAGGTGTCAAAGAAAATAAAGTGACACAAAGCAGAGACAATATATCAACCATTAATTTTTTCAAACAGAGCTTACAAGTTCAACAATAAAAATATACACCAAATTAAAATATAAGTGTTTCTGAATAAATAAACAACACAACTAAGTAGAAAGACAGCCACAATCATCTTTATAAAGTTTAGAAAACTACAAGATAATATCAGACATTGAGTATACTATAAAGAACTATGTAGTGTTAAAGGGAACCTCTTTAATATGGGCTTAGAGTCCAGAATACAACAGTGAAGCTTATTTTTTTAATATATAATAGTTCTTTAAGTACATGTAAGTCCCATAGGAGGAGAAAATTTCAGCATTCCAAATCCACATGGAACTCTTCTGTTTCTTTTAACAAGAGTAAGTGATCAAACTGGTTATCTAACAATGCCATTACATAGGCTACAAACATCTTTTACAATGATTTACACAAATTGTTTACAATATGCAACATTTCAGGAAACACAGCACACTCAAAGCTGTTAACTCACTGTTAGGTTTGACTTGAAGTCTAGATCAGAAGTATTTAACAAGACAAATACTGGTCTAAAGGGAAGGGTTAATTCCTCAGGCTCCATTTCTATGTATGTGGAGCTATAACTTTGGTTTCAGATCCGTATTTATAAATTCTAAATTATACCATCTTAATCTGATACTCTCAAAAGTTTAGTGATAAAATGTGACACATTTTTTAGCATAACTATTTGCTGTGATTAACATACAACACACAGAATCCTGGGACCTCTTACTGTGAAGACTAAAAATTAATTTACTAAGAAATAATAGTTTATCATTAAATCAGCAAACAATGGCGCAGGCTAAAACAGACAGGCGATGCCCAACACAAACACCACATAAGAACTTTTGCTAGAGAAATTAAATAATCACAGAAAATTACTTATCAGGAATGTGTAGAGAGAAATATAAAAACAACTGACAAAAAGCCTATTTTTCACACCACATGAAACTATAAAAACTAAAGATATATCAAAGTTTGTAAACTAACTACCAATTACAAAGAGAAGGGAAAATAGGAGCAAATTCTAAAGCTTTTAAAATCTCTTTTGAGTAGCTTTAAAAAAAAAAAAAAAGCAGCTGAAAGTACTCAGCTCTGCATATTAACTCGCCAATACTGAAAGCCACATGTGACCAGAGAGGTCAAGGGCCACACTAGAATCTTTTGACCCATGGAACTATCCATTTCGGTCTCTAGGCAAAGCTGTGTAGGAGATCATTTTACATAGATATATCAATCATATTCTTCAAGTTCAGTATTCTACCTGCTTCACTTGAGAGAAGACAGGTGTTCATCCTCAAGGCAAATGAAACTCCAAGAGTGTTATCTCTATCCACAGTTAAACAGGACAAACAACTGTCCAAGCATCTCTTCTAAAAGAGCTATGTGATGTTTATTCTTGTCTTCACAAGAAGGGTATGCATATGTCACTGTTGCAACATCCTAGGTGCAACAGTGAGATGAGGTCATGACAACCAATCAGAAGTCACTAGTGAAGCGTTAAAGTAAACATAGCTGTTGGATCTGCAGGTCTGCTTGGAAAATGCCCCTTCATTACCTCAGCAATTTTCTCAAGACGTGACCTGGCACTGAAATGCCTGAAATAGCACTTGACTCCTGTTTGTGCTTCTTCTCAAGATGTATTAAAGTAACTGCACCCTACAAATGTTTTATAAAGTATTCATCAGGATTATCCCTCAATTGGCAGTTTCCTGATTTTTCATGCTGTATATGAGGTATAAAATAACTGTAATATGGACCAACAGATTATCCCAGATAAGCCTCATACTTCAAATAGATCATCAAGTTAGTCAGTAAAAGAAAACATGCCACAAAAAGTTTTCAGAGGACCACCTGTTGTCTATTATTTTTACATAGCACTTACTCATAAATCATAACACAGGGTAATTAATCAAGCTGTCAGAGCGAAGGTCAAAGGTTATATGGCAGAGTCAGAAGGTCATGCATGGGCTGATAGAGGTCAGGGTCACACTGCATTCCTCATTATCAAGTTGGGATGAGAGACGGCCCAAGCAAACAAAAGTGAAAGCAGATGGAGAAGTGAGTGAATAAGAAAAGAAAGAAAATTTCAGAAATAAAAAGAAAAATGAAAGACTGCCAACTGCCTTCAAATGGAGAATACGCTTAAAAGAGCCCAAGAGCATAAAGCAACTATAGTTTCATCAATTTATTAATTGAATATAACTTTTCATGTAAATTTTATTAATGCATACTAAGCATTATCACAAACACATATTCTTCATCACTACCTCTCTTATAACTTGTATGTTCAAAATTAATTATGGTAAACCAGAGTTCCAAACATGAGATGAGATTTTAAAACCTAAAAAATTTTAAAAGAGAAATAAAGGAAAAAAAAAAAAAGCAACTCACAATGAGTTTTTCTTCTCCCTGTTAATACCGTTTCAAGGTTAGAACAGTAAGTAGTTTTAAACCATAGGATAGTGAATTTCTTGAGCATGATACAAAGATATCCACAAATAAATGTATCATAAAAGTCATTTTGAATAACAAAACAGTTATAAAATATTCTATTATTACAGTGGCCTGAATTAGATGCAGAATACTGTGCAAAATTAGCTGTCACCCTTTGCTCAAAATCTTTGTTAATCTCATTTTGAATGTTTGCAGCTTTATCAACACATGCATCAATGTCAGCTCCTTGGTTACTGAACCGCTGTACTTGGAAGGAGATATAATTAAAATGTTTTGGCACAGAAAAGGTGAAATTGTATCTTCCCTTGTTCCCTTAGGAGTCTGTAAAACATGAAAGATATATTGACAAACATACACACTTGTCTCCAGTTCTGACAACCCAGGGCACCAAAGTGCTATCTTAAAAACTCACTTTGCTCTTCCCTGTAATATCACCTGATCTGTTTCTAACTCCCCCCCCCTAGGTTTTAGAACACTACAATGCTTAAACTTCATAGATATTTCTAATATTTGTCAATACTTTATCTATGGAAGCATTCCAGGAATTCACTACCACCACCAAGTAAATAGAATTACCATTTACTATCAAGGATAGTAATAAGATTTACTGCTAAAGCTTTATGGAAATTTTATGATGCCTTGCTGCTTATAAAAAACACAAATAGACACTGACCCTCTAACACACTGAAGTGAAAGGAAGTAAGAATTCTAACTGGTGACCAGTTGATGTCAGATTCAAGTCCCTAAAGATATCTCAGGAACCCTACAGACACACCTTTATTAAATGATCCAAAGCAGAGTTTGATCTTCAGACTTATACGATTTACTCTTCTGCATATTAGGTAAGCCATTATATTTTAGAACAATATTCCCATGGCTTCCTGTTAAAATATATTATAACATAGGTATATAAATATCAGCTATCATGCAGTCCTGGTGGCTCACAGTCTTCCAAATATTCTTTGACCCTACCACACTGCATAAACATATGCTTGAGTTGATAATAAAACCTGCTTAAGAACTAACGCATACCATAGACAAATTATATAGCACAGTATACACAGGGTAAATGATTTGAACAATAACCTTTGGAATAATCATCTATAAAGTGCTACATTTCATAAAGTGATTTTCTAGCACACAGTTCCTGACTTGATCTAATGTCACTTACAGACTTCTGGTTACACCAATCCACAAAGTTTTTACTTTTTAATATGTATATTATTTAAACAGAATTAAAATTCTGTGCTCAAAACAAAAGAACTAGTGTATACTAATCATTGTATTTTAAAATATTCCATCTTCTCCTGTCCCTTCCAACTAAAGTTATCATGTCTGAGATAACTTTACTGCTCACAGATATAGTGTGCTTTCCTTGCCTATATTCTACTTGCAAAGGATGAGGACTTCATAAAAAATTTGACATATTCACTGAGTTAATAATGTATTAAATACTGAAGTTATACAACAGATATTTAATAAGCAGTCACTATCTCTGATGCATTATCTTTGGTACAGGTAAGAGTAGACCTATATTCTATACTTCAGGCGCCTTCCCTTTGCATTTTAAGACATTTCTATTCAGTAGTCAATTTCAAACAAGATTCAAGTAAAAATCTCTGGAAAGACTATAAGAAACACCTAATTTTTCAAGAAATAGAAGGGGGTTAGGAGGAGAAAGCATAATATTAAAATGTTCCTACCTAAATACACATTAGGGAATGGTTAACCTTAAATGATAAGCTAAGTTTGTGATTGTTATAAGAGTATGTAGTTATTCTCCTTAACAAAGAAAATGTACTGTTTGCGATATCTATTTGAATATTACACAAGTAGCATCATTTTATAATGTAAGAGAGATGCTTCTACACATTTATTTCCTAACAAACAGGTGCAACTGAGTACAGCTATGAATTTTCCTTCCCACAGTAACCTATGTCAGAAGATCTTCTCATAGTTCTTCTGCTAAATAATTTAATTACTTATGAGTTATGGTTTCTTTGTAACCTTTTAAATGACTAACTCATTAAAATGCAAAAATATGCAAAACATGATGTCACTGGGTCAAACAGCTGTGTTGGTAAAATTATGGCTGTGAATGTCCCCAAGAACATGAAAATATTAATAATTTATATTGCTCATTAGATGGGAAAAACTCTTTAAACAGATTTAGAGACAGATTAATTTTATAATCACAAAATGCTACACTTCCTAATGGTAACAAATCTTTCTACCATCTGTGACCCTTTGGTATACATAAACATAATATTCATAATATGCACCTAGGAAAAAGCATCTTAAGAATATAGAGAATGGAGGTAAGGGACTTTGCTAAAAA
>LR749504.1:4404249-4416749 GCA_902729485.2 Mus minutoides | reverse complement strand
CCAGAATAAATACATGTGACATTGCTTATTTCGTAAATATCACAGGAATGAAATTAATGATAAAGGCAAATGTGAGATTAGACACACACAGTTGCTTCTGAACAACAACAACAAAAAAATCCCCACTAAGATTCTTTACAAAGGGCTGCTGTATCAAACAGTTATAAAGAGCCTCAAGCAGTTGTCTGTGCTCACGTCAGTGTTCATGCTTTAATTCAGCTGTCCTGTGGTTCTTAGCTTTGACACTGAGATCTGCACGGACACCAGAGATAATTATTTCAACCTTCAGGCCATCAGGCATTCATTTTTGATCATGGCTATGTAAGAGATGTTTTTGCTTTCGAAGTCTTCCAAGTGGATATCAATAGAAGAGGGAAAAAGCAGCAGCCACATTGGAAAAAAACCAAGCACATGAACACTGCATTACAGGAGTATAAACACTGTCAGTTACCATACACACTTGCTTATCTAATAGCTACCTAGAACTGATGCATGTACTCTGACACAAAAGTCATAAAGTAATTTTAAATCTTTATGCAAAATATATAATTTTTGTATTTTGATGGCAATGCAGATATGACAACATAAAACTAAAAATGTATTATAACATAATGTGTTTTATGAAAAACTATAATCACAAATATTATTCACAAAAATACATGCAGTCACAGATGCCCTAGAACAAACAGGATAACTTTCTGACAATCTACATTTCTTTCCCTTGCATACATGGAGACACACTGGTCCCCACAAAATGGTACAATAATGCTGAATTCTAAACTTCTAAAATTTCAATAGAATTTAGATTTTATTATTTACAGAATATTAATAAGTAAAATCATGGGAAAGGGTGAGTCTTAAACATGCCACTGACACAAAATAGAAAAGAAAGTTGTAAGAATAACAAAATGTAATTGGCTACCAAAAATAGGAGTCATTATAGCTATTCTCAACACCTTAAACAAAGAATGCTTTAAATGTTTAAATATAGTACCAATACTATTCAACAAGAAATCTATGTCTAAAAAATTTAGATGATTGAAGAAGACATAATTATGGACACCCTAAAAATAGCCTTGGCTTCACATAAAAACCAGTGGATAGGTGGACAGCGTGGCACATTTATGAAGCAGAAGCAATAAGATCTCTCTGAATTTGAGGCCAGTTTATTCTACATAGTGAATTCTAGGACAGACAAGCCTACATCTAAATACCCTATCTCTAAAGCCAAAGTAAATGAATAAACAAAACAGTATCAATCATCACAATCCAGAGAGAAGAGGAAGGATGCTACCATGTTAGGTATGTGCCAAGGGTCTAAGAATACTTTTTGTAATTCCAGAAAAAAAAGAGAATTCATTTTTTATAATGAATTTATTTAAGTCAAATGAAGTTACCTATTAGCTATTATTTCGATGAGTTTTTAATTTTAATGTCATCTACATACACAGAATCTGAATTATCCCTGATCCCCAATGCAAAATATGAAATGAAGCCAAAACGCAGTCCCTTGAAAAACTGTCATCCTCTCTCAGCTCGAATTAAAAACTAACTCAGTAAGTATTATTTTTTAAAAACAACAAAACCAAACAAAAACCAAGTTATCACCCTCCTGAGGAAGACTTAATATTCATATTCTACAAATGCTAATGAAACAAAATCCAAAGAAGTTTTTAAGGCACCAGATCTTATTGACCTTGCATAACTGAAAGACTTAAAACAAAAAAAGTTTATGTCAAAGTCTGTGAAACATAAAGCAAAGAGCAAGTGACACATATAAATTACAGAATTCATCTAGTATATAAAAAAAAAAAAAGAAAAAAGAAAAAGAAAAGGCCGAATGCATCTTAAAAACAGTATCAGCCAGCAGCCTCTGAAATGTCAATGAGCTGGAGAGCCCATAACACACTGCACTCCATAGAAAAAATCCTTGCCTGTTAAAAGTAAACAATTTAAGCTGACCATTGAAGTATGGAGCTACGGTTATATCACATATACTTAGAAGGCTGAAGCTGAAGGGTTGGAGGTTGGCATCACCCTGGGCTACATGAAGAGATCCCATAACAAGAAAACAAAACTGATATCTATGCTTTTTGTGAGTCAGTCCATATCATAAGTAAAAGATACAAAATAAATACTTATTAATCAAAGTTGGCTGTGTTCAAATGAACTTTCTTAGGTGGAGCATAGATGATATACAGCAAACATAAAACACCAAAGGGCTGAAAAGCATGAATTCATGAAAACTTTGTAGGAGAAAACACTTTTGTAATTTCAATTTTTCCTAATCTCTCTTATTTCTGTATTCAAGGCTAAATAGACTAATGCCATTTACTACATTACCCAAATTGCACAAAATCCTACACAGTATGTTTATTAATTATTCATGTTTGTGTACAAGTATACCACAGCATGCATGCAGATATCAGAGGGCAGTTTGAAAGTCTCTCCTTCCATCTTGTGGGTCCTGGGGACTGAATTTTAGTCTCTAGGCTTGTAATGGTTTGAATGAGAATGAGTCCCATAGGGTCAAGGAGTGGCACTGTCAGGTGTGGCCTAGTTGAAGTTGGTGTGACCTTGTTAGAAAAGCGTATTACTGGGGTTAGTCTTGGTGGTTTCAGATGCTGCCTGCTGCTCTGTCTAAGGACCTCTCATTTATTTCTCCAGCACCATGTCTACCTATGCCCTGACACAGACTAAACCTCTGAATTGTAAGCCAGTCCCAATGAAATGTTTTCCTTTATAAAAGTTGTCTTAGTCTTGAAATCTCTTTACAGGAATAAAATCCTATCTAAGAAAGTCATCTTCCTGAAACATACCCCTACACCTCCCACCCCAAGCTACTTTTTAGTTTAGGTTTTTTGTTTCATTTTAAGATAAGGTCTTATGATCTCATGCTGACTGGGAACACAGTATGTAGATCAGACTGGCCTTAGAGTCCATGACAATCCTCTCTTTCAGCAATCTCAATGCTAGAATTATAGACTTGTGTTACAATTCCTGACCTCATGATTCTCAACCTTAAAGGAAATTGCTTAATATTATGAAGCCCACAGGGTAGCTACTTAAAACAAAAAGTAAAGTACCACCTGTATGTTTCATATACATATGGATTTTGGTGTGTGTTATGCATATGGCATAAGTAGTTGTTAGTGTGGATATATGCATGTATGTTCATATTTGTGTGCAGACCAGGGGTTGATTCTGAGTGTATGTTTTCTGTAACTAACCTGACTGATTGATTGATTGATTGGCAAGATCTTTTACTAAACTTGAAGCTCATTGATTAAATGAGGCTGCTGTCAATGAACTTCAGTTGTCCATCCCCAGCACTGTGCTTACAGATGCAGTTGTTCTGGGGATCTAAGTCTGATTCTCATGCTTGTGAAGCGGGCCTTTGCTGACTGAGCCAATGGAAAACTAGCTTTAATTTTATTCTATGGATAAAGAATTCTATACCAATTCTATACTGCTCCTTTATGCTATATCCTAATGCTAAAATCACATGTAGTAGAAACACTTGCTTTCCTGAAGAAAGGTCACCTATCAGATTTTCTTGCTACCAATGGGAATTCAGTCTTAATTACAGTCCAAGAAAAGACAAACAACCAAAATAAATAAATTAACAGCATATAAGGCCTACAATTGTTCTAAAAGGAATTCTGATAATTCCATGGGTATTTAGACCTTCAATCTTTATAACTTCAAATTAAAAAAGAAAAAAAACCACATCTTTTTCCCTCAATTGCTTTGTACTGTGTCTAGATTCGGAACTAAATGAAGTCCTGGGTTAATATAGTAATTGGAAAGGTGCTAAGATTGAGTGCAGCACTTGGAACCCCTCCCTTGCTCCTGATGTTGAATGTATATATCTTCCCCATTTCTGTATCTGAAAAAATTTTTGACTCAGAAGATGAATAATAATACAAAAACAAAGTATATTATGATTTCTGGACATGTTATTGTAAAAACCTTTGGTTTTATTACCAATATTTTTTGTCATTTTTCCTTATGATATTTTTGTCTGTGTATATTACATACTTCCCAACTGGATACACTGTGGTAAAGCAGACCTGAAGCATGACTGTCTCTATCAGTCATAACACACCACCTCATCTATGTACATTGATACTTGGCACATGGATCTTTCTTTCCACATTTTCTCTTGTTTTACACACATTTTTCCATATTTCTTTCTCTTTTTTTGTCTTTTATTTCTCCTTTTGGAATATACATTGCCTTAGATAGCTGGAGGTCTTAGTGATGACTGTCCTCACTGGTATACATACTGAAAATGGACTGGATGTTCCTTATAGGTAGTATAGATAATGTCAAAGGAATACATTTGGTAGTCTCCCCTTTTGTACAACAGAGGAAAAAAACCTTAAGCGATTTCAACTAGACATGCACTAAACATGCTGAAATCACTGTATACCATCAAGAACCCTAGTACTTAGCACAGGAATGAAAAATAATAAACAATAACAATAGCTTGGATATTCTGAAAGCCCACATGTGATAGACACTTTAAGCACTTTGCATGCATTATATTATTTAAACCTTCCTTACACCCTGTAAGGGTTAATAGTGTTGATAACTACATTTATTTTCCAGCTGTTAATATAGCAAACACTGGTAGAACTGGAGTCAGAGTTTGGTTTGTTGCAGTACTGACTAATAGGGAATCTATATAATACTGTTTTTTGACGTCTAATAAATAGTTCCTAATTTTGATTTTTTTTCCTGTTTTTAAATACCTCAGCATAAACAGACTGGCAGTCCTTTTGGCTCTGCAATAATCATATGCCACCTCTAAGGGATAGTTTTATTTTAAAAGTTATAATTAGGACTGCCAGAACTCGAGAGGGAGCCATCTTGAGTCCCAGTTCCCTCAGAGACCAGTCTGCACAGATGAAAGTGCGGACTGCAGAAGTGACACAGCTTCTGGGACAGGCAGAAGCAACACAGCTTCTGGAACAGACCCAGTTTCAGGCTCCAGACATCCAGGTACCTTCCTGCCTGAGGAGAGGTGTCCACCAGGGAGGACTCTGCCTGCAGAAGCAGGTGAAGGAGCCATCTTGGGTCCCGGATCCCTCAGAGACCAGTCTGCACAGGTCAGCTCACTGACTGCAAAGGGTGAGTGAGAAGACTGCTAAGCAACACAGCTTCTGGAACAGGCAGAAGCAACATAGCTTCTGGGACTCGCAAAATCGACCCAGCTTCTGGGACAGACCCAGTTTTGGGCTCTAGACATCCAGGCACCTTCACCAACTGAGGAGGGGTGTCCACCCAGGAGGGCTTTGCCTGCAGAGCTCATGAGGGAGCCAACTTGGGTCCTGAGTCCATCAGAGACAAGTCTGAGCAGGTAAGCCTGCAGGCAGCAGAGGCAACACATCTTCTGGGACAAGCCCTGTATTGAGCCTTCATCTTTAGCCAAGAGGCAGGTCTGAACAGGAGACATCTGTGCACCTTCCTGCAAGAGGAGAGCTTGCCTGCAGAGACTACTCTGACCACTAAGACTCAGGAGAGAGCTGGACTCCCAGTACTGCTGACAGAGGCTAACAGAATCACAGGAGGAACAAGCTCCAACCAGAGACAACTATAACAACTAACTCCAGAGATTACCAGATGGTGAGAGGCAAACGTAAAAATCTTAATAACAGAAACCAAGATCACCCACCATCATCAGAACTGAGCACTCCCTCCTCAGCCAGACCTGGATACCCCAACACACCCGAAAAGCAAGACTCAGATTTAAAATTATATTGCATGACGCTGATAGAGGACATGAATTAGTACCTTAATAACGCACTTAAGGAAATACAGGAGAAAACTGCTAAAGAGGTAAAAGTCATTAAAGAGGAAACATAAAAATCACTTCAAGGATTACAGGAAAACTCAAGCAAACAGGCAATAGAATTGAACAAAACCATCCAGGACCTAAAAAAAGGAGGTAGAAACAATAAAGAAACCCCAAAGCGAGACAATTTTGGATATAGAAACCCTAGGAAAGAAATCAGGAATGATAGATGTGAGCATCAGCAACAGAATAAAAGAGATGGAAGAGAGAATCTCAGGTACAGAAGATTCCATAGAGAACATGGACACAACAATCAAAGAAAATACAAAATGCAAAAAGATCCCAACTCATAACATCCAGGAAATCCAGGACACAATGAGAAGACCAAACCTACAGATAATAGGAGTAGATGAGAATGAATATTTTCAACTTAAACGGTCAGCAAATATCTTCAAGAAAATTATGGAAAAAAACTTCCCAAACTTAAAGAAAGAGATGCCCATGAACATAAAAGAAGCCTACAGAACTCCAAATAGACTAGGCAAGAATGAAATACCTTCTGACATATAATATCAGAACAATAAATGCACTAAATAAAGATAGAATATTAAAAGCATTAAGGGAGAAAGGTCAAGTAACATAAAAAGGCAGGCCTATTATAATTACACCAGACTTCTCACCAGAGGCTATGAAAGCCAGAAGATCCTGGACAGATGTTATACAGAACCTAAGAGAATACAAATGCCAGCCCAGGCTACTGTACCTAGCAAAACTCTCAATTACCATAGATGGAGAAATCAAAGTATTCCATGACAAAACCAAATTCACACAATGCCTTTCCACGAATCCAGCCCTTCAAAGGAAAATAAGGGGAAAACACCAACACAAGGACCAAAAATACACCCCAGAAAAAGCGAAAAAGTAACACATCAACAACCTAAAAGAAGACAGCCACAAGAACAGAATCCCAACTTTAACAACAAAAATAACAGGAAGCAACAATTACTTTCCTTTAATTTCACTTAACATCAATGGACTCAATTCCCCAATAAAAAGACATAGACTAATAGACTGGCTGCACAAACAGGACCCAACATTTTGCTGCTTACAAGAAACCCACGAAAGGGAAAAAGACAGACACTACCTTAGAGTGAAAGGCTGGAAAACAATTTTCCAAACAAATGGTCTAAAGAAACAAGCTGGAGTAGCCATTCTAATATCGAATAAAATTGACTTCCAACAAAAAGTTATCAAAAAAGACAAGGAGGAGCACTTCATACTCATCAAAGGTAAAATCAACCAAAATGAACTCTCAATTCTGTATATCTATGCTACGAATACAAGGGCAGCCATATTCATTAAAGAAACTGTAGTAAAGCTCAAAGCACATATTGCAACTTGCACAATAATAGAGGGAGACTTCAACTCCCCACTCTCACCAATGGACAGATCCTGGAAACAGAAACAAAACAGAGACACATGGACATTAAGAGAAGTTATGAAACAAATAGATTTAATAGATATCTACAGAACATTTTACCCTTTAAAAAAAAAAGATATACCTTCTTCTCAGCGACACATTGTACCTCCTCCAAAACTTACAATATGATTGGTCACAAAACAGGCCTCCACAAATACAAAAATACTGAAATTATCCCATGCATCCTATGTGACCACCATGCACTAAGGCTGATCTTCAATAACAATATAAATAATAGAAAGGAACATTCACATGGAAACTGAACAACACTCTACTCAATGATTCCCTGGTCAAGGATGAAATAAAGAAAGAAATTAAAGACTTTCTAGAGTTTAATGAAAATGAAGCAACAAATTCCCAAACTTATGGGAAACAATGAAGACAGTCCTAAGAGGAAAACTCACAGCCCTGAGCCTCCAAAAAGAAACTAGAGAGAGCATACACTAACAGCCTGACAGCACACCTCAAAGGTCTAGAACTAAAGGAAGCAAAATCACCCAAGAGGAATAGACAACAGGAAATAATCAAATAATCAAATAATCAAACTCAGGGCCGAAATCAACCAAGTGGAAACAAAAAGAACTATTCAAAGAATCAACCAAACCAGGAGCTGGTTCTTTGAAAAAATCAACAAGATAGATAAACCCTTAGCCAGACTAACTACAGGGCACAGGAACAGTATCCTAATAACAAAATCAGAAATAAAAAGGAGAAATAACCGAACCTGAGAAAATTCTAAACATGATCAGATCCTACTATAAAAGGCTATACTCAACAAAAATAGAAAACCTGGATGAAATGGACAATTTCCTAGACAGATACCAGGTACCAAAGTTAAGCCAGGATAGGATTAACAATCTAAACATTCCCATTTCCCCTAAAGAAATAGAAGTGGTCTTTAATAGTCTCCCAACCAAAAACAGCCCAGGACCAGATGGGTTTAAGGCAGAGTTCTATCAGACCTTCAAAGAAGACCTAATTCCAACTCTCCTCAAACTATTCCACAAAATAGAAACAGAAGGAACTCTATGCAATTCATTCAATGAAGCCACAATTACTCTGATACCTAAACCACACAAATATCCAACAAAGAAAGAGAACTTCAGACCAAATTCCCTTATGAATATCAATGCAAAAATACTCAATAAAATCCTCACAAACTGCATCCTAGAACACATCAAAATTATCATCCATCATGTCCAAGTAGGCTTTATCCCAGGAATGCTTGGATGGTTTAATATATGGAAATCCATCAACGTAATCCACTATATAAACAAACTCAAAGACAAAAACCACATGATCATCTCCTTAGATGCTGAGAAAGCATTTGACAAAATCCAACACCCTTTCCTGATAAAAGTCTTGGAAATAGCAGGAATTCAAGGCCCATACGTAAACGTAATAAAAGCAATCTACAGCAAACCAGTAGCCAACATCAAAATAAATCGAGAGAAACTCGAAGCAATCCCACTAAACACAGGGACTAAACAAGGCTGCCCACGTTCTCCCTACCTATTCAATATAGTAATTGAAATTCTAGCCAGAGCAATTCGACAACAAAAGGAGATCAAGGGGATACAAATTGGAAAGGAAGAAGTCAAAATATCACTGTTTGTAGAAGATATAATAGTATATATAAGTGACGCCAAAACTTCTACCACAGAACTCCTAAACCTGATAAACAGCTTCAGTGCAGTATCTGGATATAAAATTAACTCAAATATATCAATGGGTTTTTTTCTACACAAACGATAAACAGGCTGAGAAAGAAATTAGGGAAACAACACCCTTCACAATAGTCACAAATAATATAAAATACCTTGGTGTGATTTTAACTACAGAAATGAAAGATCTGTAAAACAAGTACTTCAAGTCTCTGAATAAAGAAATTGAAGAATATCTCAGAAGATGGAGAGATCTCCCTAGCTCATGAATTGGCAGTCAAAATGGCAATCCTGCCGAAAGCAATCTACAGATTCAATGCAATCCCCATCAAAATTCCAACTCAATTCTTCACTGAGTTAGAAAGGGCAATTTGCAAAATCATCTGGAATAATAAAAAACCTGGGATAGCAAAAACTCTTCTCAACAATAAAAGAACCTCTGGAGGAATCACCATGCCTGACATGAAGCTATACTACAAAGCAATTGTGATTAAAAACTGCATGGTCCTCGTACAGCAACAGACATGTGGATAAATGGAATAGAATTGAGGACCCAGAAATGAATGCACAGACGTATGGTCACTTGATCTTTGACAATGGAGCTAAAACCTTCCAGTGTTAAAATGACAGCATTTTCAACAAATGGTGCTGGCACAACTGGTGGTTATCATGTAGAAGAATGCAAATTGATCCATTCTTATCTCCTTACACAAAGCTCAAGTCTAAGTGGATCAAAGACCTCCACATAAAACCAGAGACACTGAAATTTATAAAGGAGAAAGTGGGGGAAATCCTCGAAGATATGGACACAGGGGAAAAATTCCTAATAGAGCAGCAATGGCTTGTGCTGTAAGATCAAGAATTGACAAATGGGACCTTATAAAATTGCAAAGCTTCTGTAAGGCAAAAGACACTGTCAATAAGACAAAAAGGACACCAACAGATTGGGAAAGGATTTTTACCAATCCTAAATCTGAGAGGGGATTAATATCTAATATATACCAAGAGCTCAAGTAGCTGAACTCCAGAAAATCAAATAACCCCATTAAAAATGGGGTACATGAGGAAAAGCCTCGAAAATATGGGTACTGGGGAAAAATTCCTGAACAAAACAGCAAAGGCTTGTGCTGTAAAATCAAGAATTGACAAATGGGACCTCATTAAGTTGCAAAGCTTCTGTAAGGCAAAAGATACTGTCAACAAGACAAAAGGGCCACCAACCGATTGAGAAAGGATCTTTACCAATCCTAAATCAGATAGGGGACTGATATCTAATATATATATATAAAGAACTCAAGAAGGTGGACACCAGAAAATCAAATATCCCCATTAAAAAGTGGGGCACAGATTTAAACAAAGAATTCTCAACTGAGGAATACCGAATGGCTGAGAAGCACTTGAAAAGATGTTCAACATCCTTAATCATCAGGGAAATGCAGATCAAAACAACCCTGAGATTCCACCTCACACCAGTAAGAATGGCTAAGATCAAAAATTCAGGTGACAACAGATGCTGGTGTAGATGTGGAGAAAGGGGAACACTTCTCCATTGTTGGTGGGAATGCAAGCTGGTTCAACCACTCTGAAAATCAGTCTGGCAGTTCCTCAGAAAATTGGACATAGTACTACCGGAAGATCCTGCAATACCCCTACTGGGCATATATCCAGAAGATACTCCATCTGGTAATAAGGACACATGTTCCACTATGTTCATAGCAGCCTTATTCATAATAGCCAGAAACTGGAAAGAACGCAGATGTCCCTCAACAGGGGAATGGATACAAAAAATTTGGTATATTTACACAATGGAGTACTACTCAGCTATTAAAAACAATAAATACATGAAATTCCTAGGCAAATGGATGGATCTGGAGGCCATCATCCTGAGTGAAGTAACCCATTCACAAAAGAAGTCACATAACATGTACTCACTGATATGTGGATATTAGCCCAGATACCTAGACTACCCAAGATACAATTTACTAAACACATGATACTCAAGAAGAAGGAAGATCAAAATGTGGACACGTCACCCCTTCCTAGAATTAAGAACAAAGCACACATTGGAGCAGTTACAGAGATAAAGTGTGAAGCTGAATCCAAAGCTTGGACCCAATGACTGCGGCTGCCAGGGATCCATCCCACAATCAGCCACCAATCATACACACTATAGCATATGCCAACAAGATAGTGTTGAAAGGGCCCGGATATAGCTGTCTCGTGGGAGACTATACCAATGCCTGGCAAACATGGAGGTGGAAGCTCACAGGCAGGTATTAGATGGAACACAGGGTTCCCAAGGAAGGAGCTAGAGAAAGTACCCAAGGAGCTGAAGGGGTCTTCAACCCTATAGGTGGAAGAAGAACATGAACTAACTAGTACCCCTGAGCTCATGTCTCTAGCTGAATATATAGAAGAGGATGGCCTAGTTGGCCATCATTGGGAAGAGAGGCCCCTTGGTCATGCAGACTTTATACGCCCCAGTAAAGGGGAACGCCAGGGCCAAGATGTGGGAGCGGGTGGGTAGGGGAGCAGGGCCGGGAGGGGGGAGGGTATGGGGAACTTTCTCGATAACACTTTAAATGTAAATGAAGAAATTATCTAATAAATGTTGAAAAAAATGGGGTACAGAGCTAAACAAAAATTCTCAAGTGAGGAATACCGAAGGGCTGAGAAGCACCTGAAAAAATGTTCAACATCCTTAATCATCCAGGAAATGCAAATCAAAACAACTCTGAGATTCTACCTCACACCAGTCAGAATGGCTAAGATAAAAAATTCAGGTGACAGCAGATGCTGGAGAGGATGTGGAGAAAGAGGAACACTCCTCCATTACTGGTGGGATTGCAAGCTTCTACAACCACTCTGATAGTCAGTCTGGTGGTTCCTCAGAAAGTTGGACATAGTACTACCGGAAGATCCAGCAATTCCTCTACTTGGCATATATCCAGAAGAGTTTCCATCTGGTTATAAGGACACATTTTCCACTATGTTCATAGCAGCTTTATTTATAATAGGCAGAAGCTGGAAAGAACCTAGATGTCCCTCAACAGAGGAATGGATACAGAAAATGTGGTACATTTACACAATGGAGTACTACTCTGCTATTAAAAACAATAAATTTATGAAATTGTTCGGCAAATGGATGTATCTGGAGGATATCGTCCTTAGTGAGATAACCCAATCATAAAAGAACTCACTAGAAGTCACTCACTGATAAGCGGATATTAGCCCAGAAAGTTAGAATACCCAAGATACAATTTGCAAAACTCAAGAAAATCAAGAAGAAGGAAGACCAGCATGTGAATACTTCATTCCTCCTTAGAATAGAGTTATAGAGACAAAATTTGGAGTTAATCTCATTTACCATAGATGGAGAAACCAAAGTATTCCACGACAAATTCAAATTCACACAATATCTCTCCACAAATCCAGCCCTTCAAAGGATAATAACAGAAAAACACCAATACAAGGACGGAAACTCTGCCCTAGAGAAAGCAAGAGAGTAATCCTTCAATAAACCTAAAAGAAGACAGCCACAAGAACAGAATCCCAA
>LR749504.1:4376258-4403013 GCA_902729485.2 Mus minutoides | reverse complement strand
AAGTACCCAAGGAGCTGAAGGGGTCTTCAACCCTATAGGTGGAAGAATAACCATGAACTAACTAGTACCCCCTGGGCTCGTGTCTCTAGCTGCATATATAGGAGAGGATGGCATAGTTGGCCATCAGTGGGAAGAGAGGCCCCTTGGTTATGCAGACTTTATATGCCCCAATACAGGGGAACGCCGGGGCAGGGCGTGGGAGCGGGTGGGTAGGGTAGCAGGGCCAGGAGGGGGGAGGATATAGGGAACTTTCTGGATAACACTTGAAATGTAAATGAAGAAAATATCTAATAAAAGTTGAAAAAAAATTGATGAATATTACTCAGACATGAAAAAAAAAATCTGGAGTTAAGAGGAAAGGATGGGGTATCCAGAGTCTATCCCACCTGGAGATCCATCCCATAATCAGTGTCCCTATTCAGACACTATTGCATAGGACTGCAAGAGTTTGCTGAAGGGACCCTGATATAACTGACTTGTATAAGGCTATGCCAGTGCCTGGCAAATACAGAAGTAGATACTCACAGTCATCTATATGATGGAACACAGGTCCCCCAATGGAGAAGCTAGAGAAAGTACCCCAGGAGCTGACGGGGTCTGAAACCCTATAAGAGGAACAACAATATGAACTAACCAGAACCCCCAGAACTAGTGTCTCTAGCTGCATATGTAGCAGAAGATGGCCTAGTCGGCCATCATTGGGAAGAGAGGCCCCATGGTATTGCAAACTTTATATGTCCCAGTACAGGGGAATGCCAGGGCCAAGAAGTGGGAGTGGGTAGATAAAGGAACAGGGCAGGGGCTTGGGGGGCGCATAGGGATCTTTTGGGATAGTATTTGAAATATAAATTAAGAAAATATCTAATTTAAAAAGTTATAATTAGAAATGCAAGTAGTCATTAGGTAAAAACTAATTGATTTGTCAGTCTTTAAGCTGTAGAGGCCCTGTGGATACTGCCATAGTATGTCTATGTGAGACCTAGATGCATTAGCCATGTTGTGTCAAGAAGATAATGTTTCCTTGGATTCATTCACCATGTCTAGAGCTTATAATCTCTCTGTCTTCTCCTCTGGATCTGTGCCTGAGACTTATGAAAAAGCAGATGCAATATCCTATCCTTATCCAAGAAGTTAGTATTTGATACCTGTTAGAAAAAAGAAGATTTGTTTTCTCCAGTGGAGTTTCACTGGGCACATCCAACAAATCCAAGGTTAGGCCCAAAGTCCAGGGGGAAACTAACAGAAAATGGAGTCCATGTTTTTTGTTGTTGTTATTATGTGCAATTTTTTTTTGGTGGTTGTATTTTGGCTCTCTTTTTTCTTCCTTTCTCTCTCTCTCTCTCTCTCTTTCTTCCTTTTCTTTTTCTTTTCTTCCTTTCTTGTGTTACTGCTTTTAATACTTTTATTTGTTGAGAAAGATTAGATCGAGAGATAGCTAGAGAGAGGTAGATAGATAGATAGATAGATAGATAGATAGATACATACATACATACATACATACATACATAGATTAGATAGACAGAATATGAAGTTCGGTGGATAGGAAGATGCAGAGGATCTGGAAGGAGTTTGGGGTTGGGTAAAATAATTATCAAAATATATTGTACAGAAAACATTTTAAGTAAAATGCAGCCCATTGCAAACAATCTATCTCCACATAGCCACTTATTAAAATGTAAGATTATAGCAAGGATGAACACATTTGGACCTTAAGTCAGTCTTTAGTAATACTCTACCTAGAAGGAGAAAACCACGCTGAAACTGCTTTTGGTTCCTGGACCACTCCCTCTGTCTGCATCAAAGGAAAAAATAGTGAATGTTCAGTCTCCCCCAAAAGTATTTTGTCCAGTTTAGCCTTGCTTTCCTGGGTCATGCTACAGGCCAAAAAACCAAATATTTGCTTTTACTTTTTACTGAAGATATAAATTAGGGGGCAAAAGTGCTCTGACTAATCACCTGAGGAAATCATTAAAGAGTTATGTGACAGCTCATAATAATTGCTTCTTCTGAAAGCTTCCTTGTGAGTTCAGGAACTTCAGTTTACACTATGTTTCTGAATTGTTCAATTGCACTATTATTAGCTTGAACAGAAAAAAGCCAGCAAATACCATCATACAATGTTCTAGTATTAATAGCTTTAATCTTAGTGACATAGGTATAATTGTTGACTTGCCATTTTTAGTGCCTAATAGAATATATAAATTCAACAGAACATCTCTCAAAAAAAAAAAAAACTAAGTAGAAACATTTTCTGTATTGAATAGTGCTGTAAACTATTCAAGTAAGAATGTAAGTATTGACAAAACGATAATGTCTTTAATGAATGCTAGATAGTTGGCAATATATATTTAGTGACTTAAAAAACACAGTCCCAGATGAAAGAAAAGCAAGAAACTACCAGGACCCAACGAAGATGAGATTAGCCGAAATGCCCAATAAAGGAGAGGGAGGACCATATCCAGACCATATACAGAGGATAGGCACAGTCCCTGGTTGAAGGATGGGGCCACCAACCCATGCCAAAAATTTTAACCCAGAGTTGTTCCTATCTAAAGGAAATACAGGGACAAAAAGTGGAGCAGAGTTCGAAGGAAAGGCCATCCAGAGACTGCCCACCTAGGGAGCTATCCCATATACAGACATCAAGCCAGGTTCTATTATGGATGCCAAGAAATTCTTGCTAAAAGAAGCCTGATATAGCTGTCTCCTGAGAAGCTACCAGAACTTGACACTTACAGACACAGATGCTCAAAGCCAACCATTGGACTGAGCACGGGGTCCCCAATGAAGGAGCTAGAGAAAGGACCCAAGGAGCTGAAAGGGTTCACAACCTCATAGGAAGAACAATAACAACCAATCCCTCCCCCCAAGCTCCCAGGGACTAAACTAACTAGAGAGTACACATGCAGCGACCCATGACCCTAGCTGCATATCTAGCAGAGGATGGCCTTGTTGGGCATCAATGGGAGGAGAGGCCCTTGGTCCTGGAAAGGCTTGATGCCCCAGTGTAGGGGAATGCCAGGGCAGGGAGGTGGGTGGTGGGTGAGTGGGGGAGCACCCTCATAGAAGCAGGGGAGAGCAGGAACAGATAGGGGAGTTCCAAGGGGGAAACCAGGAAAGGGGATAACATTTGAAATGTAAAGAAAATATCTAATAAAAAAAAAACAGACTCCTAATAAAATAAACATCTCCAGTATGGATCCTTTCATTCTTCAATTAATCAAGTAATTTTCTGAACTATTATATGAGTGAGTGTAAATGATGAGTATTATTTTTATAATAAAAATACCATTCTGTGCCTTCTAACTTGAGGAAAGAGCTTTGCCTGGATAAAGACTAATACAGTTTAAGGTGGAAAACAAAATATAAACAAGGTACACCTTTAAAAATAAGACAATAGTATATACTCATATTGTAATGTAAATAGTAACTATAGATTCTAAAGGTTATGTCACCAATCTGGAAAACACAGGAGTGAAATAACAAAGTTAAAAATAGAAATGTAGATAGGAACAGTCATGTCTGCTTACCAGAAACAGAAGTAAAATAAAGTGGTAAAAATACAAGTGAAACCCAGCAACAAGAAATACAATTAAGTCCTGTCTTTAAAAGTTGGTTCTAATAGTAGTCTATAAGGGATGTAGCCCAGTTGCTTGAATGCTTTTTCAACGTCTGAGAGATTTGGGGTTTATCCTAAATACTAGATTAATTGAGGAATGAGTGAAACCATAAAGGAGATGTTAATATTGGTTTGTTTTTTTTAAATCACTAAACATATATCACTAACTACCTAGCATTCATTAGAGTAAAGACATTGGGCATAGTACCGCTGACCTGTAATCCCAGAACTCATGAGGAGGAATCAGGAAGATCAGAAACTCAAAACTATCCTAGGCTATATGAGGTTGAAGCCTGCTGTGATATGCAAGACCTTGTCTCAAAATAAGTTAAAAAACAATTCTAAAGTTTGTTAAAATTCTTTAAAATGAAATGCCACAATACAGTCACATGACCTGAAACTGACTAGAGTCCTAGTATTCTATCGGAGACCTAGATTTGGTTCATGAACATTCTAATTTTTTGACATTCTCTCTGGCTTAAACTTTTTCTTCATCCTTACTTAGGTTTAGTAGTTCTGGTTTCTTCCCATTCCCCTTCTTTCTAGATGTGAGAGAACTGGCCCCTACTGTAAGGGATATAAAGGTCTATGATAATAGACCATCTTTTAGATAAGGGCAATTTAACATCCAGAAACACTAATTAATTTTGTTGTTGTGGTTGTTCCAGTTCCTCTTAAGTTCCAGTAAATAGATATTTATAAGATATGCTGTACAGTGAGGCAAGTCTCTATTGCTGAAGTTACCATGTACTTCAAACACAGGACCTCGAGGCACCTGATCTGGAATTGACCTGAAAGCCCCCTCCCTTCCTAAAGACTAGCTTTCATGATACCAGAAGGAGCCATGTCAGCTTCCAAAGGAGAGAAGGAACTGGCAGTCCTCCTGAGCCATGGCACCTATGAACTACAACAGCCAGTGTGGCATGATAACCTTAAGGGTGCAGTAGTGGTGCACAGATCTTGGCAGTACTATCAGCTCACTAATTGTACTTAAGGCATGATCAACAAGATGGTACTCATACTTGTAAAAGGACCTATACTTAACATATCAGAGCTAGTGAAGTCATGAATCTTGGAGGAGAACCTACAACTACCACTTCACTAGTTGCTAACTTCATTCTACATATCCATGTCTATAGCCACAGATGGGTGTAGTTCTCATCCCTCATCAAGAAAACTTCTCTCCTCAACAGACAGACATGATTATATACGACAACCAATCAAAATGTAGAAATGTTAGGCCCAACACCAGTGAGGAAACATAAAACAACTTCCACACTGAAAGCTCAGAGAAAACTGCAGAAGAGGGGTATAATGGTTCTAAGACCCAGAGGATCAAGGAGCTTGCTGTGAGACTGTGTCTCTTACTAATGTCAGAAGCTATGCCCATAAAGTCTCGTCAACATGAGTTCCTAAACATGAGCTGAATGAGGACATCAATAGATATGCCAAAGTGGATGAAAGAAAGACCATGAGGCCTCAACCCAACACAAACTACAAGCAACTTATGAATAACAATAGGAGAAATTGTCTTTCCCAGGAAAGAGTACACCAAATCAAATATGAAACAATAACTCCGAAAACATGCATGCATTATACTACCTGAGCCGATTATAATTAGGAATATGTATGTACATTTGTAATGCCAATAAGTGAAAAAAGAGTCCACGAATTTGAAAGAGCAAGGAAGGGTATAAGGAGGGTGTGGAAGGAGGAAAAGGAAGGGGATAAAGAAGTAATTATAATGTCAATCAAATAAATAAAAATAAGAAAAAGGGGAGGGCCTGGAAAGATCCAAGAAGTCTGGAAGTATAAACATACAAACCAGAAAAGAAAGTAAGGCAAGCGTTCATGGGACCCTGAGTATGCACACAGAGCAGGTAATTCTGAGTATGCACACAGAGCAGGTAATTCTGAGTATGCACACAGAGCAGGTAACTGTGCACGCTGACTGCAGGACCCTTCTGCACAACAGAAGGGTGTTTGCCCTGTAAAAATAGTCATTAAAGAACTTAATTTCCTTCAAATAAAAAAACTCATGAACAACTACTTTGTCCACTTATTAGAATGGCATTTAGTATAGGCGGAGTCTAGATAAAATATGTTCATAAATATACTTCTAAAACGTCTATACTATCTCAAAAAATTAAAACGTGAGTTTTTAATTGAAATAGTCTTCTGGAATCCCACATATATTATCTATGAACATGAACATTCTAGTTCCTTCCCTGCAGGGTTTCAGGGTTAAGTGTCTATAATATAACAACTATAGCAAGAGTTCACTGTTAGTTAGATGAAACTGACAGCTGACCTTTAATTTAAACAAAATCAACCTATGGTCATATATAAGCTTATATCTGTAAACAGATGGACTTGCTTGGTATTCCCAGGAAGCAATTATTATTATAGCAAAAACAGTCCTAAAAGAAGCCTAGCAAAGATGCAAAAGATCCTCAGTTATTGGGAGTTAAATGATACCTGAAGTAACAAAATATAGGGAATTAACAAAATACATTAAACTTTTAAATCTTAACTTGGGTAAGCCTAGAACACAATTGGAAAATCAGTTTGAGAAGTATTTCATAGAAAAAAAAGTATTACTGTAAGCATAACTTTAAATGCAGTAGTTAAGATAATTGATATAAGAGCTGAACACACTCGTCCTATTATAACATATATTAGAAATGCAATAAATCACAAACTTACTCTTTTATAGATACTTATATTTTATCCAGTTACAGAATATTCTAAGTAAATCATTGTCAAAATAACTTCTATAAGCAATAAAGATAATTACTATGGTAAAAGAAAGGCTACTCTAAATGTTATTTATTTTTAAAATTTAAATAGTAACAGTTGCTTGGTTAAAAACATTACTGTTGTGAAGAAGTATTTTAGTCATATATTTGTTGTTTAACTGGGGATTAGTTTTTTTAAAAGGTGAATATTAACTATGTAGATTATTTGTTCTATTCTATAAAGGGTAAATAAAGCAGCCAGGGCTTGAGATAGGGTACAAAGAACGTTTCCATGGTTACATGCTTTCCCATATCAAATTAGAGCAGAATTTGTGTACAAGAGGTTTGTTGACAGCCTACATAGGCCATAAAAAGAATGGAAGGCTAGGAGTTTAAAATCTAAATATATGCTTAAAGTCTGGTGCAAAAATGCCAGATGAAGAAAGCAGCATCAGAAGAGTTGCAGATTACTTAAGAGGATCAGATATCATTTTGTAAAAAGATCATTTTTTTCTTTTAGCTGTGGCTCAGGAAAGTAGCTCCAAGTGTATGATCAGCTACTCTTTTGTTTCCACAAAGACACCTAAATCTGGTGTCCACCAAAGCTATTAAGAGCCATTATTTGGCATACAGTTCAATCGTCAGCTTCACCACCTGCCCAGTCTTGCAGATGTCACGCCATCATATTCAGACTCTAACACAGGGCCTTCAAAAGGACAGTGTAAGGGCTGTTCCTGTATGAGTGCTGGCCAGACAAAAGCTGTGTCATACACCTGCCCCTATTAGTCCTTCTGCTGGTTAGCAGGATCAACTCCCTTATTAGTGCATATTACGAATACAAGATGGGCTATACAGTACCTCACAAACTATAATATGCATATGTGCTCAAAGTAACCTTCTGCAATTATGAGAAGTGTTTATGTACAGATTTTTCTTAATACTTTGTGAACGGGTCTACAGAGGATTGGATATTTTGCTCACAGCTCCTGTATATTACCTACAGATATCTCGGAGTAGAAGATTATTATAGGATCATTACAGTAAAATTTTCAATTAAAGTTGCTAATAGTAGCCAGGATTTTCTTTTAATAAATATCATTATAAATAACTAGATAAAGTATATTATATAATTAAAATAAGTAGTTTATAAGAACATACAAAAAATCTCCTATCCACTCATGATAGAGACCCAAATAATTATCTTTCTCTCAAAAATAGCTTATTAAAAATAGCTAATTTTATGTATGATTTTTTCAACATAAATTGAGCTGTATTACTATTTTCCTGCTGAATATGATGCAGAATAAAGATAAACCATCCACGGTATACTGAATAATTAGGAGTCAAATGATTAAATGGACTACTGGCAACTAAATGGAAAATACTGTTTCTAGTACACACATTTCTAGTTATAAAGAAACTTTTCTAAAACAACAGCTTCATACATAAGTTAGTCCATTTGATGTGGTTACTTCAGTATTGTTATAAAATAAACAAAAGTGAGGAACACTTAGCTAGGCCTTCTCAAACAAAATCACTGCAGTTCTTAACTCTGCTTTGGCCTGAGTGGCTGGTCTTTGAAGAAGTTCCTTGGTAAGCTTATTATCATTATTTTTAGTGTTAAGGTAGGCTATATTATAACAATATATTCCTGTATATATTTTGTTTTGATCATATTCACCTCCTCATTGCTTCTTTTATCTGTCTCCTACTCTACACTGGCTCCCTTCTTGACTCCAAAAGTCTTCTTCCCCTTTATGTAATGCATATGATATATAAAAATGTATATATAGCCTATATATAATATATACATTAATAGTAGATTTCACATGGCAGGAAAAATAAAATATTTGTCTTTGGTTATACTTTTAAGTATATAGCTCCCAGAAGAGGAAATCAGTATGTGAAGGTGTAGTACATACTTAAAACTTGTAGCTGACCAAGATTGAATTGCTCATGAGGCAACAAGAGTATATAAGTGAAGGCCAGGCTGCTGTAAACCAAGTAACCAATGGGAGTAAGAGTTGTTAAGTGTTACATTTATTCGTAGGTCAAGACTTTGGGTAACCAGAATATATATTATTAACATATACACAGTATATACAATTGATATTATAAATTAATAGTAGATTTCACATGGCAGCAAAGATATGTTTGTCTTTGTTTATACTTTTAAATAACTAGCACCCAGAAGACACAATCAGTATGTGAAGGTGTAGTACATTCTTAAAACTTGTTGCTGACCAAGATTGAATTGCTCATGAGGCAAGAAAGGAAAGTATAAAAGTGAAGTAGGATATATATTTTTTCAGGTTCCAAGGAAGTAAAAGTAGTCTCCAAGATTACTGCCTAATTGGAAACAAACTTTATGTTTCAATTAATAATGGATGGCCACACTCAATATATTTAAGGAGACTTGTTTCAATTAGGAGGAAACTTCTCCTGTACTCTTAGGAAAAAGTTAAGGAAAAGTTGTGTCCTTTTATTGAGGAATGTTTGAATTCTGCGAAATAATTTAGAGCTGTTTCTTAGAAGCCATAGAGAAAACACACCTAAAATTCAAAAATAAGGTTTGAGATGTAGCTCAGTGGGGAAATGCTTTTCTATAATGTGAAAGACCTGAGTTTTATTCCTAGAATGTTGGGGTAGAGGTGAGAGAGAGGGAGACAGGGAGGGGAAAGGAGGTGAATGGAGGAGAGGGGAGGGCAAAGAAATAGAGAGGCGGGGGCTGGGGAGGGGTGGCAAAAGGGAGAGGAGGGGAGGGAAGAAGGAAGAGGAGGGGAGAGGAGGGAAGGGAAGAGAAGTGGAGGGGAGGGGAAGGGAGAGGAAAGAAGATCTAAAATTCATGAACTGGATATGGCAACTGTTCAATGCATAAGGTGCTTGCTGCAATCATGAAGGCCTGAATTTAGACTCCTATAAGCCATATAAACCCAGTATCACTGAATGTGGTTTGTAATCCCAGCACTCCAAAGGCAAGAAAAAAGACCTAGGCAGGAGAATCCCCAGTAGCTCAGGGACTAACTACCCTGCTGTATGCAGTGGCAAGTAAAATACCCTATCTTAAACAAGCTAAAGGATAAAGGACCTATATCTGACCTCCATATACATGCCAGCTATATCCACACTTATTCACATTCACACACACACACACACACACACACACACACACACACACACACACACACACAGTTTAAAAAATTAAAATTAAATACATCAGTTTTTAAAACATAAGAATCCTTAAATGTAAAAGCTTCTTTGTAAAGCTTAAATCTACACATTTTCTTCTTAAATCATGAAAATGAATAGCTTGTGGATTTTGTGTGTAGACACTTGAAAGGGTACTGTTTGCTACAGAAATATCTGAGACAGACTGTTAACCTCCAAATGTATCCTTTACCTCAACCCCATTTTGAGATGGAAAAGCTGGCTGGGCACTGTGGCACATACCTTTGAATCCAGCACTCTAGAGGAAGAGGCAGGAAAATCTCTGGGAGTCTGAGGCCAGTCAGGGAGACATAATGAGAGTCTCTCTTAAAAAATAAAAATAAAAGGCAAAACAAAAACAAACAAAAGAAATGGTAAAGTCAAGGTTGCAAAAAAAAAGTTTATGCATATTTCTAAATGTGGCAAATGGCAGTTCTAGTCTTTATGCAGAGAACCTCCTGGATGCAGGTTAATTCTTAACAGCCTTGACAAAGGGTTTTCAACAGGGAGGCTTGGATGGAAGCAGGTCTAATGCAAACAACAGTAAGGGAATAAAACTACAAAGAGGCAAAATCGTATTTGCCTCTCAATTCTAGTGTCACAATTAATATCAATGCCAATTACACATATTATTTCCTTGATGGCTTTGATTGCTTGCTTGCTCAATTCAAGACAAACTCTCATAATGTACCCTAGACAGGCTAAGAACTCTATTTTCAAGCCTCTTGGGTGCTAGATTACAGGATGTACCACCATACTTCATTTCATCTTATTTCTGGAATCTTCATGCAAATTCTTTGTTGTAATAAATATTTAATTCAATCGGGTGTATCTACCCAGCCTTGATCTTCCCAGATAAAACACACACACAACCTTTATATTTATGATAAGCCTTTAGAGCACTAGAGCTGGATGGATATCTACCCTCTATGCTATTAATGTCTACTTCCCTGTCATAACCCAGATAAATCTGCGTAGATAGTAATCTCCAAAGAAAAGAGAAAAAATAATAATTTATATAAATGTTTTCAAGGGTATATAGAAAATAAATAAATAAATAGATAGATAGATAAATAGATAAATAGATAAATAGATAAATAAATGCATGCAATACTTGGGAGACAAAGGCAGGGATAGATAGGTTCCTTGTGAGTCCACGGTCCGCCTAATCTACAGAACAAATCTAAGTCAGCCCAGGCTACAGAGAAAAACACGGTCTAAATAATAATAATTGTTTTAAATAGATTTAAATTAGGGAGCAAGACCACATATGATTTCTTGAGATATGTGAGGATTCTCTGGTCCCTCAGGCAGCCAGGGCTAGTATTTAGTATTATAATACATAGCAACAGACCAAGCCTCAACAGCTCTGTCCTACAGAAGGTCTCTGACCAAACTCTATGGAAGGCAAATACTATGTGATTACTTAATTCAAATATGTTTTGGAGTATGATAGCATGAATAAGACAGTTTTTAAAAAGTTCTTTTACTCCAGATCTTTGCAATACATTCCTCCCCACACAACAATACACACGGTAATGTAAAGTGGAAGTAGAATATCAGGAAGGAACTAGAAGACAAGCATGAAAGATGAGATCTATAGATAATTAAGAAAGAGTTGGGAGGGGGACCTACTAAGCAGAAAGGAACTAAATAATTACAGTTCCTAATTTCTATTAATTCTAGGTTGGCAGTATATCTTACAGAGAGACATATTGGCAAATGTTGATTTGCAAAAACAATTTCTAGCTAATGAAAAATGAAAAAGACGGAGATGTTAAAACCCAGTAAAAGTAATTTTTAAAAACTGTGAATACAGTTTAAATTAAATGTCTAGCATTTGGGTGGATCATAAACTTGAGAACCACTAAGTAATATCTGACTCTAGACTAGATGATTAACTTGCAAGGAAAAGCTTCTCTTTCTCATAATGGTAGTGTTATGTTACACTTTAATTTGCAATCTCATAGACTACTAGTTTGCGAAAAATAACACCATTGTTTTTTTTAAAGTATGAAATACATCAGCTTCTTCCTTCTAGATCATAACAGAATTAATGTGTACCTTCTACAAAGTACTATATATTTATTTAGTAAAAAATATGATAAATGTATAAAATATATAGCTATATATGCTAAATAAATATATATAGCTATATAAACCTAAATAAATACAAAATACAATAATATTTTTGATTTGCTTCAGAATAAAAGAAAATAGTTCTTAAAAATGTTTTGATTTTTGCAAATGCTCCATTCCTTATTGCTACTTCAGTCACCTGTATTAAAAAACATTATTAGTACTATATTTCTTTACTGTATTATTCATGCTAAGAAAAACTAGGAAAAAGAAAAAAATAATTAACTGCATTAGCCAACACAGGAACAAGCTAACAGAAAAGGACTTTTCTGCTTTATATTTATTATTTCTTTCTTCAAAGAGATGTTTGCCAACTCAATCAACAAAGCATTCATGTAAAAGTATAAAAATGAAATATCTTATCCAACATTTCATTTTCTCACTTTAAGCTGAACCTCGTGAATACTTTCTTCATTATAAACATAAAGAGCTGTGGGGGTGAGGGAAGAACAGGAACTGCCACAGGCTTGAGATCTGGGCCCTACTGTGCCTCTCCCTTCTTACTTTCTATGCCATCTTAAGCAAGATAGGCACTCTAAGTCTTAATTTCCACAGTTGAAGGATGGGGTTAGTGACAAGTGCTGCAGTTTGTGCCTTAAATAACTGCAAAATGTATGGTGACATTTTGTAAAATTGCTGATGTCCCAAATAAACTCTAATAAGAGGCCAAAATATCAAAATTACAGAAAAAAATAATTTTTGTATATAGTAATTTCAAAGTAAAATTTAAGTTCCTTAAACTGTGTCTGCCATGTTAATTAAGATTTATTTTAGACTGTAATAACTGGTAGATTAAGTTTGCAAGTTTCCTTTATTTTGGAGTAGGGGGAGATCGAGACAGGGTTTCTCTGTGTAGCCTTGGCTGTCCACACTGTAGACCAGACTGGCCTCGAACTCAGAAATCCGCCTGCCTCTGCCTCTCAAGTGCTTCGATTAAAGGCATGAGCCACCACTGACAAAACCAAGAACTTCAGAGAGCCAGGCGTGTGAGCATACTATTTAGGGAGAAAATTCTGTAGGCAAGAAGAGGTCTACCTGTGCTACAAAGCACAAATGCTCAAGATTTCTTCCTGTTGGCCTTTGAGAAATACTAGTAAACACTGATGCTTTACTTGAAAAGATTCTGGATACTTCATCTCTCACACTCCATATGTTATATAAAGACAAACGAGGAAGGCAGACATGTATGCATATATACCTAATGGTAACTCAGATTGCAAGTGTGGCTCAGAGAGCTACTGTACAGGTACAAAATGCACTCCCTCCGCTTTGGCTCTGCCAAGAATTCTAGGAGTTAAGACAGAGTCGGAGTAAGTAATAACATTCTCAGAAATGTTCTTATATATGAGCTCCTGCTGTGAATGCACTCCTAATAAGAGATGCTCCAACACATGCTAAATCCACGAATTCTGAAAACTTCAAAAAGCCATCAGGATAGAACAGAACAGTTTTAAATCACTTCAGTCACTTGTATATGAAGAATCTAACCTTCAGATATTAATGTTGATACTTACATCCCTTAAATACAATCTTCTAACCTCAAACTCTTCAACAACAGTATCAAAATACCTACCATACCATGGCATTTTTTTCTGAAGCCATATCATCTATATATAAGTAAACCACAAAAGGTGAAGGTTTAAGTTTACAGAGTACAGACAGCCATAATTTCAAAACTATATAAATGCGGTCAGTTCATACTCTCTAGATAAAAGACTCTTACTTATGTCAGAATATTATCTTCAGTTTTAACATGCCTTCATGCCAAAAGAAAGTCAAAACAGTGTTACACTCTTTTAAATGGAAAATTGCTTTTACTCAATTTTAAATGTAACATTAAAACATGCTGATTGTATTACACTTTTTCTTGAGGACATTTCTTCTAAGTGGCAAAAATAATGTATCATTATCAATTTTAAATGCATACTATAATTTCTTCTATTAGTATTTGATTTGTACTCAAAATCATTCATTTTAAACATTTCATCTTTAGTATGATAAAATATTGAAAGATAATAAAATTGAGAATAATTTTTTGGAAAGGCAAAAATTTGACATGCTAATCATATCACATCAACATTTCAGAAACACATCAATAACTAAGTTAAAAATCATTATGATAGTAACATGAATCAGGGACTGAAATTATTTATGTGGATTTTTAAAGCATTCTATATACATAGAAAGTACTCAATAAAAGCAGGAGCATAATAAAGAACACTTTAAAAACTGTGTAAAAAAAAAATGAGCTGCTGTTACTGACTTGAAAAAGACCTTAGCTCAAACCCCATTTTTATGGATATTTTGCAAATGTGAAGAGTTGATCTATAATGAACATATTAGGAAATGATATCATTTTGATCTTCCTTCTTCTTGAGTTTCATGTGTTTAGTAAATTGTATCTTGGGTGGTCTAGGTTTCTGGGCTAATATCCACATATCAGTGAGTACATGTTATGTGAGTTCTTTTGTGATTGGGTTACTTCACTCAGGATGACGGCCTCCAGAAAAAAAAAAAAAAGGAAATGATATCAAATCATATTTTAACCTATAAAGTATATAATTATCACTGAGAATAGGAGATATATATTACATTTCAAGAAAATTAAACTTAGAATTAATAAACATACAGTACTTAATGAAGTAAGTCATAATATAAAGGTATTCAGAGTTTACCAGCTCTTAAGTGAATTAAAACATTTCTGAAATGCAGATGCAGTTCTGGCAAAGCCCAGGTGAGCACCACCAAGTCTCAATGTACTAAAGTTCATACTGTAATAATTTAATAAAACATTTTATTTATAAATTATTTTCTACTGAAGAATAATAAAAATATGGAAAAATGTTAAAAGCAATTTCTATTTTATGCAAAGATGATGGAACAAAATGTAAAAGAATTCTAATGAATGTAAAAGCCTATTTCTGTTAAAGGTCTCATCTTTAGACTACAAGGTTGTGTTCCAAAATATCAACTTTCCTATAGTCTTTCTAAAACATAAGTTCTACTGAATAAATAGCCCACAAAACTGAGAATTTATCTTCTGAGAATGCAGCTGGAATGAATAGTATATTTTGAATTTCAGAGCTAAAAATTTTATTTTTTCTGTCAAAGTAGCAACGCTATTTGATAATAAGACTTAATAAAATAATGTGCTGTTTAGAGAGAAAAACGGTACAAATAACAAAAATGTCTCCAAATTTCAAACATGATTTTGAATCTGTCCTGAGACAACTGAAAACGGCAGTCATGATCGATCATCACAGAAGTCCTGTCAGAGGTGCTCACGTCTCCTTCCCAATGTGTGACTGCAGTGCACAGCAGCAATTTCTGATGTCACATGACAGTGTTAATTGTGCACAAAAAGTTAATTTTTAAATGAGAGCTACACTAAATTTGATTAAAATGTACTATCTTATCAATTATTTTCATATTTTGAATAAATGAGAACAAAAGAAAATAGATAATCTTAATCTTATTGATCCTCTCTATAAGTGTCATATCGAAGACTACTGAAGCAATGGTCCTTATTTCATGTGCTCAAATCCAAAGCAAAGCAAAGGATTTTACTTGTCCATGATCACATCTGCACACTGTGGTTCAGAAATTAATCATCACCACAAAAATTTTAGGTAAGGAAATGAACTCTCAGAAGTATGATGAAGTATATTATTATTATTAAATGTGTAAATTATTATTTTCAAGAAACGTAAAGTTTCCTTTTTCTCTTTCTCTACTTAAAATAAAAAAATAGAAAAAAGAATAAAATCAGTGTAACAATTTTTAAGCAATTAATTATTTCTAGAACTTCTTTAAGTCTATAAAGATACTTAATTTTTTCTGAAGAAATAAAATTATCTATAATGAACAAAATGACTAATTCTTAGCCCTTCAAGTCTAATGTGATAAATTAAAAATGGTTACATAAAAATGCATATTAGCTATAAAAACTACAGGGAAACTTGATTCTATGCTGTTAGACATATTTAAATATTTGTAACTACAATGATGTAGTTTTCAGCTAATACAGCTTTAAATATCCTATAACTAGCTATTATATCATTGATTTAATCATAATACGTATTCCAACAACATGAATGATGTAATAAACATAACAGCAGACACACACAGCAGGTAATAACTACCACAGACAGAACTTACAAGTTGTTCTTTACTACTTGCTTTGTGACAAAGTATAGTTCCCAGGAATAGCAATTATATAACTATATAATCCTTCCCAAACTTTCAAAACACATCCAATACAAAAGAATGGGAATCTGGAAATATGTACATATCAGTGTTCCTTAAGGATTCAGTAATATATGTTGTTTCTAAAACTAGGGAACATCAAATGTCTTAATGTAGAATATACTTTGTTGGTGTATTTCTTATACACATTTTCCCAGATTGTTTAAAGATGAGACTAAGAAACAACAACCAAAAAAGAGCCCCAAATATTTGAATAACAAAAGATCTGAACAATACATCTTATCCTACTTAGGTTTTCAGCAGTCTCTCTGACCTGCTCAGAAACAGAACATTGCACATACTTGTTTGGCATTGTAACATAAAATTAGCAAAAAGGCTCCTTCTTTAATCAAGCAATCATAATTGTCAAGGTATATGCAAAGAACAAGACCTAAAATACAGCCAACACTTTAAGCTATGGAGTAGACACATTATTTCATATGCTGTGCTCTCTGGAAGACATTTCTATTGTAATTTTCTTACTGCTATTGTGACAAGAGGAAAATTCTAATAGCTTCAGAAATACATATACTCAGCTTATTTTAAACATCCATAAAACATAAAAACAGTTTAATGCTCATTTCCTACAAGAATTCATGTTCATAAGAGAGTCATCAAAATTTACTACACATGAGATAAGTAATACTGACAGAGTTCTCAGGCTTCACATTTCCTTCAGAATCTTATCACTACTACACTCTGGAAGAAAACATATCTTCTTGTCATAATATGCTGACTTAGAGCATTTAGAACAATATTAATTTGGCAATGGAAACACAGAGAACTACCAACAGAGTCTAATAAAATTCCAAGTGGAATCTCCATTATGTAAATTAAGAACCCAGCAGTAATACAATGTAGATTTGGGGACTGGGAAGAGGAGCATCTTGGAATGATGGAAACTTAGATATGACCATTGAAATTTTTTCTTGTAGTAACATATCAGAACATATTTTGCTATGATTTCTTTAATTAAATCAAAACAAAACTATTAGCATTTGGCTTAGATTATTTGGGAGAATAATTGTACATATATTTTCATGCTGACATTATGTTGAAAACTTTACCATTAGACATGTACTTGAATTTTGAAGCAAGGTTTCTTTGGAATCTGTGATGGGCTACAGAAAATGACTAATCCTGATTAAAAAGATAATTTAAATGTTTTGTGTTTTATGAAACATTTGTTTCTCTCTCTCTCTCTCTCTCTCTCTCTCTCTCTCTCTCTCTCTCTCTCTCTCTCTCTCTCCCCTCCCCCCTTCTCTTTTTTTTTTTTTTTTTTTAACAATGCTCTTTCTAATCCCCCTCTGAGATCTGAGTTCTTTTCTGTTACTCTTCTTTGTCTTTGATCTTCCTCAGACTGAGCTCACTGTTAACTGTCTTGGGTGGTCTCTCATCAGGGCTCAGTGATCAGTGTCCCTGGCAATTGGCTGCCTTCTAGGGATCCCATGAGCTGCATTCTTACATGCATCTGACAACTTTATTAGCTCACTCAGATTGAGCTTTGGAGCACCTCCCTAGTACACACACTCTTTCACAAACAATCACATTTTTGTAGTTGACTCAGAACAAATAATTATATGAACACTTCAGCTGTTATATTCAATAATAAAGTCAAAATGAAGAGAAATCTCACATTATGTATAAGCCAGAGCTTGGTTTTCATGTTCAGACTAAAAAAAAAATCAATTCCAGATTGATTTTTATGTATATATCGTTATTGTCAGAGGATTAATTGATGAATTTTTCATTTGATGAGTCAGGTGGAATAAGCTCTAAGGCACTTAGTGAGCAGAATTCCAATTTACTCTGAATCTTCGCATTCTACAGTAAACTCATCAATTTTGATATTTTTTTCTGAATTTACTTCTCCCCAAGATTTTCAGAATAAGGCTTCAAACCAAAATCAGGTAAATTTAGAGCTGTTAGTAGCTCTGTATTTTTAACTATACTTTCAGGAAGATATTAAATCTCTATTTAATTATCTGTCCATTATGAATTTTTATATTATCATGCCTTAAAATCTATTTAGCTAGTTTTTATATATTTATATAAATATATTCTGAAAAAATACAACAATAGCATTGACATTATGACCTAGCAATGTGGCCCTAGACATAAAATTATGAAATCTTATTGTTTCCAAAACTCATATTTTTATAATCAATAAAACACTAAGTTCTACATAAAATATTTTAAAAATAAATACACATTACTAATCAAGGTTTACATTTAAAATATAAAATGTCACTATATACTTTAAATGTTTTAGGAAAATAAAAAAGAACAAATATATCATATATCTTATTTAACTAACATAACATCTTAGAAGGTAGCTGTGATTTCCAAAGCTAACTTGCTACACCTTGAAGGCCTTTTATGTATTACTATTTCATGTAAAGTAAGATGGGATTTGAAAACAAAAGAGCACATATATACATTAGTAGTATGTTTTTCTATACTCCTTTAAATAGCTATATCAAAGCCCTTTAAAAACATTTTTGCCTCCTTTTGTAAAGTTTTTTTTAGGGTTGTTTTTCCAAATGCTATCTTTTCCTCTTCACTGTTTTCTATACATTTTCCTTTTCTGTACCTTCTTGCATTGATTCTGTGTTCTAATTCTAATGCAGGTGCTAACAGATGTGATAGACTGCTCTGATTCTGTATGGTTAATCTTCTCAAAGATCCCATATGTAGAGTTTCTATAGAAAGAAGGCTGGGAACATCCTCCTCCTGCATTTAAATGAATCAATGGGAGTCTCTGAAAGCCATGAGTCTGTTGTGATGCTCTGACTCTCCTGGTACTGTGAATGGCATCCACAGAACTATCAGCTCAAGGACAGGAGCAGGAGGTCGTGTTCAACTAAGACTCATATAACCTGCTACTTCTCTATTCTTGCAAGCTTCCCCCTTTCTATCTTGATGACCTTGTCACTTTCCTTCATTACTCTGTCTTCTGCAGAAAGTAGAGCCAATAATGACAGCCTCTTCAGAAGAGAAAGAAGAGCTGGGAGCATGAGCCAAATGAAAAACTAACTCCAAGTCACTTTTGCTGGACTATTGCCTACCTCCTAAAAAATGAATATAAGAGCCTGGATTACCTTAGCACTAGCCCATTCCAAGTATAGTACTATGACTCAAAATTCCAATCATACGCCCCAGTACAGGGGAATGCCAAGGCCATGAAGCTGGAGTGGGTGAGTTGGGGAGCAGGACGGGGGGGGGGTATAGGGGACTTTGGGGATAGCATTTGAAATGTAAATGAAGAAAATATCAAATAAAAAAAAAGAAGAAAAAAGGCCAAATAGAATGTCTGCAAGAGGGAAAGGAGAATAAAGAATTTTCAGATCCTTAAAAAAAAAATCCAAATAATATAAGCATGATGGGATGATAAAATTCTCAGAACACAACTTTTTCACTGATTCTGAACAGTTTTGTTTTTAATTCACACCTGCTTCCTTAGATTTACTTTTATGTCTATATAACAAGCTAAAATTTACAACTGCTTCACAAATGTTATGCAAAGGCCAAATGCAATGGAGTAATGTTACTTTAAAATATAACAGTGATTAAGCTATCTTAATACAGAATAATCTCTAATCTCCCAATTTAATAAAAAAAAAAAAAAAGACCTTTCAGTTAATGATACACTAAAAAGGCTCAGCATCTGCAGAGGAAGCAAACACCAAACATACTCTCAGGATTAGTCTATATAAATAAGTCTGTCACAAAATATCCCTCCAAGAACATACTCATTACAATTCCAGTAACTTAGACCACTTTCTCTCTACTCAAGACAAAAGGAAAACAAAATCAAAGTGCATAACCTAAAATATGATAAATCTTCAAAGCCTTATAAACAGTGAAGGGGTGTTTGGAAGTCAGATGTGCTTTACTTGTTAGTAGTACAAATTCCATTAGCATAGCGAATATGGAGCTAGGAGTATTATCTCTGCAAATAATGTGGTAGAAGCAAATTTAGCACTAGAAAAGAAGGTTTGCCTTTAAATCACAAAGGTCTACTGTACAGCATAAAAGCTTATTAAGTTTAACATAATGACTGTACCAGTAAGAGTATATATTTCTTATTAAGTTATATGCAGTTATTGGTTGAAATACAACATCCACTAGAGTAACTCCTTCATTCAAAATAAATTGGTTTTATGAGTGTCTGATTGTGAAAGAAGGTAAGCACTGCATTTAAAATAACTTATTAGGAAACTTATTTGGAAGGACTAAGTAAAGCTCTTAAACTATTAAACAATTAGAAAAAACAGTGATTTTCCAACAGTAAGGAGAACAAGAGGGAGTCATAAATCCTTTTATCTCTATAATGCTAAATTTATACCTTCAATCGTTAGTAGTACAAACTTTATAATCTATACATAAATATGATCTACAGAGAAAATTATTGATAAAAATCAATTGGTAATTGGAATAACTTGGGTTGATGGTTAACCTTTGAAACCCAATTTTCCATTTTCCTATGTAAAATCTTTCTGAAGTCTTGTCACCTCTATAAGTGAGATGACCTAATGAAGCTTCCATACTTAGGACCCATCAGAATAATGATACAGGCATGAATGCCTAGAACACTGCCCTGAACCTGGGGAAAGACAAGACCTTATTTAAAAATGTGTCTTCGTGTTGTTTACCTCTCTTATAAATGCTGAAGGTAAGGGGAATTGAAAGATTCCACATGATTTGGCATGGTTACTATTGTTACTACATGATTTATCAAATAAGTAATTTCCTCCTCTGAGGTTCTCTTTCTTTCCATACTGCCTTCCATACTTCATCAAGGACCATGAGTTTTGCAGCTACAGTCAGGAGCTTCCTTTATTTGTTCTGGAAAACCAAGCACTTCATTAGTTTGTTTACCTTTATGAAGTAATACTGCCATCTTGTGGGCTCAAGAATATTCCTGGTAAACAACATCAAAGGTGGTTGCATTGTTCCAACTACAGGCATAAACACAAAATTGTCTTTGCTTCAGTTTACTTCTGAATACATTGCCATGTGTAGCCCTTAAGTATTCCTGATAATGAGTAATTTAGTCTATACTGATCAGACTTTTACATGATCATATAATTAATCTACTCATGATCTTGATTGGACTAGGTAAACCACAAAGGAGTAAACTAGCAGATCTCAAATAGGTCCAAAAATCTGCAAAGAGATGATATAATAATTTTTCATTTCTCATTCCTCTCTCTTTGATGTAATGACTTTTATACAAAAATCTGTGAAAGCCATGTAATCTGAGAAGAATTCATAAAGACAAGGATAAAACATAAAAGAGTAGGCTATCGTGAAGAAGCTATGTTATGGTCTTATTAACATCCCATTTCTCTGTTCTGACCCTCAGTGTATTAAGCTTTCCAAATAAGACTTTAAAAGAGAATAACTTTGATATTGAAGAAAATTCTCAATTCTACTTAGAAAGATCACTCTAGTGCTGCACGTACAAATGTTATAGAACAGAGACCCAAGGAAAGAAGTCAAAGGTTCACGAGGGGCCCTTTTGATAACTGCTCACAATTATGCCTTTCCTCAGCATTATAAAACGAGGCAATGTTCCCAAGAACAATGGGCTGTGTGTGCTTCCTGTTTCACTACTGCAGTAGAGTTGAGATATCTGTACTAAGCTTTTACAGACAAGAAATTGTTAATGAGAGACTAGAGAGCTCAATTCACGAAGTCCTTGTTGTGCACCCACATAAAAGCTGGGTGTGACAAATCACAGATGATATCTCAGCACTAGGAAAGTGAAGGCAGAGGGATCCCTAGGGTTCACTAACCTGATAGGCCCAGGATGTAGAAAGAGGTTCCAGTTATATATATATTTGACTGGACATTGAAAGAACACATAGGGATCTATGAGGGGGAGATGGAGGAGAGATTAAGAGGAGGAGATGAACATTTAGTTCTATAATAAGTAAAAAAATTTTTTAAAAAACTATGCTAAACATTAAAACATGGCTGAAACTCAAGATTAAAATGATGTGAAGGCATAGGAGCTGAGTTCAAAGCCCAGAACCCATATAAAAAGCTAGGAACGACAAGAGGTAAAATTAACTGCAGTGCTGGTATAGTCAGGGTCACTGACAATCCATTCTACAGACAAAACAAGATGACAGCCTGTCTTTAAAAATATTCTGGAAAAGGATAAAGATTCTCTAAGTTGACTTCTGGCCTCCACATGCACATGTGTGGTAGTTCATCAAACCCATGAACATACAGGCATATATCAAATAACAAATCTACACACAAACACACACACACAAGCAGGGGCAAGATGGATGTATCCTGAGGAACAATACACAAGGTTGACATCTGACCTACAAATGAAGCCACAAATATACACACAACAGCATTCACACAGACACATGAATGCTTACACTTACACACATACAAAGGGAGAGAATGAGGGAGGGAGAGAGAAAGGGAGGGACAGAGGGAGGGAGGGAGGAAGGGAGGGAGGGAGGGAGGGAGGGAGGGAGGGAGGGTTAGTTAGTTTATAAATCTTCACAACACCTAATGTGAAATGTTATTTTTTTATTAAATAATTTCTTAATTTATATTACAAATGCTATCCCAAAAGTTCCCTCTCTCTTCCTCCTGCCCTGCTCCCCTGCCCACCCACTCCCACTTCTTGGCCCTGGTGTTCCCCTGCATTGGGGTATATAAAAATTGCAATACCAAGGGGCCTCTCTTCCCAATGATGGCCAACTAGGCCATCTTCTGCTACATATGCAGCTAGAGACATGAGCTCTAGGGGTTCTGGTTAGTTCATACTGTTGTTCCTCTTCTAGGGTTGCAGACCCCTTCAGCTCCTGTGGTTCTATCTCTAGTATCTCCATTGTGGGCCCTGTGTTCCATCATATAGATGACTGTGAGCGTCCACTTCTGTATTTGACAGGCACTAACATAGCCTCATACGAGACAACTATATCAGAGTCCCTTCAGCAAACTCTTGCTGTCCTATGCAATAGTGTCTGAGTTTGGTGACTGATTATGGGATGGATCCCCCGGTGGGGTAGTCTCTGGATGGTCCATCCTTTCATCTTAGCTCAAAACTTTGTTTCTGTAACTCCTTTCATGGGTATTTTGATTCCTATTCAAAGAAGAAATGAAGCATCCACACGCTGGTCTTCCTTCTTGATTTTCTTGTGTTTTGCAAATTGTACCTTGGGTATTCTAAGTGTCTGGGCTAATATCCACTTATCCGTGAGCGCATATCCAATGACTTCTTTTGTGATTGGGTTGCCTCACTAAGGATGATATCCTCCAGATCCATCCATTTGCCCAAGAATTTCATAATGTCAGCAAGACAAGAAGGCCAGCAACAGATTGGGAAAGGATTTTTACCAATCCTAAATCTGATAGGGGATTAATATCCAACATCTACAAAGAGCTCAAGAAGCTGGACTCCAGAAAAATGAATAACCCCATTAAAAATGGGTTACAGAGCTAAACAAAGAATTCTCAACTGAGAAATTCCAAATGACTGAGAAACACCTGAAAAAATGTTCAACATCCTTAATCATCAGGAAAATGTAAATCAAAACAACACTGAGATTCCACCTCACACCAGTCAGAATGGCTAAGATCAAAAATTCAGGTGACAGCAGATGCTGGCGAGGATGTGGAGAAAGAGGAACACTCCTCCATTGCTGGTGGGATTGCAAGCTTCTACAACCACTCTGAAAGTCAGTCTGGCGGTTCCTCAGAAAATTGGACATAGTACCGGAGGATCCAGCAATACCAGCAATACCTCTCCTGGGCATATACCCAGAAGATGTTCCAACTGGTAAAAAGAACACATGCTCCACTGTGTTCATAGCAGCCTTATTCATAATAGCCAGAAGCTGGAAAGAACCCAGATGTTCCTCAACAGAGGAATGGATACAGAGAATGTGGTACATTTACACAATGGAGTACTATTCTGCTATTAAAAAATGAATTTGTGAGATGTTATTAATGATTTGGGAAGTTGAGGCAGAAAGCACAAGATAAACCAGGCCAGATCATAATACCCATCACACACACACACACACACACACACACACACACAAAAATCATCCATTCACGCACCTGAGGAAGATCATGAACTACCAATATAGAACATGATTTATATCATTCTGAATAGGAAAAATTATAGAAACGATGTGTGAAAAATAGGCAAAAGCAAACTATCAATCAGAAAATAGTTTATTGTGGCAACAACTAAGTGAGAAATAGAAACTACTATTATTTAAATAAAATTTGACATTCATTTATATTCAAAATAAAAAGTAAAGCTGCTCTTACCAAGCATATATTTAAACCTAGAGAAACTGGAAAAAATGTATTTGTAACAGATCATAAACATGACTTATAACTAGATATTATCTATGCTTTACAAAGTTTAAGGTACTGACATAAGCAATATTCTCAACTGATGATATTTATGTTTCAAAGAGATACAAACTGCTTCAAGTGTGGTTGAAGGCAGAACTCACATTAAATTAGCCTCAATAGTAACATGTTTGCTAGTGCCTAAGTCTAAAAACCTTTATCTTGGTTCTTTGAGATCTGAATATCAGATAGTTGGTAAAATTATATCTTTCTCCTGATGTAATTTCTTAAATAAATTACCAAGAACAATCCACAGCAAGGTGTCCATACAATACATACTTTGGACTGACTGTCTGAAAAGTACTAGAGAAATATACATTCAAAAAAAGGGCACTCACTATTAAAATATTCTTCAAAAAGTTCTTCCAAGATGAATAAGAAAAGCAAATGACATTTCACAAAGCAAAATAAATCTATAGCTTTAGACAACATCATTTATAGCAGAAAGCAGAAACAAAATCGACTACCCAATATGTATTTTGCATTCTTACATCATTTCAGCTATTTATTGTAAATAAAAAGAAAAGTACTGACCCCGCCATCTTTCCTCTGAGCCCAGCAGACGCAGCTAGGGCCTGGCCTGCATTTCACACACCCCAGGACTTTAAGATCTCATCCGGGTTACTCGTGAGTGCAGTGCAGAGGTGGTGTTGGGAGCAGTGGGTCAGCAGTTACCCACAGGGGCAGGATCTGGGAACTCCGCCCCACCGGAGGCTGGGCCTCTCCCAGCCAGAGCACCCACCACCCCGCCATCTCTCCACTGGAGCACCCTCCACCCCACCATTTTCCTCTGAGCCCAGCAACTCCAGGACTTTAAGATCACATCAGGAGCTCAAGGCTCGGGACTCAGGTGCTGTGCACTCTCTTAGGATGCTCCGGGACCCTCCAAGCTATCTGGGGACCTCAAGTGAGCAGAGGGACAAAGCCTCTGTTCTAGCCCAATCTCATGGAACCTAAGACACCAGCGGCGAGAGTGATAGTGGCCCAGGGCAGAACAGCCCCTCCCTTCCGGTCAACACCTGTGGCCCGCCCAACACCAGCTCAGGTCTCAGGCCACAGGTGCTGTGCACTCTCCTAGGCTCCTTCGGGACTCCCCAAGCTATCTTGGGACCTGAGGTGAGCAGGGGAACACAGCCTATGTTCCGGACCAATCTCGTGGAACTTGAGACATCACCCAGGAGATAGATAAAGGCCCAGGACAAAACAGCGGGTCCTTTCTGGTCTGCACCAAAGCCAGGTCTCCTCGGGCAGAGATGGCAGGAGGCAAGCGCAAGAACAGAAGCAACAGAATCCAAGGGTACTTGGCATCACCAGACCCAAACTCACCCACCACATCAAGTCCTAGATACAACAGCACACCAGAAAAGCAGGACATGGATATAAAATCACTGGTCATGATGATGATGGAGGACTATAAGAAGGAAATGCAGGAAAACAAAGATAAACAACTATAAGCATTTAAAGAGGAAAAACTTAGAGAGTTACAGGAAAACACAGATAAACAACTAAAAGCATTTAAAGAGGAAATACTGAGAGAATTACAGGAAAAGAATACCAAACAGGTGATGGAATGGAACAAAACCATCCAGGACCTAAAAATGGAAGTAGAAACAGTTAAGAAAAACCAAAAGGAGATAACCCTGGAGATAGAAACCATAGGAAAAAAAATCAGGAACCATAGATATGAGCGTCAGCAACAGAATACGAGAGATAGAAGAGAGAATCTCAAGCACAGAAGATTCTAAAGGGAACATAGACAAGACAATCAAATAAAATGCTAAATACAAAAAGACCCTAACACAAAATATCCAGGAAATCCAGGACACAATGAGAAGACAAAACCTGTGGATAATAGGAGTAGATGAGAAGGAAGACTATCAAACTAAAGGGCCAGCAAATATCTTCAACAAAATAATAGAAGAAAACTTTCCATACCTAAAAAATGAGATGCCCATAAACATACAAGAAGCCTACAAAACTCCAAATAGGCTGGACCAGAAAAGAAATTCCTCCGAACACATAATAATCAGAAAAACAAACGCACTAAATAAAGACAGAATATTAAAGGCAGCAAGGGAAAAAGGTCAAGTAACATATAAGGGCAGGCCTATCAGAATTACTCCAGACTTGTCACCAGAGACTATGAAAGCCAGAAGATCATGGACAGAGATTATACAGATGCAAAGAGAACACAAATGCCAGCCCAGGCTACTATACCCAGCAAAACTCTCATTTACCATAGACGGAGAAACCAAAGTATTCCACGACAAATTCAAATTCACACAATATCTCTCCACAAATCCAGCCCTTCAAAGGATAATAACAGAAAAACACCAATACAAGGACGGAAACTCTGCCCTAGAGAAAGCAAGAGAGTAATCCTTCAACAAACCTAAAAGAAGACAGC
>LR749504.1:4348390-4374888 GCA_902729485.2 Mus minutoides | reverse complement strand
AAGGGGTCTTCAACCCTATAGGTGGAAGAATAACCAGGAACTAACTAGTACCCCCTGGGCTTGTGTCTCTAGCTGCATATATAGAAGAGGATGGCCTAGTTGGCCATCAGTGGGAAGAGAGGCCCCTTGGTTACGCAGACTTTATATGCCCCAATACAGGGGAACGCCGGGGCCAGGGGGTGGGAGCGGGTGGGTAGGGGAGCAGGGCCGGGAGGGGGGAGGATATAGGGAACTTCCTGGATAACACTTAAAATGTAAATGAAGAACATATCTAATAAAAGTTGAAAAAAAAAAAAAAAAGAAAAGTACTAATACTATGCCTATTCCCCACACCACAAAGATGTTTCATCATCTGCTCATTCAGTCACTGTTGCTAGGACTAACACTCAAAATTGAGTTTGTCAACTCCAAGTTTCAGACCCTGCCGACTTATACAATAGAATATTGCATAGAATTGCAATTTTCATCTCATTAAATCCTCTGAATAATGGAATAAAGAGGCATTATCATCATGAGTAGGAAAGTAGACTCACAAGATGTTCTTTTCCATAATTCCCATAAATATTGGGAAATTTCTTTTTCTTGTATGTCTGAGCAATTAATCACAATGATATAAACAAATTAATGAATGAAAAATACATTTATTTCTCATATTTTGTTCCATTTGTCCATTCACTAAATATGGGTGAGTATAATACAGTGGATCTTCTAACATTTGTCTTCTCTTTCCCTGTCCTTTTCTTCCATTGACCCAAAAAGATGGTTACTTTCAAGGCTTAACCCTCATCTTCTGATGTCCTCTCTGGATATATTCTACCCAGCCTCATTTATGGTTAACTCAACTAACCAATCTCTGTTCCAAAATTCATATTACTGAAAACTACTTCATTCTTAACCCCATTTGTGGAGTTCTGCTTGTATAAATTGGCCAGTCACCAACTGAATTCATAATTGTATACAAGCAAAGGAAAATTCCACCTTTCAAAAGTTTGACATTGATGATACTAGTGTTCTCTTCTGTACTTAATTACTAACAAAAAAAAATCAAGGTGATAGATAGGTGTTTCATTCCTCTGCATGTGGACATCCAGTTTTTCAGTACCATTTATTGAAAATGCTGGGGTTTTTTCTTCAACAGTTTATGTTTTGGCATCTTTGCCCAATATGTGATGGTTGTAGTAACAAGTTGGGTCTTCTCTTTTGTTCCACTGGGCTACCTTGCTATTTCTGTGCCAGTTCCATGCTCTTTGGATTACTGAAATTCTCTAATCCATCATAATCTGGCAGAGTAGTCTTCCAAGTGTTGTTCCTCTTGCTCAGGTTTCCTTTTGCTATCTGGGGTCTTCTCTCATTCCATATGAACTTTTTTTTCTATTTCTGTGAAGAATATTGTGGGTACTTCAAAGGGGATTTTTGTAATTAATGACAAAGGTTTAAATACTACTGAGGTAACAGAGTATCATGAACTAATCACTGGCTATACTTGCTCACATACAAAAACAACAAATGTTTTCACTTAGGCAGAAAAGACACTGATATAGGAAACAAAAAAATGTGAGGATAAAACAGTAAGTAGGAAAAACAACAGTAAAAGAATGCACACACACATGCAGGTGATATGTGACATGGTTGTTAACTATCTCCTTGAAAATATCTAGAATTATCTGGGAAATGAGCATCTGGGCCCAGCTGTCAGACTATTTTGATTATACTAATTGAGGTGCAAAGACCCCTCCATTACCCCAAACTTTCCTGGCACTATTCCCCAGGCAGGGAATCCTGGACTGTAGAAGACGGGAAAAAGCAAGAGCTGAGCACTAATATATACATTCCCTGTTCTCTGCTTGACTATGGATATAATACAACCAATTGTTTTAAGTTACTCATATTTATCTGCAATGCTGGATTGTAACCTGAAACCATAGACAGAATAAACCCTTTCTCCCTTAAGTTGCTTTTACAGGGGTATTTTGTTACAGCAATACAGAATGACAAAACTCATAGTCAGGTCTTCTATTTTATACAACAGTCTATACATCAGTTTTTGTGCCAGTCTCATACTGTTTTATTCACCACAACGCTGTACAATTACTTGACTTAGGTATCAGTAACCCTATGGCATTGTCATTCTGGCTCCAAATTGCTTCAGCTATACTTTTGTGGCCCCACATTAATTTTAGGAGGTTAGATGATGATGACATTTTTTGTTTATCTTTTTTATTTCTGTAATGAATGCCATGGAGATTTTGACTGAGATTACACCAAATCTATAACTTGCTTTTGATAAGAGAACTAAGCCAAATGCTGTCAATAAGTAAAAGAATACAAAGAAGAAAGATGAGGCAAAACAACCGAAAGAATGAGGAAAGATTATAAAATGAATGATTCCTACAGAGTGGTGTAAGAGTCTCTAGTTTCACAGTCTCCCACTTAATTCCTTCCTGAGTATTAGACAGCATGAAGATAGATGAGAATGAGATTTTAATTATGAGCCTCAACTCACTGGGACCTAGGGAAAGACAACTGCCATCAGCTAGTCTCCATAAAGCTAATGATTATCCAGTCGCTCCTCATCCTGGCCCATGGGCCCCCAGTACAGAACTAATATGAATCAGTCAGGAAACTGTTTCCTTTGCACTTACTGAGCTCTTGACAGCCAGCTCCCCATACAAAGCACATATTCTTCTTTAATACACTTGGACTCTCATGAGGAGGCCTACAAGTGAGTCTTCCTAGCTCTCACATGATATATAAGACACCTCAGGTGACTAAGAGACCCACTAATTCTCACATTTATTATTTATTAGTTAACCGATCTTTACCTTCTCCTTTTATGCTTTGGTAAGTTTGGGTGGTAAAAAGATAGCTGCATATAAGTTGGGGTGTTAACATATAAATGTATAACATAAAATTGAAAAGCACCAATTTGATACTTTGATTGAAAACCTGCTAACTTCGGAGTGAAGATATGTAAGGAAGGAGTTGGAGAGCACAGGTGAGGAATGGAGAGAAGAATAAAGATCACTAATATTTAACTACCATTAATTCAAATAAGGACCTTTCTGCAAAAATTAAGTTATCCATAGACCTAGTAACTCTGCAGTTTTAGTCTAAAACCTGGAATGCAAATCTTTTGCATTTTGTCCTACATTGCAAACACTTGCTTTTTTCTTATTGGAAAGCAGCTTTTAGTTCAGCAAAAGATAAGAATTGTGATGAGTTAACAATATACATCCATTTAGACTTAGAAATCAAGGTGGCTACAGGAAGTTTGCACTTCCATTAGCTCTGCAGAGACCTGGAAGAAATGATCGGATCACACTTTGGCATCAATGGCACTGCAGAGCTATTTAACAAAACAAGAGCCAGAAAGTGCTAAAGAACTGTTTAAATAGTAAGCAGAGGCAATTTTAGAGTTTGACTTTTCACACTGAGATGTTCTTTAAGGTGACTGTTAAAAACATGCATAATATCTGTTAAGCCCTCACAATTCTATATCTTATTTGCTTAACCACACGCAGAAATAAGACTTTGAACTTTATTTCTATGGTTGCTCTCATTTTTCCACATGAAAAAAATGCTAGATTTTACACATTTGAAAGTACATCTAAAGTATTCCAAGCTTCTGGGCTAATATCCACTTATCAGTGCGTGTATAACATGTGTGTTCTTTTGTGATTGGGTTACCTAGCTCATGATGATATCCTCCAGATCCATCCATTTGCCTAGGAATTTCATAAATTCATTGTTTTTAATAGCTGAGTAGTACTAGATTGTGTATATGTACCAGATTTTCTGTATCCATTCCTCTGTTGAGGGATATCTGGGTTCTTTCCAGCTTCTGGCTATTATGAATCAGGCTGCTATGAACATAGTGGAGCATGCGTCCTTATTGCAAGTTGCAACGTCTTCTGGGTATATGCCCAGGAGTGGTATTTCTGGGTCCTCAGGTAGTACTATGTTCAATTTTCTGAGGAACTGCAAAACTGATTTCCAGAGTGGTTGAACCAGCTTACAATACCACCAGCAATTTAGAAGTACTCCTCTTTCTCCACATCCTAGCCAGCATCTGCTGACATGTAAGTTTTTGATCATTGCCATTCTGACTGCTGTGAGGGGGAATCTAAAGGTTGTTTAGTCCACAGAATAGAAACATAAGGAACTGCACCCAATTCATTATATGAAGCCAGAAATACTCTAAAACCTAAACCACAAAAAGACCCAACAAAGAAACAGAACTTCATTCCAATTTCTCTTCTGAATATCTATACAAAAATACTCAATAAAACTCTTACAAACCAAATCTAAGAACACATCCAAACGATCATCCATCATCATCAAGTCGGCTTCATCCCAGGGATGCAGGGATGGTTTAATATATGGAAATCCATCAAAGTCATCCACTATAAAAACAAACTCAAAGACAAAAACCACATGATCATGTTATTAGATGCTGAGAAAACATTTGACAAAATCCAACACCCTTTCATGATAAAAGTATTGGAAAGACCAGGAATTCAAGGCCCATACCTAAACATAATAAAAGCAATCTACAGCAAACCAGTAGCCAACATCAAACTAAATGGGGAGAAACTGGAAGCAATCCCACTAAAATCAGGGACCAGACAGGGCTGCCCACTTTCTCCCTACCTAGTCAATATATTACTTGAAGTCCTAGCCAGAGCAATTCGACAATGAAAGGAGATCTAGGGGATACAAACTGGAAAGGAAGAAGTCAAAATATCACTATTTGCAAATGATATGATAGTATATAAAAGTGACCCTAAAAATTCCACCAGAAAACTCCTAAACCTGATAAACAGTTTCAGAGTTCAATATAAAATTAACTTAAAGAAATCATTAGCCTTTCTCTACACAAAGGATAAACAGGTTGAGAAAGAAATTAGGGAAACAACAACCTTCACAATACTCACAAATAATATAAAATACCTTGGTGTGACTCTAACTAAGGAAGTGAGAGATCTGTATGACAAGAACTTCAAGTCTCTGAAGAAAGAAATTGAGGAAGATCTCAGAAGTTAGAAAGATCTCCCATGCTAATGGTTTGGCAGGATTAATATTGTTAAAAGGGCTATCCTGCCAAAAGCAATCTACAGATTCAATGCAATCCCCAACAAAATTCCAACTCAATTCTTCACTGAGATAGAAAGGGCAATTTGCAAATTAATCTGGAATAATAAAAAAACCTAGGATAGCAAAAACTATTCTCAACAATAAAAGAACCGCTGGTGGAATCACCATGCCTGACATTAAGCTGTACTACAGAGCAATTGTGATAAAAACTGCATGGTACTGGTACAGAGACAGACATATAGATCAATGGAATAAAATTGAAGACCCAGAAAGGAAACAACACACCTATGGTCACTTGATCTTTGACAAGGGAGCTAAAACCATCCAGTGGAAAAAGGACAGCATTTTCAACAAATGGTGCTGTCACAACTGGCTGTTATCAGGTAGAAGAATGCAAATTGATCCATTCTTATCTCCTTATACAAAGCTTAAGTCTAAGTGGATCAAAGACCTCCACATAAAACCAGAGACACTGAAACTTATAGAGGAGAAAGTGGGGAAAAGCCTCGAAGATATGGGCACTGGGGAAAAATTCCTGAATACAACAGCAAAGGCTTGTGATATAAGATCAAGAATTGACAAATGGGACCTCAAAAAGTTGCAAAGCTTCTGTAAGGCAAAAGATACTGTCAACAAGACAAAAGGGCCACCAACAGATTGGGGAAGGATCTTTACCAATCCTAAATCAGATAGGGGGCTGATATCTAATATATATAAAGAACTCAAGAAAGTGGACACCAGAAAATCAAATATCCCCATTTGCTGGCGTGGATGTGGAGAAAGGGGAACACTCCTCCATTGTTGGTGGGAATGCAAGCTGGTTCAACCACTCTGGAAATCAGTCTGGCGGTTCCTCAGAAAATTGGACATACTACTACCAGAAGATCCTGCAATACCTCTACTGGGCATATATCCAGAAGATATTCCATCTGGTAACAAGGACACATGTTCCACTATGNTTTGGTACATTTACACAATGGAGTACTATTCTGCTATTAAAAAATGAATTTATGAAATTCTTGGGCAAATGGATGAATCTGGAGGATATAATCCTTAGCGAGGTAACCCAATCATAAAAGAAGTCATTGGATATGCGCTCACTGATAAATGGATATTAAGCCAAAAACTTAAAATACCCAAGATACAATTTGCACAACAGAAGAAAATCAAGAAGGAAGACCTCATTCCTCCTTTGAATAGGAAACAAAATACCCATGAAAGGAGTTACAGAGACAAAGTTTAGAGCTAAGATGAAAGGATGGACCATACAGAGACTAACCCACCGGGGATCAATCCCATAATCAGTCACTAAACTCAGACACTATTGCATAGGACAGTAAGTGTTTACTGAAGGGACCCTGATATAGCTGTCTCCTACAGAAGTGGATGCTCAGTAATCTATAAGAGGGAACACAGGGCCCACAATGGAGAAGCTAGAGATAGAACCCCAGGAGCTGAAGGGGTCTGCAACCCTAGAAGAGGAACAACAATATGAACTAACCAGAACCCCCAGTACTCATGTGTCTAGCTCCATATGTAGCAGAAGATGGCCTAGTCGGCCATCATTGGGAGGAGAGGCCCCTTGGTATTGCAGTCTTTATATGCCCCAATACTGGGAAATGCCAGGGCCAAGAAGTGGGAGTGGGTGGGCAGTGGAGCAGGGTGGGGGAGTGGGGAGGGGACTTTCGGGATAGCATTTGAAATGTAAATCAAGAAAATATCTAATAAAAAATTGAAAAAATGTAAAAAAAATAAGTTAGAAACTTTAAAAGAAAACAAAAGGCTGTTTTTGTTGCTATTTTAGGTAGTACTTTTTTAATACTATTTTTCTAATATACTTTTCTATATATTTTTAAGTGAAAATAACTTAATTACAATCTGCCTATATAAAAATGTTTTTACAAATGGATACACACACACAAGTTCTATAAACTATAAAATATTTTTCTTTTCATATACTATACTTTTTCATTTTTCCTAGGACTAATTACCTCTAAATAAATGATTTGGAGATGTCAAAAGTGACTCTCAGGAAATGCTTCAAGAGGTCTCACTTTCCTGAATTATAGCCTAGAACATCTGCTTAGCAATCTGGCAAGTAATGTGTAGCCAAAACAGTGCATTTCATCTAAGGGGGATGATTGGACCTCAGGAATGTGACAGCTGGCTATTTTCCTATAACCTTTATGCTGTTAAAAAAAATGCATCCAAGAGAGAATAGTACAAACTAAGTGTGCCAGCACCAGAAACATGGAGTGTGTAAAGAAAACAAGTTCCTTTGGGAAAGCAAAATCATTGTCTATTTCATGACAAAGGAAGCAGAAAATATTGTTCCAAGAACTTTACTTCTCTTGAAAATGTCACTCAGCAGTTATAAGTCACTTCACATACACTCTTAAACCAGATATGGGCATGTCTTTTGGAGGATGTCCACAGAAGGTCTGGCAAATATAACTAGGAAACAGTACCCTGTCACATATACCCGCAGCTTCAACTTGGCTTCACCAATAAGCACATTATAATACTCATATGATGAGACAGAACAAAAAAACGACAAGGAGTTGAGTTGAATTGAGAATTGTTTGGACTCTGGAATATTTTTAACTAAGTGTCAGAAATTGAGAAGTCTCAAAACATAGTAGTACCTTATTATTTCCCAAGTCAATGCTGAGCACCAACTACTAAGAAAGCTCAGATGCACTGCATCATCTCCAACTGGAAAGGCTATTTGAAATTTCTTATTATTGATCTTTCCATAAAATCATAAATGACTTCGGATTGATGTAATGTGCTTTACACTACAGAGGCAATGATGAAGCATTCTTCTTATGAGCACCTGTATTGCATAGCTACAGATACAATAAAGACAATGGAAATGACAGCTAAGATATAAAACTAGAAGTTGTACTATCAAGCAAAGCTGAAACAAGTCAACTAATTCTGCAGTCACACTTGTATAATTGTGGAACTCACCTCAACCAAAGCCATATGTGACAATGCCCACATTAATCTTAAACTGGCTGTAGGTGCACAGCAAGGTAGTACTTTCCTGTATTAGTTTCCTTATTTGTCACTATGACAGTATTCGGAAAGATACAAATGAGGAGAATATTATTTTAGCTCATAATTTCAAGAAATACAGTCTAGATGATAAGAAAGGCAGGGCATCTGGAATGATTATTTTATTTTTTTAAAATTAATTGTAAGATATTCTAAAATTTTGAATTATGTGTTTGTCTATGAATGTATATGTGAACATAAGTGCATGTGTACAAGGAGGCCAGAAGATGGCGCCAGATACTAGTGAGCTGTAGTTATAGGCAATGGTGAACCACCCATTATAAATGTTTAGAATCAAACTTATACCTCTGCTAGAAATGCAAATGCTCTTAACTGCTGAGCCATCTTTGCAGTCTCCAGTTAGAGTGGTTCTGTGCTCAGCAAGAGAAGCTTGCACAGCTTCTTCACATTTTGAAAGAGGACACAGAGAGCTTTGACCAGATGAGAGGCTCAGGCCATAACTCTCAAAAGCCAGTCCCCAGTGATTAACAACCAAGCTATGGCTCTGACGCTGGACATTCTGCTGCCTCTCAAAACAGCACCAAAAGCTAAGGCCCTAGTGTTCAAACACATTAATTAATACAGTGCTATCCTAGCATCCAAGAAGCTCTGAGCTTGATTCCACAGCACTGCATAAATTGAGCATTGTAGTGTGCACATACAATTCCAGTACTCTGTGTGAGGATCATAATATCAAGAACATCTTTGGTTATATCATACTTGAATTTAAGGCCACCCCGGCATACATGAAGCCCTGCTTTAAACATGAAAAATAAAAATGTAAGTACTTATGTATAAATAGAATAGTGAGAAATTCCAACAAACAAAGTTTAGAAAGAAGACCAGTCCTAAGCTAAGCCTAGAGTTTAAATGGTAAGACAAGTATTAGTTTATATAATCCTTGGGCTCAACATCTGGGGTGAAAGACTCCAAATAGCAACAGAAATACAAAAGTATTTCTATGTCAGTCTTTAATGTCGCTCACATGGGTCACACCTAGGTAAGCTTGAGGACTCTTTTCCTCCTTCCATTGTGTGCATAGATCCTTGGAGCACTATAAATGACTGACATAGAAAAGGATGGCTGCGACTGCAAGAGTGGCACAAATGTCATAGGAGTAACCAAACACTTTTTTAAAAACTGGACTTAAGCCTTGACCCACAAGATAAAACCCTTATGGTTATGTGTGTAAAGAATAATAATGTGACAAGAAAAATCATAGACACTACTACTATTATTCTGCTGAATGGACATAGTATTCAACCAATTCCTGATGACATATCACTAAACCCCATAAACTACTGCATTTATCAACCCTTACCACAGAAAGTCTGTTTGCAACAGATGATGTATGCAAGAGACCTGCAACTAGATATCATGTTGTGAATAAGGTACTGCAGAGTATTCAGCCCTAAATGGGATGTGTATATTATATATCCTCCTTCTAAATTCAGGAACCATCATGAAAGAGGAGGTGGAATGATTGTTAAGAACCAGAAGCAGTAAATGACTACGTCAAAATAGTGTCTCCTGTATACACCAAGGTACACGCACATATAAATTCAAGAAGCTCTAACAACTTACAAAAGATCTGTATGATATTAATATTGACAGAATTCTTGCCTACAAAGGGAAAGTAGTCATGAAGTCGCAACTCTAGAGAAGGAGGAATTTGCAGCTGCTGCTGGGATTGTCAGTTTTCTTTAAGGGTAGGATGAACACCAGAAAGGAGTATATGGATAGCACAAAATGGACTCATTAAATTATTACAAGGATGCAAGGATATGGAGAAAGAGTGGATCTGGGAAGACAGGTGGAGGAATGGAGAATACATATCAAAATACACTGTATGAAGTTCTCAGAGAATCAGAAAAAATATTTTTTGAAAGAAATACCCTCTTTATGACCACTTCAAAAAAGCACTTCTTTAAATATTCATTCCATTCTTATTTCTAACATGGTACATGAGTTTTGTACATTCTGAACTTCAGGTAAGTTAAATTAGTGATTGACTGTTTTAGCTCAAGAGATAATTTCCAGGGTTTATCCAGGGCACTTTCAGTAGTTGCGCAAGTTTGCTCAGTTCAGTGCAGTATGAATTGTATTATATAAAGATAATCATTGGAATTACAATTAAAATTAATAAATATAAAATTATTAGAAAATAATATTGCTGATGATGAGGACTGGAAAGTTTTAGTTTTCAGCTACGTGAATAAAGATCCTTGATTTGAATATGAACTAACCAGAACCCCCAGAACTCGTGTCTCTAGCTCCATATGTAGCAGAAGATGGCCTAGTTGGTCATCATTGGGAAGAGAGGCCCCTTGGTACTGCAATCTTTATATGCCCCAAGACAGGGGAACACCAGGGCCAAGAAGTGAGAGTGGGTGGACAGGGGAGCAGGGAGGGAGGAGGGGGGAGGGGACTTTCGGAATAGCATTTGAAATGTAAATTAAGAAAATATCTAATAAAAATATTGGAAAAAAAAGAAAACAGTGGTGTACTGAAACTACCTCACATGGACTCAAGAAAGCCAACTATTAAAATTCACAAATTTCAGACGGGTGGTGGTGGCACATACCTTTATTCCCAGCACTTGGGAGGCAGAGGCAGGTAGATTTCTGGGTTTAAGGTCAGCCTGTTCTACAAAGTGAGTTCCAGGACAGCCAGGGCTATACAGAGAAACCCTGTCTTGAAAAAACAAAAAACAAACAAACAAAAAATTCACAAATTTCATGAGTTGACAATTAGACAAAAATCACTATTTATAAGATACACACACACACACACACACACACACACACACACACACGCACACGCACACGCACACGCACACGCACATGCACATGCATGCGCACACACTGGACATGAAAACTTAGAAGAAAAGTGAGGAATCACCTTGAAGTACTCCAAACTATAAGACACTGAGAAGGCAAGTTCATAACACTAAGTGCCTACATCAAAAATTAGGAAAGCGCTTACCTTAAAATCTTTTTTTTTTTTCCCCCAAGACAGGGTTTCTCTTTATAGCCCTGGCTGTCCTGGAACTCAGTTTGTAGACCAGGGTGGCCTCGAACTCAGAAATCCGCCTGCCTCTGCCTCCCGAGTGCTGGGATTAAAGGCATGCACCACCACTCCTGGCTTACCTTAAAATCTTAACAACACACTTTTAAGCTCTAGAATAAAAAGAAGATAACACCCAAAGCCAGTAGAAGTGAGGAGACAATGAACTAATGAGTAAAATCAGTGAAATGGAAACAAAATATACAGAGTAAATGAAACAAAGTGGTGTTCCTTTGAGAAAATCAGGAAGATGGCTAAACATACAAATTTACTAAACATGCCTTCAGCACAAAATTCTACCCCACTTCAAAGAAGAATTAATACCAATATTCTTCAAATTATTGTATAAAATAGAAAGAGAACAAACATTGCCCAATTACCTCATAATGAGGCAACAATTTCATTGATACATAGACTACACAAAAATCTAACCCCCTTCATCTATAAACATACAAAAATTCTCAATAAAATATTTGCAAACCAAATCTAAAAGCCTATCAAAAACATTTTCTTTCACAATCAAATAGGATTCATAACAGAGATGCAGGGATGGCTCAGCATACATAAATGGACAAATATAATTTACCATATACAAACAGAAAGACAAAAGCACATGACTATCTCATTAGATATAGAAACAGCCTTTGACAAAATTCAACATACTTTCATGATTAAAAGTCCCGAAGAAAGTAGGGATGAGAGAGAAATTCCTCAACATAATAAAGATAATTTACAGCAATCTCAAAGGCAAAACTCAACCTAAATGGAGAGAAATTTAAAGGATTTCAACTAAAATTAGTAAGAAGACATGCAAATTCAGTATATACAGTACTTGAGGTTTTAGACAGAACAGTAAGATCACTGAAAAAGATCAGTGACTATATATATAAAGAAAAAAGAAAGAGGTAGTCACAGTAGCAATATGATGTTTAAAAGTATTATTACTTAATACTAGCTATAGTTACCTCTTATAATCCTATTAAAAGCTTCATACACAAGATTGTCCTATACTTCTTTAGAAATACTAAGATGTTAGATTAAGTGATAAAACTAAAAATTGAGAGTAGTACTTATGGCATTACCAAAAAGCTAGTGCCCCAATGACTGGGGTGTGTGTGTGTGTGTGTGTGTGTGTGTGTGTGTGTATGTGTATGTGTGATGGGGGAATACCCTACCTTTATATTATAGGTAAATTTCTATAATAAAACCTATAATATAGAAACATCTATCTATTATAAATCTATTACAGATACACATGTACAATAATTCCATAAATATTTGAAAATAAAATTCTAATCTGGTGTGTTTTATGTATATACTTTTCCAAAAAGGGGAGAAATCAAAATTGAATCAAGAAGAAGCAAATCTAAAAGTCAGTAGCCAAAATAGAAAATTTCTAGTTTTGAAAAGTGAAACAAATTAAAACTTCTGACTCTAAGATTTCTGGTCCATTTTTGTCCTTGTGCTTCCTTTAAGTAGAAACAATTCTGGGTCAAAAATTTTAAAGATGGGGGAAGGAAATGGGGACAATAGTTGGAAGGCAAATAAATGCAATAATTTTTGTTAAAAACTTATTAATTGATTGATTGATTGATTGATTGATGAATGATTTATTATATGAAAGAACACTGTAGCTGTCTTCAGACACCGCAGAAGACTTGACTTGATTTGACTTGACTTGTCTAGATTTTGCTAACAGAAAGGAGATAATCCATGTAGTCTCTTTATCTAACTAACACAAGTCCTTTGTATCTTAAGAATTCTCAGGTGTCAACTAGACCTTCTGATAAAGTTCGACTTATTTTTTCAAAGGGGTCACCTAAGACTATTGGAAAACATTTACTGGTGAGATGGCTCAGCAGATAAGAGCACTGACTGCTCTTCTAAAGATCCTGAGTCCAAATCCCACAACCACATGGTGGTTCACAACCACCCGTAATGAGATCTGACACCCGCTTCTGGTGCATCGGAAGGAAGCTCCAGTGCACTTATATATAATAATAAATAAATCTTTAAAAAATTTACATTACAATTCAGAAAATTAGCAACATTACAGTCATGTAGTAGTAATGAAAATAATACTATGTTTGGGGGTTGGAAAGTGTCAGTACAACCTGAGGAACTATATTACAGGGTCACAGCATTAGGAAGGTTGAGAACCACTGTCACAAAGTGTTTCACAGAAATATCATTTAGTTTTGGTTATTTTCTGAAACTAGGCCTCATTGTCCAGACTAGTCTTGAATTGACATTTTCCCATGTCAACCTCCACAGACCTCTACACCCAGCTCTCCACAGAGCAACTCAATCAGCCAAGAATGAGATAAGGAGGAAGTCACTGAGGTGTCTCTTTAAACTACATGCATTGGTTTTAAATCTAATAGTATTTAAAGAATTGCAGGGTCATCTACTTTACTTTCCCCTTTTACACATACAAACAGAAATGCCTAAAGAGAAAGGGAGAAATCAAAGACTACTAACAAATTTAGTAACTCTCAAATTATATAGATATTGAATCATAGATGTGTGGATACATAATAAACTTTCTTACCTGAGTACTATATTATGCACTGAAGCCTATTAAACACTAAAACCACCAACCCTGGAAACCTTGTAGGTACTTACAGGAAGGTATTTGATAGGCACCATTCCTCCCTAATGAAATCGTAATATATATATATTATGATGAAGTTCTAAATATAAGGGATATAACACCTATCATTTTCTTTGGAGTAGAAAAATTCTAGAGAAATCTTATGTTACAGACCTCACACCTACAACATTGACCACAATGAAGAAACAGGTTAAAACATCATGTCCTTCATGCAATGTTCCACTAGGACATGGCTTACCTGCTAGAAAGGATTATGATACATTGATGTGGACATAATTTAGAAATTGAAATAATATATAAATAATCTGGTGAGAATTCACACTACATGGAGAAGATAATGTCTACCTTGTAAAATATTAAAATTGACTTGTACAGCAGTATGAAAATTCACAGGACCTGAAAACCCTAATGATCAGCTAACCCTCTCTACACCATTAAAACAGTATGAAATTTCGGGAAACAACAAAATAAAAAAAAACTGAACTACCATGTTAAAAGAATGGGACTGCACCTTCCTCCTGCGGGTCTTCCTCTGCCTGATCCCCTAAAATGCCATAAATCCTTCCCTACCATCAGAGCAGTAACTGTAACAAGTGAAGCCAAATGGTAAAAATCACTTCATCTGGATTATATAAACTGATATATATTTTTAGAAATTCATGATGAATTTCGCACAATAAACTTCTTATTTAAAAATTAAAGAAAATGTAACTACCTAAAACTAGAACTTAGGCATGCCATGTATTTACAAATGAATTCTTTCAAAGAATCACAATTTACTATGGTTGAGAAAAGTAGAGAAATAATCAATGAAGAACACTGTTAGACTCTAAACATTATTATCAAGTAAAAGGTTAAATGGTTTACTATTCTAATGTTATATATAAAAAAAAAACAACCTTGCACCTCCATGTTGAACAAATCAATAATCTATTCATACAAAGATATTTCACACAGTTTCCTCCACCCAGTTTTACCTCAAAAAGCACATCAACAAATGTTCTACATTAGGCAAAGCACGTGACACTGGTGCTGGGGAACAGAATTCCATAAGCCATCTCACCAAGTGCTTGCTTCAGAAATTCCCCAGTTCTTGACTATTATTTTCAAATACTTAATGAACTGTACATACATTTTGCATGCATGTTCTCTCTAAAACATATAGATACTGTGTTAAAATCACAACCAGAACCACTGAAGAGATAATTTACCATCTATATCATCAAATAAGACAGTTTTAAAAACACTAATTTTTTGTTATTTTAGTATAAATTTCAACTTAGTAAATGAATATTTAATTATTCAGATTTCTTAATTGAATAATCAGTTACTACAATTCTTTTCTAAAATCACAATTAGAGTAGTAACCAAACAAAAGTTACATGTTTCTTTGCACAGGTGGGTAAAGCATTAATTTAACAAACTCACTATGCCACACTTGAGGATTCACAAAATCTATTAAGAAAAGCAGTCTCTAGGATTTGTCTTAAATGTTACCATTACATCCAAGACAAAAAAATACTGAACACATTAAAATATTTACTGTTCTATTTTGTAAATATACATCCAAGATGTATTTACAATGTTAGTTATAAAATGTACTGTCTTTTTTAGAAATAAAATATATACATGGACACATGTACCATTTCTAACTTACCCTTTCTATCATAAATGTTTTTTACATGATGACAGTTTTTGAGGAATATTCCTAGTTACATGTAAAAGAAACTCATACTTTGTGAAAACTGGATGTTCACTGGATAACTTAACATAACAATTGAACATTAGAACAATACTAGAATGGAAAAATATTCCAAAATATTACAATTTAACAGTTTATATGATTATTTTAAGCTTGAAACATTTTATTTGTGGGCTCAAAATATTATTTAAATTCCAAAACCATGTCCTTATTGTACTTCCCTCACTGGATAGATTACCTATCATCAGCACATCTCCTTTAATTTTATTTTCATGACAGGAGGAAAGCAAAACATTCCAAGCACATTAAGGTTTGTCATGTTTGGGGGTTTGTCAGAAGTACTTTCATTGCTAATTATGAAATGATAGATGAGTTAAAACTCATAGTACATATTGTTAAACAAAGAAAATAAAAAATTCTAACATGGGAAAAATTTTAAATATTCATTTCAAAGACATTTAATCCTTTACATAAACAACAATATCACTACATTTTCCTGCATTACTGCAAAATAATAATCATACAAGGAAGGGAAATAAAGACTTAATAAGATTATGTTATGAATATATTTCTGAAAATGATAACAAAATTGTTCTATGCAATAAAACAGAATGATAAAATGCCCCCCCAAAACAAAGGAAGATTCACTTACATCCATAGCTCTCTTAATAAAAGGTATCTGTGTGCCACTGTCCAGATCTTCATTAATAATAAGCCTTCTAGCCCACTGACCTGCCCTGACAACACCACTACCATGAATTAAAACCATCAGTTTCTGTGGATTTGTCAAAGCATCCTCACTCATAAAGATAAAACTCTTTGGTTCACTCTCAGTGGCATCTACCTGTAATCAAAAAAAATTAAATAATAAATAAAATGTTTTTTGGTCAAGCATACACACAATTAGAAAACAACTAACGGCTACTACAAATGATTGAATGGTTATTACAGAATCACTTCTTTAAAAAAAACTTACATAAAATAAAGATAGTAAGATCTAGCAATTGCATAATACACAAGTATTTTAAATATAAAAATATATAAAAAGAATAATTAAAGCATGTATCCCTACATTGTTATTGTATATTTAGAATTGTATTACCATCTTACATTAAAATAACTAATTTAAAAGCATCCTGTGGTCTAGGTATGATCCCACTGCTTTATCACTCTCATTACTCACAACCCCATTGAAGTGTCACTAACACAAGACTCATCAATAAATGAAGAAATTATATTTGGATAAATTTAAGTTCTAGGCTTACACAGCATACAGTTTATGATTATATAACTAAAAACAGATTGCACCAATCATAAAAAATAGAAAGGCCAAACTGGAATATATAAATACCTTAAACAGAACAGTATGAACTATGCAAAAAAAAAAAAAAAAACTATCTTAAAAACTCCAAGTATAAGGTACTCCATGTAATAGGGCTTTGGAACGACATTCAGAATGCAAACACAGGCATGAACAACAACAACTTGTACATGCTAACAACTTATTTATGTCTAATTTACTTAAGGATTAATTATCCATTTATATCTAGTTAATACACATAATAAAAATTAATTTTGATTAAATACAACTTCAATTTCAAAGATATTAGAGATGGCTATGGAAGTCCAATTTCTGATCATTTCATTACATATATACATCAAGCTCTATGGTACATCAATAAGAGCCAAGACTCAGAATGGAAGCCTTATACAACCAGGTTGAAGTCAGAACCAACAACTGGTAATGTGTCCTCTAACCACAACTACAACATAAATGATCACTCTACATGCTGTATACTGCACCAGTTCTTGACTCCAGCAACAAATTATGTTATACAGGTATCAGTGTTAGACCACACACAAACACACACACACACACACACACACACAAAATTCTAAAAAAATTCTCAGAAGTGAATCTAACTATTCAACAAAATAGAATCTGAAGGCACACTACCCAACTCATTCTATGAAGCCACAATTACTCTGATACCTAAACCACATAAAGACACAACAAAGATAGAGAACTTCAGACCAATTTCCCTTATGAATATTGACGCAAAAATACTCAACAAAATTCTCACCAACCGAATCCAAGAACACATCAAAACGATCATCCATCATGACCAAGTGGGCTTCATCCCGGGAATGCAGGGATGGTTTAATATACGGAAATCCATCAACGTTATACACTATATAAACAAACTCAAAGGTAAAAACCACATGATCATCTCCTTAGATGCTGAGAAAGCATTTGACAAAATCCAACACCCATTCATGATAAAGGTCTTGGAAAGATCAGGAAATCAAGGCCCTTACCTAAACATGATAAAAGCAATCTACAGCAAACCAGTGGCCAACATCAAACTAAATGGAGAGAAGCTGGAAGCAATCCCACTAAAATCAGGGACCAGACAAGGCTGCCCACTTTCTCCCTACCTATTCAATANTAAACACATGATACTCAAGAAGAAGGAGGATCAAAATGTGGACAAGTCACCCCTTCCTAGAATTAAGAACAAAGCACACATTGAAAGAGTTAAAGGGAGCATTTGTGCAGCTCAATCCAAAGGATGGACCCAACGACTGCGGCTGCCAGGGATCCATCCCACAATCAGTCACCAAACATAGACACTATAGCATATGCCAACAAGATGGTGCTGAAAGGGCCCGGATATAGCTGTCTCGGGGGAAAATATACCAATGCCTGGCAAACATGGAGGTGGAAGCTCATGGTCAGCTATTAGATGGAACACAGGGTTCCCAAGGAAGAAGGAGCTAGAGAAAGTACCCAAGGAGCTGAAGGGGTCTTCAACCCTATAGGTGGAAGAATAACGATGAACTAACTAGTACCCCCTGGGCTCGTGTCTCTAGCTGCATATATAGAAGAGGATGGCCTAGTTGGCCATCAATGGGAAGAGAGGCCCCTTGGTTATGCAGACTTTATATGCCCCAATACAGGGGAACGCCGGGGCCAAGGGGTGGGAGAGTGTGGGTAGGGGAGCAGGGCCGGGAGGGGGGAGAATATAGGGAACTTTCTGGATAACACTTGAAATGTAAATGAAGAAAATATCTAATAAAAGTTGAAAAAAATTAAATAAATAAATAAATAAATAAATAAATAAATAAAAAGAGAGAAAGAAAAAAAAAAGAAGTGAATCTAAACGTTTTAAATCTAAATTTTCCCATTCATTCAAAATGCACAGGAATAGAAAAATAAACCTACGTTTAAAACAATATTGGTCTCATTATGTGATGTTGCAATGTGTGTAAACAGAGCACAAGAGCAACTGGTTTAATAGGAACAGAAGGGCTGGAGTTTATGAATAGCTACAACTTTTCAGTGAAGCTTTTCTTGTCTACAAAGAGCATCTCAAACTCTTTCTCATGAATCTCTACTCCTTTTTTGTGTCTTGTTCACAACACATACAGCAATCCACCAAAGTGTATTCATTTATAGATAGATGAGTGATGTGCATGCATGTACATGTATATGTACATGCATGGGAGTGCATATGTGGCATATAAGTGTGTGTGCTTACATTTGTATGCCTTTGTGTGTATATATACTCACTCATCTCTCTCCATTACAGTGTTAATCTAAAAAGAAATAATGTTTTCTAATTTATATTAGGCACTATTCTTAGTCTGTAACAGAGACTAGCACCTTATAGATACTCAGTAAATAAAGATTAAGAACCTTTGAATTATGGAATCATACTATTGACAGTGATGTCCTTTAGATACAATGATTTTAAATGATTCAGAATATTAATATCTAGAGTGCATACAAAAACTTAACCATAAAAAACAAATAATCAAATTGCAAAATGTACTACAGATCTGTATAAAGAATTCTCAAAAGAAGACATAAAAATTAGGCATGACCCCCTTGGTCTTGCAAACTTTATATGCCCCAGTACAAGAGAACACCAGGGCCAAGAAGTGGGAGTGGGTGGGTAGGGGAGAGGGGAGGGGGGGTGGATAGGGGACTTTCAGGATAGCATTTGAAATGTAAATGAAGAAAATACCTAGTAAAAAATTGGAAAAAAAATAGGCATGACACTATTACTGAGGTTATGGAGCACTCACAAAAAGGGACCTAGCATGCAACTGAAAGAGTCAGATGCAGATATTTGCACTTAACCAATGGACAAAGGATGCTGATCCCTGTGGTTGAATTAGGAAAAGGCAGAAAGAAGCTGAGGAGGAGGGCTACCCTGCAAGAGGAACAGCAGACTCAATTAACCTGAACCCCTGAGATCTCTCAGACACTGGACCACCAATCAGGCAGCATACACCAGCTTATATAAGGCCCCCAACACATATATAGCAGAGGATTGCTAGATATGGGTTCAATCAGGGCTGGTGCACCTAACCCGCAAGAGACGAGAGTCCCTAGGGAGTATAGAGGTCAAGTTGGGTGGGGGCTAGAGGGTGGAGACATCCTCATGGAGAGAGGGGGGATGGGAGGAGATATGGGATGTGGAATAGTAAGACGGTGGACTTGGTGGGGTGATAAAATCTGGAGTATAAATAAACAAATAAGAGAAAAAAAAGACATAAAATAGCTGATAATTTTTTTAATGTGTTAAACATCAATAGCTATCACGAACATGCAAATTAATATCAATTCTATCTCACCAAATTAATAATATCAATTCTATCTCACACCTGTCATAATGACAATTATTAAAGTACAAATAACAATATATACATATATGTGTGTGTGTGTGTGTGTGTGTATGCATACACACACACACACACACACACACACACACACACACGAGCATGTGCTCACACACACACTGTTTTCTGATTCTTACATTTCTCCCACTTTCTCTTCTACAATGTTCCCTAAAACTTACATAGGGTGGTGTAAATATTCCATTTAGGTCTAAGCAATCAGCTGCCACTAGCTCCCAAACCTAGGGCAGCGATAAGTTTATGCATTTATTGCCATTCATTGCAAACAGAAGACTCTTTGATTAAGACTGAGGGTGATATTTGTCTGACGGTATGAATATTTTGAAGGATGTATGAGGCCATGTCTGTTTAGCTACACAGAAATGCTGCATGCCTCCCCATTTCTCAAGGCTTAATACCTGAATTCATATCTATATCTATATATCTATATCTATATCTACATCTATATCTATACTCACATATACACTCATATATACAAACACAAATATATGTATATACATAAATATACATATGTATGTATGTATGTACGTATGTATGCATTATGTAATGGATGGATGGATGGATGGATGGATGGATGGATGGATGGAAGCCCAGGCATAGAGAGACAAATGTCACATGTTCTCTCTCATGTGGGCATTCTAGCTTTGAATCTTCAGATGTATGTGTTTTACTTGCACTACTTATAGAAGGAAGAAAATGAGGAAGTAGTCACTAGGTTAGGGGACTCTTTCAGGACAGAGAGGATACTAGAAAGTAAATAACAGAAACGTAGGGAGTAAGAATCTCAGGCATAGAAATATTTAACCATGGATGGGCTGGAGGGTTGGGGAGATAATAGAGCAGAGGGAGGATTAAACAAAGTGAAAGCAAGAATGAAAACTTGTATGGAAATAAAGTTTGAATGGTGTTTAAAAACTTACAAGATTAAAAAAAAAAGAGGGAGGATGCTTTGAATATCCAGGTAGTGTTGCTCACAAAAGCCTAGGAATATTAAACAAAATTTCTAGTGGCAGATATGAACTACATTTTTATGAATAATAATTGGTCAGGGAAGCCTTCAGAGATCATGAAAACATTACAGGCCTCTGCCACTTATTCCTCTTAATTACCAACTAGAACTAATTAATAATTTCCTATTGCTGAAGACATGAGACCATATCCATTGCAAAATATAGAGCTATCAAGGAAGAAGTGAATTAAAAGCTTCCTCTCCACTGGCTAGCTTACAGAATCCTAAAAGCCACGGTGCAAGCTCCTGGGGAAAAAGGCAACAATCGTCCTCACCAACTGTGAGAAGTATGCATTGCACCAACTTGCTAGGCAAGATGTCTCCACTAGTGCAACACTGGTGCAACTGTTACTAGAATAAACAACCACTGTCTTATTGAATATGAGGTCTCCTTCACAGGAATAAATTCATGTCTGGTATTTTATAAAAACCAGAGTCTGAGAAGATCTTAAACCTTGGGAAGAAAAAAAAAAGAAAAAGAAGAAGAAAAAGAAAAAGAAAAAGAAAAAGAAAAAGAAAAAGAAAGAAAGAAAGAAAGAAAGAAAGAAAGAAAGAAAGAAAGAAAGAAAGAAAGAAAGAAAGGGGGAAAAAAGAAGGAAAAAAAGAAAAAAAAAAAAAAAACCTTGGGAAATGGGAAGGCATGTACTAAACTGACAAGGCCTCATACTGCCTACTAAAAACTTATACCATCAGATAAATATCAGTCTTAATCAGAGAAGTTTTTGGCAGTAAATGAATAAACTCATAGCTGCCCTAGGTTTAAGAATCAGTGGCAGCTGATTGCTCAGACCTAAATGGAGCATTTACACCACCCTTTGTAAATTTCCGGGAATACTGAATAAGAGAAAATAGGAGAAATGTAAGAACCAGAAGAAAAGCAAAAGTGCTACTTCTAGGACAGAGTCATGACAATAATAATCCTATTAACAAGTAAGAGTTTCTCCTCTTACACAAGTTGGGCTTGTCAATCAATCATGTACAGAGGTTGAGGCTCCTGGGGCCCTATCTCCACCTGTAAAACTATTCAGTAGAGGTAGATTATAGAGAGAAAAACACCTACTATCTTCACTTGTGTACCCACAGAGGAGCCCACCAGGATCTAATGAACAGTTCCAAACTAATGGTCACAAAGAAGTCATTTATTAATCCAAGTTCCCAAATAGTACAATTGTTCCATTTGTCTGAGATAGGGCTGTGTGAGTTAGGCTGACTTCAAGGCTGCCACAGAATAGAGGATGATGCTGAACTCGTAATCCCTTGGCTCCAATGCAGTGTGCAAAGGTAACAAGTATGACTACCTCCAGTTCCCAGACATCATTTCAAGCAATGGAAAATTACTCCTTTGAATTCAAGAACAATCTCTTTAACACTAGAAGAACAATTATTTTCAAAAAAGAAAAATGCTATAATTCTACATGAGAATTTTTTTATGACACTAAAGCTAAAGGCAGCCATGAATTAACTTAAATTGGCCAGTTAAAAAAAGTCATTGAAACATGTGAAATTCAGAGTGTCCAATGAAAGACAACACTGAGGTCAAGCAATGTATATAAAAATATGAATGGCAGAGGGGGAAGAGCAATGTGTGTACAAATCATTGGGTAGAACTGACTAGAGTAAACCAGAAAAGTGACTCTGAACATGGTAAATACAACTTGCTTTGTATAAGGTCATGCTAAATTTATATAGCAAAATATTTATATAAATAAAATAGTGTTTCCTTAAAGTTGGGAAATAACTACAAGGATGTTTATCTCAAACATTGCAAGCAGCTAACCTAAGCCTTTTAAAAATAAAACACAAAGGCCATTCTAATACAGTCCAATTTACATGTTCCCAGATCATTAGATTATACCAAATAATTTATAGCACTTAGCAGTTCACTGTGGAATACATGTGAACCCCAAAAAGTGATGTTTCTCTTAAACAAAATGTATATAATAAACTAAAATAAAATTTCATAGAGAAATTATTAATCACACTCACATCTCTAACACTCACGTGGGCAGGAATGTAGCAGTTGAGAACATTCGTGCTTATTACCCTGTGCTTGTGCAGAACATAAGCATGATCATGACTGTCATTCCTTTCTTCCCCAAAATGCTACCACCTTAAAAGTGATGGAAGTGGAAGGACCCCTCTACTGAAGGTTCAGTAACAAGGAGAAAAGTTGCTAATATTCTTTCAGTAGAAAAGAATATTCTATTAAATAAATAAGAGAATATTCTATTAAAAAAAATTCTCAGTACTAACTCGTACTTAAGAAGCAAGAAAGAAGTAATCATTATTGATGAATAACTTCCACATTATGTAACATGGAATCATTTATGAAAGACAGACCTTTTTAAGCTTAAAAAGGGATTTATTAACCGAACAATTAACTCAGTGCAAATCTTTCTGTAAACTTACATAATATGTACATTAAATTTAAAGTGAGAATTACCAAATTTATAAAACAAAGTTCTCAATCTAATTTCAGGTTTTCTCTTTAGAAATTTTAAAATTCCATCCAAACCACTCTCATTTAGCCAATTGTGATAAGTGCTATAAATGTAGAGAGCAAAGAGCACTTCAAGATTTCCAAAGACTCAAAGGGAGGGACCTTAGATGAATGCCCCACAGCAGGGAGAGGGAACTTATAGAGCCCACCTCCAGCAGGAAGACAGGACATCAAGTGGAGGGTGGGGTTGTCATCCCACAGTCACAAAACTCTGACCCATAACTGTTCCTGTCTGAAAGAATTACCGGGTTGGAAATGGAGAGGTGCCTAAGGAAAAGGAGGTCCAGCAACAGGACCAAAGTGGGATTCAGCTCAAAGGGAGGTCCCAAGATCTGACATTATTACTGAGGCTATGGAACACTCACAGGAAGGGACTGACTGCCCTACGAAAGACCCAACAAGAAGCTGAAAGAGTGAAAGGCAGATATTTGCACCCAACTAATGGACAGAAGTAGCTGACCCCTCTTGCTGAATTATGGAAGGCTAAAAGAAGCTGAGAAGGAGGGTGATCCTGTAGAAGGACAAGCAGTCTTAATTAATCTGGACCCTTGAGATCTCTCAAACATTGGACCACCAAGCATACAACATATACCAGCTGATATGATGCCCACAACACACATACAGTAGAGGACTTCTGGGTCTGTGTTCAGTCAGAGATGATGCACCTAACCCTCACGAGACTGGAGGCCCCAGGGAGTTTAGAGGTCAGGTGGGGTGGGGAGTGGGGGCATCCACATGGAGGTGAGGTGGGTTGGGGAGGAGGTATGGGACGTGGAGCAGTCAGAGGGTGGATGGGAGGGCAGGGAATGGAATATGGAATGTAAAAAATAAATTAAAAATAAACTGAAATAAAAATTTTTAAAAAGTAAAACTTCCAAAGAGGCAGAAATGTTATAGTCAACAAAGGACAGGATATGGATAGTCTCAAGAGTCTTTCAGTGTTCTTCTTCAGAGACCGAATAAACAAATTTATATAGGTTGTTTGCTTCCTTACTTTGAGATTCCATCTCACTATGGAGCCCCTGCTGGCCTGGAAATCAATAGAACCAGGCTGTCCTCAACCTCACACATATCTGCCAGCATTTCCCAACTAAGTTCTGGGATTAAAGGCATGAGCCACAATACACAGTTTCAATACACACTGTTTACAGAATAAGAAAGGGAGCCTTCATGGAATACCTGCCTAGAAAAGCTGCTAACCAGGAGTGGAACCAGCCAAAGAGAAAGAATTCTGTTGTAGTAAACAAAGCTGAAAAGATTTGGAGATCTGAAGAGTTTTGATCTCAGACATGGAGATGCAGAGTTTGGAATTTGCCCATCTGGTTTTTGGTCTTTTTTTGGTCCAGTATTTCCTCAGTATGAAGTTTTGGAATAGAGATGGTGGCATGTGAAGTGCTTTTTATTATTTTAATTTTATAAGGGATTGCAGTTACGTGATGGAATGAATCTCTGAAGAGACTTTGAACTTTGGACTTTTAACATTATTGAGAGTGCTATAAACTCTGGGACTTTTGCAGTTGAACTAAATGTATTTTGCATTATACTACTGGTAGGTATGGCCCCCATAAACTCATGTGTTTAAACAAGTCTGTGGGGCCAGGGAGTAGAATGGGGTAGTAGAATATGCTTGGTCCAGGGAGTGGCACTATTAGGAGATGTGGCCATGTTGGAGTAGGTTGGCCTTATTAGAGGAAGTGTGTCACTCTGGGGGTGAGCTTTGAGACCTTTCTCCTAGCTGCCTAAAAACCAGTCTTCTGTTTGCCTGCAGAATAAGATACAGAACTCTCAGCTTTTTCTCCAGCACCATTTCTGCATGGACACTGCAATGCTTCCCACCTTGATGATAATGAACTGATCATGTAAACCTGTAAACCAATAAAATGTCATTTCCAATGAAATGTCGTTTTTAAGAAAAAAAGAAAAAAAGGCAGGCGTGAAGTCAAAAGTTTTGACTCCCCAAAGGACAACTATACTGACTCATATGTTAGATTTCCAGGCTTTCTTGAAAGAATCTATATTTCAAACTAGAGCAAGGAATGGCCTATCTGTGGCATGCAATAACATCGTCTTTACTATTGTATTAGCGAGAGTAACTTCAGTAAGCACTTATTGACTTGAATGAATCAATGAATGAGTAATATTAATTTCTACAACTGGAGGTTACCTACAAAAGATTAAATGAAAAATAGTTTTTACTGGAACTATGTCATCAGAGGTGAAAATCTAAATAAGCAAGACATCTTCAAACTCCTCAATAACATGGCCCCGGGTATTAAAAATACTCTGCAAAAGTTCAGAGAAATTATCTATATATAAAGTTTTATATATTAAATAAATTAATTTCATTGTCATCTGGACTCATGTCATAAAATGAAAGAGTTACCAGGAATAGCAAAAATCACCTAATCTAGTCCAGCAATCATTTTACTCCAAAGAGTTCTATCTTTTCATTATAAAAGCTTAGTGTTTTGTGATATAAATTAAAAATACATATATGCATGTAATAACAATTAAGAAAAGAGAAAGCCATAAGTTTAAAAGAGAGAAGTGGCTGTGTGTTGGGTGCAAGGAGGGAATATTCGGAGGGAGGAAAGGAAAGGAAGGGCGCAATGTTGTAATTCGATTAAAAGTCAAAAAAAAAAAAAAAAAAAAAAAAAAAAAAAAAAAAAAAAAAAAAAAAAAAAAAAAAAAAAAAAAAAAAAAAAAAAAAAAAAAAAAAAAAAAAAAAAAAAAAAAAAAAAAAAAA